>CAMAOC010000028.1:0-304000 GCA_945859555.1 Megachile ligniseca | reverse complement strand
GGATAATAATAATAGTTATAAGGATAGAGACAAGAGAAATAGGGATAGTAATAATAGAATAAGTATAAAAATAACAGTCATAGCGATAATAATAATAGTAATAAGGATAATAATAATAGTTTTAGTGCTAATAATAATAGTAATAAGCATAACAATAATAGTTATAAGGATAAAGACAGGAGTAATAGGGATAGTAATAATAGAATAAGTATAATAATAACAGTCATAGCGATAATAATAATAGTAATAAGGATAATAATAATAGTTATAGTGCGAATAATAATAGTAATAAGGATAAACATAATAGTTATAGTGCAAATAATACTCGTAATAAGGATAATAATAACAGTTATAGCGATAATAATAATAGTAATGAGGGAAATAATAATAAATATCAGGATCAAGACAAGAGTAATAGGAATAGTAATAATAGGAGAAGTATAATAATAACAGTCATAGCGATAATAATAATAGTAGTAAGGATAATAATAATAATTATAGCGATAATAATAATAGTAATAAGCATAATAATAATAGTTATAAGAATAGAGACAAGAGTAATAGGGATAGTAATAGTAGAATAAGCATAATAATAACAGTCATAGCGATAATAATAATAGTAATAAGGATAATAATAATAGTTATAAGGATAAAGACACGAGTAATAGGGATAGTAATAATAGAATAAGTATAATAATAACAGTCATAGCGATAATAATAATAGTAATAAGGATAATAATAATAGTTATAGTGCGAATAATAATAGTAATAAGGATAAACATAATAGTTGTAGTGCTAATAATACTAGTAATAAGGATAATAATAACAGTTATAGCGATAATAATAATAGTAATGAGGGAAATAATAATAAATATCAGGATAAAGACAAGAGTAATAGGAATAGTAATAATAGGAGAAGTATAATAATAACAGTCATTGCGATAATAATAATAGTAGTAAGGATAATAATAATAGTTATAGCGATAATAATAATAGTAATAAGGGTAATAATAATAGTAATAAGGGTAATAATAATAGTTATAAGGATAAAGAGAAGAGTAATAGGGATAGTAATAATAGAATAAGGATAATAATAACAGTCATTGCGATAATAATAATAGTAATAATTATAATAATAATAGTTGTAAGGATAATAATAATAGTTATAAGGATAAAGAGAAGAGTAATAGGGATAGTAATAATAGAATAAGGATAATAATAACAGTCATAGCGATAATAATAATAGTAGTAAGGATAATAATAATAGTTATAGTGCGAATAATAATAGTAATAAGGATAAACATATGTGTTATAGTGCTAATAATACTCGTAATAAGGATAATAATAAAAGTTATAGCGATAATAATAATAGTAATGAGGGAAATAATAATAAATATCAGGATAAAGACAAGAGTAATAGGAATAGTAATAATAGGAGAAGTATAATAATAACAGTCATTGCGATAATAATAATAGTAGTAGGGATAATAATAATAGTTATAGCGATAATAATAATAGTAATAAGCATAATAATAATAGTTATAAGAATAGAGACAAGAGTAATAGGGATAGTAATAGTAGAATAAGCATAATAATAACAGTCATAGCGATAATAATAATAGTAATAAGGATAATAATAATAGTTGTAAGGATAATAATAATAGTTATAAGGATAAAGAGAAGAGTAATAGATATAGTAATAATAGAATAAGGATAATAATAACAGTCATAGCGATAATAATAATAGTAGTAAGGATAATAATAATAGTTATAGCGATAATAATAATAGTAATAAGGATAATAATAATAGTTATGAGGATAATAATAATAGTTATAAGGATAAAGACACGAGTAATAACGATAGTAATAATCGAATAAGTATAATAATAACAGTCATAGCGATAATAATAATAGTAATAAGGATAATAATAATAGTTATAGTGCGAATAATAATAGTAATAAGGATAAACATAATAGTTGTAGTGCTAATAATACTAGTAATAAGGATAATAATAACAGTTATAGCGATAATAATAATAGTAATGAGGGAAATAATAATAAATATCAGGATAAAGACAAGAGTAATAGGAATAGTAATAATAGGAGAAGTATAATAATAACAGTCATTGCGATAATAATAATAGTAGTAAGGATAATAATAATAGTTATAGCGATAATAATAATAGTAATAAGGGTAATAATAATAGTAATAAGGGTAATAATAATAGTTATAAGGATAAAGAGAAGAGTAATAGGGATAGTAATAATAGAATAAGGATAATAATAACAGTCATTGCGATAATAATAATAGTAATAAGGATAATAATAATAGTTATAGCGATAATAATAATAGTAATAAGCATAATAATAATAGTTATAAGAATAGAGACAAGAGTAATAGGGATAGTAATAGTAGAATAAGCATAATAATAACAGTCATAGCGATAATAATAATAGTAATTAGGATAATAATAATAGTTATAGTACTAGTAATAATAGTAATAAGGATAATAATAATAGTTATAGCGATAATAATAATAGTAATAAGGGTAATAATAATAGTTATAAGGATAATAATAATAGTTATAAGGATAAAGAGAAGAGTAATAGGGATAGTAATAATAGAATAAGGATAATAATAACAGTCATTGCGATAATAATAATAGTAATAAGGATAATAATAACAGTCATAGCGATAATAATAATAGTAATGAGGATAATAATAATAGTTATAAGGATAGAGACAAGAGAAATAGGGATAGTAATAATAGAATAAGTATAAAAATAACAGTCATAGCGATAATAATAATAGTAATAAGGATAATAATAATAGTTTTAGTGCTAATAATAATAGTAATAAGCATAACAATAATAGTTATAAGGATAAAGACAGGAGTAATAGGGATAGTAATAATAGAATAAGTATAATAATAACAGTCATAGCGATAATAATAATAGTAATAAGGATAATAATAATAGTTATAGTGCGAATAATAATAGTAATAAGGATAAACATAATAGTTATAGTGCAAATAATACTCGTAATAAGGATAATAATAACAGTTATAGCGATAATAATAATAGTAATGAGGGAAATAATAATAAATATCAGGATCAAGACAAGAGTAATAGGAATAGTAATAATAGGAGAAGTATAATAATAACAGTCATAGCGATAATAATAATAGTAGTAAGGATAATAATAATAATTATAGCGATAATAATAATAGTAATAAGCATAATAATAATAGTTATAAGAATAGAGACAAGAGTAATAGGGATAGTAATAGTAGAATAAGCATAATAATAACAGTCATAGCGATAATAATAATAGTAATAAGGATAATAATAATAGTTATAAGGATAAAGACACGAGTAATAGGGATAGTAATAATAGAATAAGTATAATAATAACAGTCATAGCGATAATAATAATAGTAATAAGGATAATAATAATAGTTATAGTGCGAATAATAATAGTAATAAGGATAAACATAATAGTTGTAGTGCTAATAATACTAGTAATAAGGATAATAATAACAGTTATAGCGATAATAATAATAGTAATAAGGGTAATAATAATAGTAATAAGGGTAATAATAATAGTTATAAGGATAAAGAGAAGAGTAATAGGGATAGTAATAATAGAATAAGGATAATAATAACAGTCATTGCGATAATAATAATAGTAATAAGGATAATAATAATAGTTATAGCGATAATAATAATAGTAATAAGCATAATAATAATAGTTATAAGAATAGAGACAAGAGTAATAGGGATAGTAATAGTAGAATAAGCATAATAATAACAGTCATAGCGATAATAATAATAGTAATTAGGATAATAATAATAGTTATAGTACTAGTAATAATAGTAATAAGGATAATAATAATAGTTATAGCGATAATAATAATAGTAATAAGGGTAATAATAATAGTTATAAGGATAATAATAATAGTTATAAGGATAAAGAGAAGAGTAATAGGGATAGTAATAATAGAATAAGGATAATAATAACAGTCATTGCGATAATAATAATAGTAATAAGGATAATAATAACAGTCATAGCGATAATAATAATAGTAATGAGGATAATAATAATAGTTATAAGGATAGAGACAAGAGTAATAGGGATAGTAATAATAGAATAAGTATAAAAATAACAGTCATAGCGATAATAATAATAGTAATAAGGATAATAATAATAGTTTTAGTGCTAATAATAATAGTAATAAGCATAACAATAATAGTTATAAGGATAAAGACAGGAGTAATAGGGATAGTAATAATAGAATAAGTATAATAATAACAGTCATAGCGATAATAATAATAGTAATAAGGATAATAATAATAGTTATAGTGCGAATAATAATAGTAATAAGGATAAACATAATAGTTATAGTGCTAATAATACTCGTAATAAGGATAATAATAACAGTTATAGCGATAATAATAATAGTAATGAGGGAAATAATAATAAATATCAGGATCAAGACAAGAGTAATAGGAATAGTAATAATAGGAGAAGTATAATAATAACAGTCATAGCGATAATAATAATAGTAGTAAGGATAATAATAATAGTTATAGCGATAATAATAATAGTAATAAGCATAATAATAATAGTTATAAGAATAGAGACAAGAGTAATAGGGATAGTAATAGTAGAATAAGCATAATAATAACAGTCATAGCGATAATAATAATAGTAATAAGGATAATAATAATAGTTGTAAGGATAATAATAATAGTTATACGGATAAAGAGAAGAGTAATAGATATAGTAATAATAGAATAAGGATAATAATAACAGTCATAGCGATAATAATAATAGTAGTAAGGATAATAATAATAGTTATAGCGATAATAATAATAGTAATAAGGATAATAATAATAGTTATGAGGATAATAATAATAGTTATAAGGATAAAGACACGAGTAATAGGGATAGTAATAATAGAATAAGTATAATAATAACAGTCATAGCGATAATAATAATAGTAATAAGGATAATAATAATAGTTATAGTGCGAATAATAATAGTAATAAGGATAAACATAATAGTTGTAGTGCTAATAATACTAGTAATAAGGATAATAATAACAGTTATAGCGATAATAATAATAGTAATGAGGGAAATAATAATAAATATCAGGATAAAGACAAGAGTAATAGGAATAGTAATAATAGGAGAAGTATAATAATAACAGTCATTGCGATAATAATAATAGTAGTAAGGATAATAATAATAGTTATAGCGATAATAATAATAGTAATAAGGGTAATAATAATAGTAATAAGGGTAATAATAATAGTTATAAGGATAAAGAGAAGAGTAATAGGGATAGTAATAATAGAATAAGGATAATAATAACAGTCATTGCGATAATAATAATAGTAATAAGGATAATAATAATAGTTATAGCGATAATAATAATAGTAATAAGCATAATAATAATAGTTAAAAGAATAGAGACAAGAGTAATAGGGATAGTAATAGTAGAATAAGCATAATAATAACAGTCATAGCGAAAATAATAATAGTAATTAGGATAATAATAATAGTTATAGTACTAGTAATAATAGTAATAAGGATAATAATAATAGTTATAGCGATAATAATAATAGTAATAAGGGTAATAATAATAGTTATAAGGATAATAATAATAGTTATAAGGATAAAGAGAAGAGTAATAGGGATAGTAATAATAGAATAAGGATAATAATAACAGTCATTGCGATAATAATAATAGTAATAAGGATAATAATAACAGTCATAGCGATAATAATAATAGTAATGAGGATAATAATAATAGTTATAAGGATAGAGACAAGAGTAATAGGGATAGTAATAATAGAATAAGTATAATAATAACAGTCATAGAGATAATAATAATAGTAATAAGGATAATAATAATAGTTTTAGTGCTAATAATAATAGTAATAAGCATAACAATAATAGTTATAAGGATAAAGACAGGAGTAATAGGGATAGTAATAATAGAATAAGTATAATAATAACAGTCATAGCGATAATAATAATAGTAATAAGGATAATAATAATAGTTATAGTGCGAATAATAATAGTAATAAGGATAAACATAATAGTTATAGTGCTAATAATACTCGTAATAAGGATAATAATAACAGTTATAGCGATAATAATAATAGTAATGAGGGAAATAATAATAAATATCAGGATAAAGACAAGAGTAATAGGAATAGTAATAATAGGAGAAGTATAATAATAACAGTTATAGCGATAATAATAATAGTAGTAAGGATAATAATAATAGTTATAGCGATAATAATAATAGTAATAAGCATAATAATAATAGTTATAAGAATAGAGACAAGAGTAATAGGGATAGTAATAGTAGAATAAGCATAATAATAACAGTCATAGCGATAATAATAATAGTAATAAGGATAATAATAATAGTTGTAAGGATAATAATAATAGTTATACGGATAAAGAGAAGAGTAATATATATAGTAATAATAGAATAAGGATAATAATAACAGTCATAGCGATAATAATAATAGTAGTAAGGATAATAATAATAGTTATAGCGATAATAATAATAGTAATAAGGATAATAATAATAGTTATGAGGATAATAATAATAGTTATAAGGATAAAGACACGAGTAATAGGGATAGTAATAATAGAATAAGTATAATAATAACAGTCATAGCGATAATAATAATAGTAATAAGGATAATAATAATAGTTATAGTGCGAATAATAATAGTAATAAGGATAAACATAATAGTTGTAGTGTTAATAATACTAGTAATAAGGATAATAATAACAGTTATAGCGATAATAATAATAGTAATGAGGGAAATAATAATAAATATCAGGATAAAGACAAGAGTAATAGGAATAGTAATAATAGGAGAAGTATAATAATAACAGTCATTGCGATAATAATAATAGTAGTAAGGATAATAATAATAGTTATAGCGATAATAATAATAGTAATAAGGGTAATAATAATAGTAATAAGGGTAATAATAATAGTTATAAGGATAAAGAGAAGAGTAATAGGGATAGTAATAATAGAATAAGGATAATAATAACAGTCATTGCGATAATAATAATAGTAATAAGGATAATAATAATAGTTATAGCGATAATAATAATAGTAATAAGCATAATAATAATAGTTATAAGAATAGAGACAAGAGTAATAGGGATAGTAATAGTAGAATAAGCATAATAATAACAGTCATAGCGATAATAATAATAGTAATTAGGATAATAATAATAGTTATAGTACTAGTAATAATAGTAATAAGGATAATAATAATAGTTATAGCGATAATAATAATAGTAATAAGGGTAATAATAATAGTTATAAGGATAATAATAATAGTTATAAGGATAAAGAGAAGAGTAATAGGGATAGTAATAATAGAATAAGGATAATAATAACAGTCATTGCGATAATAATAATAGTAATAAGGATAATAATAACAGTCATAGCGATAATAATAATAGTAATGAGGATAATAATAATAGTTATAAGGATAGAGACAAGAGAAATAGGGATAGTAATAATAGAATAAGTATAAAAATAACAGTCATAGCGATAATAATAATAGTAATAAGGATAATAATAATAGTTTTAGTGCTAATAATAATAGTAATAAGCATAACAATAATAGTTATAAGGATAAAGACAGGAGTAATAGGGATAGTAATAATAGAATAAGTATAATAATAACAGTCATAGCGATAATAATAATAGTAATAAGGATAATAATAATAGTTATAGTGCGAATAATAATAGTAATAAGGATAAACATAATAGTTATAGTGCAAATAATACTCGTAATAAGGATAATAATAACAGTTATAGCGATAATAATAATAGTAATGAGGGAAATAATAATAAATATCAGGATCAAGACAAGAGTAATAGGAATAGTAATAATAGGAGAAGTATAATAATAACAGTCATAGCGATAATAATAATAGTAGTAAGGATAATAATAATAATTATAGCGATAATAATAATAGTAATAAGCATAATAATAATAGTTATAAGAATAGAGACAAGAGTAATAGGGATAGTAATAGTAGAATAAGCATAATAATAACAGTCATAGCGATAATAATAATAGTAATAAGGATAATAATAATAGTTATAAGGATAAAGACACGAGTAATAGGGATAGTAATAATAGAATAAGTATAATAATAACAGTCATAGCGATAATAATAATAGTAATAAGGATAATAATAATAGTTATAGTGCGAATAATAATAGTAATAAGGATAAACATAATAGTTGTAGTGCTAATAATACTAGTAATAAGGATAATAATAACAGTTATAGCGATAATAATAATAGTAATGAGGGAAATAATAATAAATATCAGGATAAAGACAAGAGTAATAGGAATAGTAATAATAGGAGAAGTATAATAATAACAGTCATTGCGATAATAATAATAGTCATAAGGGTAATAATAATAGTTATAAGGATAATAATAATAGTTATAAGGATAAAGAGAAGAGTAATAGGGATAGTAATAATAGAATAAGGATAATAATAACAGTCATTGCGATAATAATAATAGTAATAAGGATAATAATAACAGTCATAGCGATAATAATAATAGTAATGAGGATAATAATAATAGTTATAAGGATAGAGACAAGAGTAATAGGGATAGTAATAATAGAATAAGTATAATAATAACAGTCATAGAGATAATAATAATAGTAATAAGGATAATAATAATAGTTTTAGTGCTAATAATAATAGTAATAAGCATAACAATAATAGTTATAAGGATAAAGACAGGAGTAATAGGGATAGTAATAATAGAATAAGTATAATAATAACAGTCATAGCGATAATAATAATAGTAATAAGGATAATAATAATAGTTATAGTGCGAATAATAATAGTAATAAGGATAAACATAATAGTTATAGTGCTAATAATACTCGTAATAAGGATAATAATAACAGTTATAGCGATAATAATAATAGTAATGAGGGAAATAATAATAAATATCAGGATAAAGACAAGAGTAATAGGAATAGTAATAATAGGAGAAGTATAATAATAACAGTTATAGCGATAATAATAATAGTAGTAAGGATAATAATAATAGTTATAGCGATAATAATAATAGTAATAAGCATAATAATAATAGTTATAAGAATAGAGACAAGAGTAATAGGGATAGTAATAGTAGAATAAGCATAATAATAACAGTCATAGCGATAATAATAATAGTAATAAGGATAATAATAATAGTTGTAAGGATAATAATAATAGTTATACGGATAAAGAGAAGAGTAATATATATAGTAATAATAGAATAAGGATAATAATAACAGTCATAGCGATAATAATAATAGTAGTAAGGATAATAATAATAGTTATAGCGATAATAATAATAGTAATAAGGATAATAATAATAGTTATGAGGATAATAATAATAGTTATAAGGATAAAGACACGAGTAATAGGGATAGTAATAATAGAATAAGTATAATAATAACAGTCATAGCGATAATAATAATAGTAATAAGGATAATAATAATAGTTATAGTGCGAATAATAATAGTAATAAGGATAAACATAATAGTTGTAGTGTTAATAATACTAGTAATAAGGATAATAATAACAGTTATAGCGATAATAATAATAGTAATGAGGGAAATAATAATAAATATCAGGATAAAGACAAGAGTAATAGGAATAGTAATAATAGGAGAAGTATAATAATAACAGTCATTGCGATAATAATAATAGTAGTAAGGATAATAATAATAGTTATAGCGATAATAATAATAGTAATAAGGGTAATAATAATAGTAATAAGGGTAATAATAATAGTTATAAGGATAAAGAGAAGAGTAATAGGGATAGTAATAATAGAATAAGGATAATAATAACAGTCATTGCGATAATAATAATAGTAATAAGGATAATAATAATAGTTATAGCGATAATAATAATAGTAATAAGCATAATAATAATAGTTATAAGAATAGAGACAAGAGTAATAGGGATAGTAATAGTAGAATAAGCATAATAATAACAGTCATAGCGATAATAATAATAGTAATTAGGATAATAATAATAGTTATAGTACTAGTAATAATAGTAATAAGGATAATAATAATAGTTATAGCGATAATAATAATAGTAATAAGCATAATAATAATAGTTATAAGGATAAAGACAGGAGTAATAGGGATAGTAATAATAGAATAAGTATAATAATAACAGTCATAGCGATAATAATAATAGTAATAAGGATAATAATAATAGTTATAGTGCGAATAATAATAGTAATAAGGATAAACATAATAGTTATAGTGCTAATAATACTCGTAATAAGGATAATAATAACAGTTATAGCGATAATAATAATAGTAATGAGGGAAATAATAATAAATATCAGGATAAAGACAAGAGTAATAGGAATAGTAATAATAGGAGAAGTATAATAATAACAGTCATAGCGATAATAATAATAGTAGTAAGGATAATAATAATAGTAATAAGCATAATAATAATAGTTATAAGAATAGAGACAAGAGTAATAGGGATAGTAATAGTAGAATAAGCATAATAATAACAGTCATAGCGATAATAATAATAGTAATAAGGATAATAATAATAGTTGTAAGGATAATAATAATAGTTATAAGGATAAAGAGAAGAGTAATAGGGATAGTAATAATAGAATAAGGATAATAATAACAGTCATAGCGATAATAATAATAGTAGTAAGGATAATAATAATAGTTATAGTGCGAATAATAATAGTAATAAGGATAAACATAATAGTTATAGTGCTAATAATACTCGTAATAAGGATAATAATAAAAGTTATAGCGATAATAATAATAGTAATGAGGGAAATAATAATAAATATCAGGATAATGACAAGAGTAATAGGAATAGTAATAATAGGAGAAGTATAATAATAACAGTCATTGCGATAATAATAATAGTAGTAAGGATAATAATAATAGTTATAGCGATAATAATAATAGTAATAAGCATAATAATAATAGTTATAAGAATAGAGACAAGAGTAATAGGGATAGTAATAGTAGAATAAGCATAATAATAACAGTCATAGCGATAATAATAATAGTAATAAGGATAATAATAATAGTTGTAAGGATAATAATAATAGTTATAAGGATAAAGAGAAGAGTAATAGATATAGTAATAATAGAATAAGGATAATAATAACAGTCATAGCGATAATAATAATAGTAGTAAGGATAATAATAATAGTTATAGCGATAATAATAATAGTAATAAGGATAATAATAATAGTTATGAGGATAATAATAATAGTTATAAGGATAAAGACACGAGTAATAGGGATAGTAATAATAGAATAAGTATAATAATAACAGTCATAGCGATAATAATAATAGTAATAAGGATAATAATAATAGTTATAGTGCGAATAATAATAGTAATAAGGATAAACATAATAGTTGTAGTGCTAATAATACTAGTAATAAGGATAATAATAACAGTTATAGCGATAATAATAATAGTAATGAGGGAAATAATAATAAATATCAGGATAAAGACAAGAGTAATAGGAATAGTAATAATAGGAGAAGTATAATAATAACAGTCATTGCGATAATAATAATAGTAGTAAGGATAATAATAACAGTTATAGCGATAATAATAATAGTAATGAGGGAAATAATAATAAATATCAGGATAAAGACAAGAGTAATAGGAATAGTAATAATAGGAGAAGTATAATAATAACAGTCATAGCGATAATAATAATAGTAGTAAGGATAATAATAATAGTTATAGCGATAATAATAATAGTAATAAGCATAATAATAATAGTTATAAGAATAGAGACAAGAGTAATAGGGATAGTAATAGTAGAATAAGCATAATAATAACAGTCATAGCGATAATAATAATAGTAATAAGGATAATAATAATAGTTGTAAGGATAATAATAATAGTTATACGGATAAAGAGAAGAGTAATATATATAGTAATAATAGAATAAGGATAATAATAACAGTCATAGCGATAATAATAATAGTAGTAAGGATAATAATAATAGTTATAGCGATAATAATAATAGTAATAAGGATAATAATAATAGTTATGAGGATAATAATAATAGTTATAAGGATAAAGACACGAGTAATAGGGATAGTAATAATAGAATAAGTATAATAATAACAGTCATAGCGATAATAATAATAGTAATAAGGATAATAATAATAGTTATAGTGCGAATAATAATAGTAATAAGGATAAACATAATAGTTGTAGTGCTAATAATACTAGTAATAAGGATAATAATAACAGTTATAGCGATAATAATAATAGTAATAAGGATAATAATAATAGTTATAGTGCGAATAATAATAGTAATAAGGATAAACATAATAGTTATAGTGCTAATAATACTCGTAATAAGGATAATAATAACAGTTATAGCGATAATAATAATAGTAATGAGGGAAATAATAATAAATATCAGGATCAAGACAAGAGTAATAGGAATAGTAATAATAGGAGAAGTATAATAATAACAGTCATAGCGATAATAATAATAGTAGTAAGGATAATAATAATAGTTATAGCGATAATAATAATAGTAATAAGCATAATAATAATAGTTATAAGAATAGAGACAAGAGTAATAGGGATAGTAATAGTAGAATAAGCATAATAATAACAGTCATAGCGATAATAATAATAGTAATAAGGATAATAATAATAGTTGTAAGGATAATAATAATAGTTATACGGATAAAGAGAAGAGTAATAGATATAGTAATAATAGAATAAGGATAATAATAACAGTCATAGCGATAATAATAATAGTAGTAAGGATACTAATAATAGTTATAGCGATAATAATAATAGTAATAAGGATAATAATAATAGTTATGAGGATAATAATAATAGTTATAAGGATAAAGACACGAGTAATAGGGATAGTAATAATAGAATAAGTATAATAATAACAGTCATAGCGATAATAATAATAGTAATAAGGATAATAATAATAGTTATAGTGCGAATAATAATAGTAATAAGGATAAACATAATAGTTGTAGTGCTAATAATACTAGTAATAAGGATAATAATAACAGTTATAGCGATAATAATAATAGTAATGAGGGAAATAATAATAAATATCAGGATAAAGACAAGAGTAATAGGAATAGTAATAATAGGAGAAGTATAATAATAACAGTCATTGCGATAATAATAATAGTAGTAAGGATAATAATAATAGTTATAGCGATAATAATAATAGTAATAAGGGTAATAATAATAGTAATAAGGGTAATAATAATAGTTATAAGGATAAAGAGAAGAGTAATAGGGATAGTAATAATAGAATAAGGATAATAATAACAGTCATTGCGATAATAATAATAGTAATAATTATAATAATAATAGTTGTAAGGATAATAATAATAGTTATAAGGATAAAGAGAAGAGTAATAGGGATAGTAATAATAGAATAAGGATAATAATAACAGTCATAGCGATAATAATAATAGTAGTAAGGATAATAATAATAGTTATAGTGCGAATAATAATAGTAATAAGGATAAACATAATAGTTATAGTGCTAATAATACTCGTAATAAGGATAATAATAAAAGTTATAGCGATAATAATAATAGTAATGAGGGAAATAATAATAAATATCAGGATAAAGACAAGAGTAATAGGAATAGTAATAATAGGAGAAGTATAATAATAACAGTCATTGCGATAATAATAATAGTAGTAAGGATAATAATAATAGTTATAGCGATAATAATAATAGTAATAAGCATAATAATAATAGTTATAAGAATAGAGACAAGAGTAATAGGGATAGTAATAGTAGAATAAGCATAATAATAACAGTCATAGCGATAATAATAATAGTAATAAGGATAATAATAATAGTTGTAAGGATAATAATGATAGTTATAAGGATAAAGAGAAGAGTAATAGATATAGTAATAATAGAATAAGGATAATAATAACAGTCATAGCGATAATAATAATAGTAATAAGGGTAATAATAATAGTTATAAGGATAATAATAATAGTTATAAGGATAAAGAGAAGAGTAATAGGGATAGTAATAATAGAATAAGGATAATAATAACAGTCATTGCGATAATAATAATAGTAATAAGGATAATAATAACAGTCATAGCGATAATAATAATAGTAATGAGGATAATAATAATAGTTATAAGGATAGAGACAAGAGTAATAGGGATAGTAATAATAGAATAAGTATAATAATAACAGTCATAGAGATAATAATAATAGTAATAAGGATAATAATAATAGTTTTAGTGCTAATAATAATAGTAATAAGCATAACAATAATAGTTATAAGGATAAAGACAGGAGTAATAGGGATAGTAATAATAGAATAAGTATAATAATAACAGTCATAGCGATAATAATAATAGTAATAAGGATAATAATAATAGTTATAGTGCGAATAATAATAGTAATAAGGATAAACATAATAGTTATAGTGCTAATAATACTCGTAATAAGGATAATAATAACAGTTATAGCGATAATAATAATAGTAATGAGGGAAATAATAATAAATATCAGGATAAAGACAAGAGTAATAGGAATAGTAATAATAGGAGAAGTATAATAATAACAGTCATAGCGATAATAATAATAGTAGTAAGGATAATAATAATAGTTATAGCGATAATAATAATAGTAATAAGCATAATAATAATAGTTATAAGAATAGAGACAAGAGTAATAGGGATAGTAATAGTAGAATAAGCATAATAATAACAGTCATAGCGATAATAATAATAGTAATAAGGATAATAATAATAGTTGTAAGGATAATAATAATAGTTATACGGATAAAGAGAAGAGTAATATATATAGTAATAATAGAATAAGGATAATAATAACAGTCATAGCGATAATAATAATAGTAGTAAGGATAATAATAATAGTTATAGCGATAATAATAATAGTAATAAGGATAATAATAATAGTTATGAGGATAATAATAATAGTTATAAGGATAAAGACACGAGTAATAGGGATAGTAATAATAGAATAAGTATAATAATAACAGTCATAGCGATAATAATAATAGTAATAAGGATAATAATAATAGTTATAGCGATAATAATAATAGTAATGAGGGAAATAATAATAAATATCAGGATAAAGACAAGAGTAATAGGAATAGTAATAATAGGAGAAGTATAATAATAACAGTCATTGCGATAATAATAATAGTAGTAAGGATAATAATAATAGTTATAGCGATAATAATAATAGTAATAAGGGTAATAATAATAGTAATAAGGGTAATAATAATAGTTATAAGGATAAAGAGAAGAGTAATAGGGATAGTAATAATAGAATAAGGATAATAATAACAGTCATTGCGATAATAATAATAGTAATAAGGATAATAATAATAGTTATAGCGATAATAATAATAGTAATAAGCATAATAATAATAGTTATAAGAATAGAGACAAGAGTAATAGGGATAGTAATAGTAGAATAAGCATAATAATAACAGTCATAGCGATAATAATAATAGTAATTAGGATAATAATAATAGTTATAGTACTAGTAATAATAGTAATAAGGATAATAATAATAGTTATAGCGATAATAATAATAGTAATAAGCATAATAATAATAGTTATAAGGATAAAGACAGGAGTAATAGGGATAGTAATAATAGAATAAGTATAATAATAACAGTCATAGCGATAATAATAATAGTAATAAGGATAATAATAATAGTTATAGTGCGAATAATAATAGTAATAAGGATAAACATAATAGTTATAGTGCTAATAATACTCGTAATAAGGATAATAATAACAGTTATAGCGATAATAATAATAGTAATGAGGGAAATAATAATAAATATCAGGATAAAGACAAGAGTAATAGGAATAGTAATAATAGGAGAAGTATAATAATAACAGTCATAGCGATAATAATAATAGTAGTAAGGATAATAATAATAGTAATAAGCATAATAATAATAGTTATAAGAATAGAGACAAGAGTAATAGGGATAGTAATAGTAGAATAAGCATAATAATAACAGTCATAGCGATAATAATAAT
This sequence comes from Megachile ligniseca, assembly GCA_945859555.1. NCBI lineage: Eukaryota > Metazoa > Arthropoda > Insecta > Hymenoptera > Megachilidae > Megachile > Megachile ligniseca. The sequence goes on along the minus strand of CAMAOC010000028.1, from coordinate 287,850 downwards.
AGTAATAAGGATAATAATAATAGTTGTAAGGATAATAATAATAGTTATAAGGATAAAGAGAAGAGTAATAGGGATAGTAATAATAGAATAAGGATAATAATAACAGTCATAGCGATAATAATAATAGTAGTAAGGATAATAATAATAGTTATAGTGCGAATAATAATAGTAATAAGGATAAACATAATAGTTATAGTGCTAAAAATACTCGTAATAAGGATAATAATAAAAGTTATAGCGATAATAATAATAGTAATGAGGGAAATAATAATAAATATCAGGATAATGACAAGAGTAATAGGAATAGTAATAATAGGAGAAGTATAATAATAACAGTCATTGCGATAATAATAATAGTAGTAAGGATAATAATAATAGTTATAGCGATAATAATAATAGTAATAAGCATAATAATAATAGTTATAAGAATAGAGACAAGAGTAATAGGGATAGTAATAGTAGAATAAGCATAATAATAACAGTCATAGCGATAATAATAATAGTAATAAGGATAATAATAATAGTTGTAAGGATAATAATAATAGTTATAAGGATAAAGAGAAGAGTAATAGATATAGTAATAATAGAATAAGGATAATAATAACAGTCATAGCGATAATAATAATAGTAGTAAGGATAATAATAATAGTTATAGCGATAATAATAATAGTAATAAGGATAATAATAATAGTTATGAGGATAATAATAATAGTTATAAGGATAAAGACACGAGTAATAGGGATAGTAATAATAGAATAAGTATAATAATAACAGTCATAGCGATAATAATAATAGTAATAAGGATAATAATAATAGTTATAAGGATAAAGAGAAGACTAATAGGGATAGTAATAATAGAATAAGGATAATAATAACAGTCATAGCGATAATAATAATAGTAGTAAGGATAATAATAATAGTCATAGCGATAATAATAATAGTAATAAGGATAATAATAATAGTTATGAGGATAATAATAATAGTTATAAGGATAAAGACAAGAGTAATAGGGATAGTAATAATAGAATAAGTATAATAATAACAGTCATAGCGATAATAATAATAGTAATAAGGATAATAATAATAGTTATAGTGCGAATAATAATAGTAATAAGGATAAACATAATAGTTACAGTGCTAATAATACTAGTAATAAGGATAATGATAACAGTTATAGCGATAATAATAATAGTAATGAGGGAAATAATAATAAATATCAGGATAAAGACAAGAGTAATAGGAATAGTAATAATAGGAGAAGTATAATAATAACAGTCATTGCGATAATAATAATAGTAGTAAGGATAATAATAATAGTTATAGCGATAATAATAATAGTAATAAGCATAATAATAATAGTTATAAGAATAGAGACAATAGTAATAGGGATAGTAATAGTAGAATAAGCATAATAATAACAGTCATAGCGATAATAATAATAGTAATAAGGATAATAATAATAGTTATAGTACTAGTAATAATAGTAATAAGGATAATAATAATAGTTATAGCGATAATAATAATAGTAATAAGGGTAATAATAATAGTTATAAGGATAATAATAATAGTTATAAGGATAAAGAGAAGAGTAATAGGGATAGTAATAATAGAATAAGGATAATAATAACAGTCATTGCGATAATAATAATAGTAATAAGGATAATAATAATAGTTATAGTGCTAATAATAATAGTAATAAGCATAATAATAATAGTTATAAGGATAGAGACAAGAGTAATAGGGATAGTAATAATAGAATAAGTATAATAATAACAGTCATAGCGATAATAATAATAGTAATGAGGATAATAATAATAGTTATAGTGCGAATAATAATAGTAATAAGGATAAACATTATAGTTATAGTGCTAATAATACTCGTAATAAGGATAATAATAACAGTTATAGCGATAATAATAATAGTAATGAGGGAAATAATAATAAATATCAGGATAAAGACAAGAGTAATAGGAATAGTAATAATAGGAGAAGTATAATAATAACAGTCATTGCGATAATAATAATAGTAGTAAGGATAATAATAATAGTTATAGCGATAATAATAATAGTAATAAGCATAATAATAATAGTTATAAGAATAGAGACAAGAGTAATAGGGATAGTAATAGTAGAATAAGCATAATAATAACAGTCATAGCGATAATAATAATAGTAATAAGGATAATAATAATAGTTGTAAGGATAATAATAATAGTTATAAGGATAAAGAGAAGAGTAATAGATATAGTAATAATAGAATAAGGATAATAATAACAGTCATAGCGATAATAATAATAGTAGTAAGGATAATAATAATAGTTATAGCGATAATAATAATAGTAATAAGGATAATAATAATAGTTATGAGGATAATAATAATAGTTATAAGGATAAAGACACGAGTAATAGGGATAGTAATAATAGAATAAGTATAATAATAACAGTCATAGCGATAATAATAATAGTAATAAGGATAATAATAATAGTTATAGTGCGAATAATAATAGTAATAAGGATAAACATAATAGTTGTAGTGCTAATAATACTAGTAATAAGGATAATAATAACAGTTATAGCGATAATAATAATAGTAATGAGGGAAATAATAATAAATATCAGGATAAAGACAAGAGTAATAGGAATAGTAATAATAGGAGAAGTATAATAATAACAGTCATTGCGATAATAATAATAGTAGTAAGGATAATAATAATAGTTATAGCGATAATAATAATAGTAATAAGGGTAATAATAATAGTAATAAGGGTAATAATAATAGTTATAAGGATAAAGAGAAGAGTAATAGGGATAGTAATAATAGAATAAGGATAATAATAACAGTCATTGCGATAATAATAATAGTAATAAGGATAATAATAATAGTTATAGCGATAATAATAATAGTAATAAGCATAATAATAATAGTTATAAGAATAGAGACAAGAGTAATAGGGATAGTAATAGTAGAATAAGCATAATAATAACAGTCATAGCGATAATAATAATAGTAATTAGGATAATAATAATAGTTATAGTACTAGTAATAATAGTAATAAGGATAATAATAATAGTTATAGCGATAATAATAATAGTAATAAGGGTAATAATAATAGTTATAAGGATAATAATAATAGTTATAAGGATAAAGAGAAGAGTAATAGGGATAGTAATAATAGAATAAGGATAATAATAACAGTCATTGCGATAATAATAATAGTAATAAGGATAATAATAACAGTCATAGCGATAATAATAATAGTAATGAGGATAAGAATAATAGTTATAAGGATAGAGAGAAGAGTAATAGGGATAGTAATAATAGAATAAGTATAATAATAACAGTCATAGCGATAATAATAATAGTAATGAGGATAACAATAATAGTTATAGTGCGAATAATAATAGTAATAAGGATAAACATAATAGTTATAGTGCTAATAATACTCGTAATAAGGATAATAATAACAGTTATAGCGATAATAATAATAGTAATGAGGGAAATAGTAATAAATATCAGGATAAAGACAAGAGTAATAGGAATAGTAATAATAGGAGAAGTATAATAATAACAGTCATTGCGATAATAATAATAGTAGTAAGGATAATAATAATAGTTATAGCGATAATAATAATAGTAATAAGCATAATAATAATAGTTATAAGAATAGAGACAAGAGTAATAGGGATAGTAATAGTAGAATAAGCATAATAATAACAGTCATAGCGATAATAATAATAGTAATAAGGATAATAATAATAGTTGTAAGGATAATAATAATAGTTATAAGGATAAAGAGAAGAGTAATAGATATAGTAATAATAGAATAAGGATAATAATAACAGTCATAGCGATAATAATAATAGTAGTAAGGATAATAATAATAGTTATAGCGATAATAATAATAGTAATAAGGATAATAATAATAGTTATGAGGATAATAATAATACTTATAAGGATAAAGACACGAGTAATAGGGATAGTAATAATAGAATAAGTATAATAATAACAGTCATAGCGATAATAATAATAGTAATAAGGATAATAATAATAGTTATAGTGCGAATAATAATAGTAATAAGGATAAACATAATAGTTGTAGTGCTAATAATACTAGTAATAAGGATAATAATAACAGTTATAGCGATAATAATAATAGTAATGAGGGAAATAATAATAAATATCAGGATAAAGACAAGAGCAATAGGAATAGTAATAATAGGAGAAGTATAATAATAACAGTCATTGCGATAATAATAATAGTAGTAAGGATAATAATAATAGTTATAGCGATAATAATAATAGTAATAAGCATAATAATAATAGTTATAAGAATAGAGACAATAGTAATAGGGATAGTAATAGTAGAATAAGCATAATAATAACAGTCATAGCGATAATAATAATAGTAATAAGGATAATAATAATAGTTATAGTACTAGTAATAATAGTAATAAGGATAATAATAATAGTTATAGCGATAATAATAATAGTAATAAGGGTAATAATAATAGTTATAAGGATAATAATAATAGTTATAAGGATAAAGAGAAGAGTAATAGGGATAGTAATAATAGAATAAGGATAATAATAACAGTCATAGCGATAATAATAATAGTAGTAAGGATAATAATAATAGTTATAGCGATAATAATAATAGTAATAAGGGTAATAATAATAGTTATAAGGATAGAGACAAGAGTAATAGGGATAGTAATAATAGAATAAGTATAATAATAACAGTCATAGAGATAATAATAATAGTAATAAGGATAATAATAATAGTTATAAGGATAAAGAGAAGACTAATAGGGATAGTAATAATAGAATAAGGATAATAATAACAGTCATAGCGATAATAATAATAGTAGTAAGGATAATAATAATAGTAATAAGGATAATAATAATAGTTATGAGGATAATAATAATAGTTATAAGGATAAAGACAAGAGTAATAGGGATAGTAATAATAGAATAAGTATAATAATAACAGTCATAGCGATAATAATAATAGTAATAAGGATAATAATAATAGTTATAGTGCGAATAATAATAGTAATAAGGATAAACTTAATAGTTACAGTGCTAATAATACTAGTAATAAGGATAATAATAACAGTTATAGCGATAATAATAATAGTAATGAGGGAAATAATAATAAAAAGCAGGATAAAGACAAGAGTAATAGGAATAGTAATAATAGGAGAAGTCTAATAATAACAGTCATTGCGATAATAATAATAGTAGTAAGGATAATAATAATAGTTATAGCGATAATAATAATAGTAATAAGCATAATAATAATAGTTATAAGAATAGAGACAAGAGTAAAAGGGATAGTAATAGTAGAATAAGCATAATAATAACAGTCATAGCGATAATAATAATAGTAATTAGGATAATAATAATAGTTATAGTACGAGTAATAATAGTAATAAGGATAATAATAATAGTTATAGCGATAATAATAATAGTAATAAGGGTAATAATAATAGTTATAAGGATAATAATAATAGTTATAAGGATAAAGAGAAGAGTAATAGGGATAGTAATAATAGAATAAGGATAATAATAACAGTCATTGCGATAATAATAATAGTAATAAGGATAATAATAACAGTCATAGCGGTAATAATATTAGTAATGAGGATAATAATAATAGTTATAAGGATAGAGACAAGAGTAATAGGGATAGTAATAATAGAATAAGTATAATAATAACAGTCATAGCGATAATAATAATAGTAATGAGGATAATAATAATAGTTATAAGGATAGAGACAAGAGTAATAGGGATAGTAATAATAGAATAAGTATAATAATAACAGTCATAGCGATAATAATAATAGTAATAAGGATAATAATAATAGTTATAGTGCGAATAATAATAGTAATAAGGATAAACATAATAGTTATAGTGCTAATAATACTCGTAATAAGGATAATAATAACAGTTATAGCGATAATAATAATAGTAATGAGGGAAATAATAATAAATATCAGGATAAAGACAAGAGTAATAGGAATAGTAATAATAGGAGAAGTATAATAATAACAGTCATTGCGATAATAATAATAGTAGTAAGGATAATAATAATAGTTATAGCGATAATAATAATAGTAATAAGCATAATAATAATAGTTATAAGAATAGAGACAAGAGTAATAGGGATAGTAATAGTAGAATAAGCATAATAATAACAGTCATAGCGATAATAATAATAGTAATAAGGATAATAATAATAGTTATAGCGATAATAATAATAGTAATAAGGGTAATAATAATAGTTATAAGGATAATAATAATAGTTATAAGGATAAAGACAAGAGTAATAGGGATAGTAATAATAGAATAAGGATAATAATAACAGTCATAGCGATAATAATAATAGTAATAAGGATAATAATAATAGTTTTAGTGCTAATAATAATAGTAATAAGCATAATAATAATAGTTATAAGGATAAAGAGAAGAGTAATAGGGATAGTAATAATAGAATAAGGATAATAATAACAGTCATTGCGATAATAATAATAGTAATAAGGATAATAATAACAGTCATAGCGATAATAATAATAGTAATGAGGATAATAATAATAGTTATAAGGATAGAGACAAGAGTAATAGGGATAGTAATAATAGAATAAGTATAATAATAACAGTCATAGCGATAATAATAATAGTAATAAGGATAATAATAATAGTTTTAGTGCTAATAATAATAGTAATAAGCATAACAATAATAGTTATAAGGATAAAGACAGGAGTAATAGAGATAGTAATAATAGAATAAGTATAATAATAACAGTCATAGCGATAATAATAATAGTAATAAGGATAATAATAATAGTTATAGTGCGAAAAATAATAGTAATAAGGATAAACATAATAGTTATAGTGCTAATAATACTCGTAATAAGGATAATAATAACAGTTATAGCGATAATAATAATAGTAATGAGGGAAATAATAATAAATATCAGGATAAAGACAAGAGTAATAGGAATAGTAATAATAGGAGAAGTATAATAATAACAGTCATTGCGATAATAATAATAGTAGTAAGGATAATAATAATAGTTATAGCGATAATAATAATAGTAATAAGCATAATAATAATAGTTATAAGAATAGAGACAATAGTAATAGGGATAGTAATAGTAGAATAAGCATAATAATAACAGTCATAGCGATAATAATAATAGTAATAAGGATAATAATAATAGTTATAGTACTAGTAATAATAGTAATAAGGATAATTCTAATAGTTATAGCGATAATAATAATAGTAATAAGGGTAATAATAATAGTTATAAGGATAATAATAATAGTTATAAGGATAAAGAGAAGAGTAATAGGGATAGTAATAATAGAATAAGGATAATAATAACAGTCATTGCGATAATAATAATAGTAATAAGGATAATAATAATAGTTATAGCGCTAATAATAATAGTAATAAGCATAATAATAATAGTTATAAGGATAGAGACAAGAGTAATAGGGATAGTAATAATAGAATAAGGATAATAATAACAGTCATAGCGATAATAATAATAGTAATGAGGATAACAATAATAGTTATTGAGATAATAATACCAGTAATAAGGATAATAATAACAGTTATAATGATAATAATAAGAGTAATTTAGGGAAATAATAATAGTTATAAGGATAAAGACAAGAGTAATAGGGATAGTAATAATAGAATAAGGATAATTATAACTGTCATAGCGATAATAATAGTAATAAGGATAATAATAATAGTTATAGCGATAATAATAATAGTAATAAGGGAAATAATAATAGAATAAGGATAATAATAACAGTCATAGCGATAATAATAATAGTAATAAGGATAATAATAATAGTTATAGCGATAATAATAATAATAATAAGGGAAATAATAATAGAATAAGGATAATAATAACAGTCATAGCGATATTAATAGTAATAAGGATAATAATAATAGTTATAGCGATAATAATAATAATAATAAGGGAAATAATAATAGAATAAGGATAATAATAACAGTCATTGCGATAATAATAATAGTAATAAGGATAATAATAATAGTTATAGCGATAATAATAATAGTAATAAGGATAACAATAATAGTTATGAGGATAAAGACAAGAATAATAGGGATAGTAAGAATAGAATAAGGATAATAATAACAGTCATAGCGATAATAATAATAGTAATGAGGATAATAATAATAGTTATAGCGATAATAATAATAGTAATAAGGGTAATAATAATAGTTATAAGGATAAAGAGAAGAGTAATAGGGATAGTAATAATAGAATAAGGATAATAATAACAGTCATTGCGATAATAATAATAGTAATAAGGATAATAATAACAGTTATAGCAATAATAATAATAGTAATAAGGATAATAATAATAGTTATAGTGCGAATAATAATAGTAATAAGGATAATAATAATAGTTACAGCGATAATAATAATTGTAATAAGGGAAATAATAATAATTATCAGGATAAAGACAAGAGTAATAGGGATAGTAATAATAGAATAAGTATAATCATAACAGTCATAGCGATAATAATAATAGTAATAAGGATAATAATAATAGTTATAGCGATAATAATAATAGTAATAAGGGTAATAATAATAGTTATAAGGATAAAGAGAAGAGTAATAGGGATAGTAATAATAGAATAAGGATAATAATAACAGTCATTGCGATAATAATAATAGTAATAAGGATAATAATAATAGTTATAGCGATAATAATAATAGTAATAAGGATAATAATAATAGTTATAAGGATAATAATAATAGTTATAAGGATAAAGACAAGAATAATAGGGATAGTAAGAATAGAATAAGGATAATAATAACAGTCATAGCGATAATAATAATAGTAATGAGGATAATAATAATAGTTATAAGGATAGAGACAAGAGTAATAGGGATACTAATAATAGAATAAGTATAATAATAACAGTCATAGCGATAATAATAATAGTAATAAGGATAATAATAATAGTTTTAGTGCTAATAATAATAGTAATAAGCATAATAATAATAGTTATAAGGATAGAGACAAGAGTAATAATGATAGCAATAATAGAATAAGGATAATAATAACAGTCATAGCGATAATAATAATAGTAATGAGGATAACAATAATAGTTATAGAGATAATAATACTAGTAATAAGGATAATAATAACAGTTATAATGATAATAATAATAGTAATAAGGGAAATAATAATAGTTATAAGGATAAAGACAAGAGTAATAGGGATAGTAATAATAGAATAAGTATAATAATAACAGTCATAGCGATAATAATAATAGTAATAAGGATAATAATAATAGTTATAAGGATAAAGAGAAGAGTAATAGGGATAGTAATAATAGAATAAGGATAATAATAACAGTCATTGCGATAATAATAATAGTAATAAGGATAATAATAATAGTTATAGGGATAATAATAATAGTTATAAGGATAAAGACAAGAATAATAGGGATAGTAAGAATAGAATAAGGATAATAATAACAGTCATAGCGATAATAATAATAGTAATAAGGATAATAATAATAGTTTTAGTGCTAATAATAATAGTAATAAGCATAATAATAATAGTTATAAGGATAGAGACAAGAGTAATAATGATAGCAATAATAGAATAAGGATAATAATAACAGTCATAGCGATAATAATAATAGTAATGAGGATAACAATAATAGTTATAGAGATAATAATACTAGTAATAAGGATAATAATAATAGTAATAAGGGAAATAATAATAGTTATAAGGATAAAGACAAGAGTAATAGGGATAGTAATAATAGAATAAGTATAATAATAACAGTCATAGCGATAATAATAATAGTAATAAGGATAATAATAATAGTTATAAGGATAAAGAGAAGACTAATAGGGATAGTAATAATAGAATAAGGATAATAATAACAGTCATAGCGATAATAATAATAGTAGTAAGGATAATAATAATAGTCATAGCGATAATAATAATAGTAATAAGGATAATAATAATAGTTATGAGGATAATAATAATAGTTATAAGGATAAAGACAAGAGTAATAGGGATAGTAATAATAGAATAAGTATAATAATAACAGTCATAGCGATAATAATAATAGTAATAAGGATAATAATAATAGTTATAGTGCGAATAATAATAGTAATAAGGATAAACTTAATAGTTACAGTGCTAATAATACTAGTAATAAGGATAATAATAACAGTTATAGCGATAATAATAATAGTAATGAGGGAAATAATAATAAATATCAGGATAAAGACAAGAGTAATAGGAATAGTAATAATAGGAGAAGTATAATAATAACAGTCATTGCGATAATAATAATAGTAGTAAGGATAATAATAATAGTTATAGCGATAATAATAATAGTAATAAGCATAATAATAATAGTTATAAGAATAGAGACAAGAGTAATAGGGATAGTAATAGTAGAATAAGCATAATAATAACAGTCATAGCGATAATAATAATACTAATTAGGATAATAATAATAGTTATAGTACTAGTAATAATAGTAATAAGGATAATAATAATAGTTATAGCGATAATAATAATAGTAATAAGGGTAATAATAATAGTTATAAGGATAATAATAATAGTTATAAGGATAAAGAGAAGAGTAATAGGGATAGTAATAATAGAATAAGGATAATAATAACAGTCATTGCGATAATAATAATAGTAATAAGGATAATAATAACAGTCATAGCGATAATAATAATAGTAATAAGGATAATAATAATAGTTATAAGGATAGAGAGAAGAGTAATAGGGATAGTAATAATAGAATAAGTATAATAATAACAGTCATAGCGATAATAATAATAGTAATAAGGATAATAATAATAGTTATAGTGCGAATAATAATAGTAATAAGGATAAACATAATAGTTGTAGTGCTAATAATACTAGTAATAAGGATAATAATAACAGTTATAGCGATAATAATAATAGTAATGAGGGAAATAATAATAAATATCAGGATAAAGACAAGAGTAATAGGAATAGTAATAATAGGAGAAGTATAATAATAACAGTCATTGCGATAATAATAATAGTAGTAAGGATAATAATAATAGTTATAGTGATAATAATAATAGTAATAAGGGTAATAATAATAGTAATAAGGGTAATAATAATAGTTATAAGGATAAAGAGAAGAGTAATAGGGATAGTAATAATAGAATAAGGATAATAATAACAGTCATTGCGATAATAATAATAGTAATAAGGATAATAATAATAGTTATAGCGATAATAATAATAGTAATAAGCATAATAATAATAGTTATAAGAATAGAGAAAAGAGTAATAGGGATAGTAATAGTAGAATAAGCATAATAATAACAGTCATAGCGATAATAATAATAGTAATTAGGATAATAATAATAGTTATAGTACTAGTAATAATAGTAATAAGGATAATAATAATAGTTATAGCGATAATAATAATAGTAATAAGGGTAATAATAATAGTTATAAGGATAATAATAATAGTTATAAGGATAAAGAGAAGAGTAATAGGGATAGTAATAATAGAATAAGGATAATAATAACAGTCATTGCGATAATAATAATAGTAATAAGGATAATAATAATAGTTATAAGGATAGAGACAAGAGTAATAGGGATAGTAATAATAGAATAAGTATAATAATAACAGTCATAGCGATAATAATAATAGTAATAAGGATAATAATAATAGTTTTAGTGCTAATAATAATAGTAATAAGCATAACAATAATAGTTATAAGGATAAAGACAGGAGTAATAGGGATAGTAATAATAGAATAAGTATAATAATAACAGTCATAGCGATAATAATAATAGTAGTAAGGATAATAATAATAGTTATAGCGATAATAATAATAGTAATAAGGATAATAATAATAGTTATGAGGATAATAATAATAGTTATAAGGATAAAGACACGAGTAATAGGGATAGTAATAATAGAATAAGTATAATAATAACAGTCATAGCGATAATAATAATAGTAATAAGGATAATAATAATAGTTATAGTGCGAATAATAATAGTAATAAGGATAAACATAATAGTTGTAGTGCTAATAATACTAGTAATAAGGATAATAATAACAGTTATAGCGATAATAATAATAGTAATGAGGGAAATAATAATAAATATCAGGATAAAGACAAGAGTAATAGGAATAGTAATAATAGAATAAGTATAATAATAACAGTCATAGCGATAATAATAATAGTAATAAGGATAATAATAATAGTTTTAGTGCTAATAATAATAGTAATAAGCATAATAATAATAGTTATAAGGATAGAGACAAGAGTAATAATGATAGCAATAATAGAATAAGGATAATAATAACAGTCATAGCGATAATAATAATAGTAATGAGGATAACAATAATAGTTATAGAGATAATAATACTAGTAATAAGGATAATAATAACAGTTATAATGATAATAATAATAGTAATAAGGGAAATAATAATAGTTATAAGGATAAAGACAAGAGTAATAGGGATAGTAATAATAGAATAAGTATAATAATAACAGTCATAGCGATAATAATAATAGTAATAAGGATAATAATAATAGTTATAAGGATAAAGAGAAGACTAATAGGGATAGTAATAATAGAATAAGGATAATAATAACAGTCATAGCGATAATAATAATAGTAGTAAGGATAATAATAATAGTCATAGCGATAATAATAATAGTAATAAGGATAATAATAATAGTTATGAGGATAATAATAATAGTTATAAGGATAAAGACAAGAGTAATAGGGATAGTAATAATAGAATAAGTATAATAATAACAGTCATAGCGATAATAATAATAGTAATAAGGATAATAATAATAGTTATAGTGCGAATAATAATAGTAATAAGGATAATAATAATAGTTACAGCGATAATAATAATTGTAATAAGGGAAATAATAATAATTATCAGGATAAAGACAAGAGTAATAGGGATAGTAATAATAGAATAAGTATAATCATAACAGTCATAGCGATAATAATAATAGTAATAAGGATAATAATAATAGTTATAGCGATAATAATAATAGTTATAAGGATAAAGAGAAGAGTAATAGGGATAGTAATAATAGAATAAGGATAATAATAACAGTCATTGCGATAATAATAATAGTAATAAGGGTAATAATAATAGTTATAAGGATAAAGAGAAGAGTAATAGGGATAGTAATAATAGAATAAGGATAATAATAACAGTCATTGCGATAATAATAATAGTAATAAGGATAATAATAATAGTTATAGCGATAATAATAATAGTAATAAGCATAATAATAATAGTTATAAGAATAGAGAAAAGAGTAATAGGGATAGTAATAGTAGAATAAGCATAATAATAACAGTCATAGCGATAATAATAATAGTAATTAGGATAATAATAATAGTTATAGTACTAGTAATAATAGTAATAAGGATAATAATAATAGTTATAGCGATAATAATAATAGTAATAAGGGTAATAATAATAGTTATAAGGATAATAATAATAGTTATAAGGATAAAGAGAAGAGTAATAGGGATAGTAATAATAGAATAAGGATAATAATAACAGTCATTGCGATAATAATAATAGTAATAAGGATAATAATAACAGTCATAGCGATAATAATAATAGTAATGAGGATAATAATAATAGTTATAAGGATAGAGACAAGAGTAATAGGGATAGTAATAATAGAATAAGTATAATAATAACAGTCATAGCGATAATAATAATAGTAATAAGGATAATAATAATAGTTTTAGTGCTAATAATAATAGGAATAAGTATAATAATAACAGTCATAGCGATAATAATAATAGTAATAAGGATAATAATATAGTTTTAGTGCTAATAATAATAGTAATAAGCATAACAATAATAGTTATAAGGATAAAGACAGGAGTAATAGGGGATAGTAATAATAGAATAAGTATAATAATAACAGTCATAGCGATAATAATAATAGTAGTAAGGATAATAATAATAGTTATAGGGATAGTAATAATAGAATAAGTATAATAATAACAGTCATAGCGATAATAATAATAGTAATAAGGATAATAATAATAGTTATAGTGCGAATAATAATAGTAATAAGGATAAACATAATAGTTGTAGTGCTAATAATACTAGTAATAAGGATAATAATAACAGTTATAGCGATAATAATAATAGTAATGAGGGAAATAATAATAAATATCAGGATAAAGACAAGAGTAATAGGAATAGTAATAATAGAATAAGTATAATAATAACAGTCATAGCGATAATAATAATAGTAATAAGGATAATAATAATAGTTTTAGTGCTAATAATAATAGTAATAAGCATAATAATAATAGTTATAAGGATAGAGACAAGAGTAATAATGATAGCAATAATAGAATAAGGATAATAATAACAGTCATAGCGATAATAATAATAGTAATGAGGATAACAATAATAGTTATAGAGATAATAATACTAGTAATAAGGATAATAATAACAGTTATAATGATAATAATAATAGTAATAAGGGAAATAATAATAGTTATAAGGATAAAGACAAGAGTAATAGGGATAGTAATAATAGAATAAGTATAATAATAACAGTCATAGCGATAATAATAATAGTAATAAGGATAATAATAATAGTTATAAGGATAAAGAGAAGACTAATAGGGATAGTAATAATAGAATAAGGATAATAATAACAGTCATAGCGATAATAATAATAGTAGTAAGGATAATAATAATAGTCATAGCGATAATAATAATAGTAATAAGGATAATAATAATAGTTATGAGGATAATAATAATAGTTATAAGGATAAAGACAAGAGTAATAGGGATAGTAATAATAGAATAAGTATAATAATAACAGTCATAGCGATAATAATAATAGTAATAAGGATAATAATAATAGTTATAGTGCGAATAATAATAGTAATAAGGATAATAATAATAGTTACAGCGATAATAATAATTGTAATAAGGGAAATAATAATAATTATCAGGATAAAGACAAGAGTAATAGGGATAGTAATAATAGAATAAGTATAATCATAACAGTCATAGCGATAATAATAATAGTAATAAGGATAATAATAATAGTTATAGCGATAATAATAATAGTAATAAGGGTAATAATAATAGTTATAAGGATAAAGAGAAGAGTAATAGGGATAGTAATAATAGAATAAGGATAATAATAACAGTCATTGCGATAATAATAATAGTAATAAGGATAATAATAATAGTTATAGCGATAATAATAATAGTAATAAGGATAATAATAATAGTTATAAGGATAATAATAATAGTTATAAGGATAAAGACAAGAATAATAGGGATAGTAAGAATAGAATAAGGATAATAATAACAGTCATAGCGATAATAATAATAGTAATGAGGATAATAATAATAGTTATAAGGATAGAGACAAGAGTAATAGGGATACTAATAATAGAATAAGTATAATAATAACAGTCATAGCGATAATAATAATAGTAATAAGGATAATAATAATAGTTTTAGTGCTAATAATAATAGTAATAAGCATAATAATAATAGTTATAAGGATAGAGACAAGAGTAATAATGATAGCAATAATAGAATAAGGATAATAATAACAGTCATAGCGATAATAATAATAGTAATGAGGATAACAATAATAGTTATAGAGATAATAATACTAGTAATAAGGATAATAATAACAGTTATAATGATAATAATAATAGTAATAAGGGAAATAATAATAGTTATAAGGATAAAGACAAGAGTAATAGGGATAGTAATAATAGAATAAGTATAATAATAACAGTCATAGCGATAATAATAATAGTAATAAGGATAATAATAATAGTTATAAGGATAAAGAGAAGAGTAATAGGGATAGTAATAATAGAATAAGGATAATAATAACAGTCATTGCGATAATAATAATAGTAATAAGGATAATAATAATAGTTATAGCGATAATAATAATAGTAATAAGGATAATAATAATAGTTATAAGGATAATAATAATAGTTATAAGGATAAAGAGAAGAGTAATAGGGATAGTAATAATAGAATAAGGATAATAATAACAGTCATAGCGATAATAATAATAGTAGTAAGGATAATAATAATAGTTATAGCGATAATAATAATAGTAATAAGGGTAATAATAATAGTTATAAGGATAAAGAGAAGAGTAATAGGGATAGTAATAATAGAATAAGGATAATAATAACAGTCATTGCGATAATAATAATAGTAATAAGGATAATAATAATAGTTATAGCGATAATAATAATAGTAATAAGGATAATAATAATAGTTATAAGGATAATAATAATAGTTATAAGGATAAAGACAAGAATAATAGGGATAGTAAGAATAGAATAAGGATAATAATAACAGTCATAGCGATAATAATAATAGTAATGAGGATAATAATAATAGTTATAAGGATAGAGACAAGAGTAATAGGGATACTAATAATAGAATAAGTATAATAATAACAGTCATAGCGATAATAATAATAGTAATAAGGATAATAATAATAGTTTTAGTGCTAATAATAATAGTAATAAGCATAATAATAATAGTTATAAGGATAGAGACAAGAGTAATAATGATAGCAATAATAGAATAAGGATAATAATAACAGTCATAGCGATAATAATAATAGTAATGAGGATAACAATAATAGTTATAGAGATAATAATACTAGTAATAAGGATAATAATAACAGTTATAATGATAATAATAATAGTAATAAGGGAAATAATAATAGTTATAAGGATAAAGACAAGAGTAATAGGGATAGTAATAATAGAATAAGTATAATAATAACAGTCATAGCGATAATAATAATAGTAATAAGGATAATAATAATAGTTATAAGGATAAAGAGAAGACTAATAGGGATAGTAATAATAGAATAAGGATAATAATAACAGTCATAGCGATAATAATAATAGTAGTAAGGATAATAATAATAGTCATAGCGATAATAATAATAGTAATAAGGATAATAATAATAGTTATGAGGATAATAATAATAGTTATAAGGATAAAGACAAGAGTAATAGGGATAGTAATAATAGAATAAGTATAATAATAACAGTCATAGCGATAATAGTAATAGTAATAAGGATAATAATAATAGTTATAGTGCGAATAATAATAGTAATAAGGATAAACTTAATAGTTACAGTGCTAATAATACTAGTAATAAGGATAATAATAACAGTTATAGCGATAATAATAATAGTAATGAGGGAAATAATAATAAATATCAGGATAAAGACAAGAGTAATAGGAATAGTAATAATAGGAGAAGTATAATAATAACAGTCATTGCGATAATAATAATAGTAGTAAGGATAATAATAATAGTTATAGCGATAATAATAATAGTAATAAGCATAATAATAATAGTTATAAGAATAGAGACAAGAGTAATAGGGATAGTAATAGTAGAATAAGCATAATAATAACAGTCATAGCGATAATAATAATAGTAATTAGGATAATAATAATAGTTATAGTACTAGTAATAATAGTAATAAGGATAATAATAATAGTTATAGCGATAATAATAATAGTAATAAGGGTAATAATAATAGTTATAAGGATAATACTAATAGTTATAAGGATAAAGAGAAGAGTAATAGGGATAGTAATAATAGAATAAGGATAATAATAACAGTCATTGCGATAATAATAATAGTAATAAGGATAATAATAACAGTCATAGCGATAATAATAATAGTAATGAGGATAATAATAATAGTTATAAGGATAGAGAGAAGAGTAATAGGGATAGTAATAATAGAATAAGTATAATAATAACAGTCATAGCGATAATAATAATAGTAATAAGGATAATAATAATAGTTATAGTGCGAATAATAATAGTAATAAGGATAAACATAATAGTTGTAGTGCTAATAATACTAGTAATAAGGATAATAATAACAGTTATAGCGATAATAATAATAGTAATGAGGGAAATAATAATAAATATCAGGATAAAGACAAGAGTAATAGGAATAGTAATAATAGGAGAAGTATAATAATAACAGTCATTGCGATAATAATAATAGTAGTAAGGATAATAATAATAGTTATAGTGATAATAATAATAGTAATAAGGGTAATAATAATAGTAATAAGGGTAATAATAATAGTTATAAGGATAAAGAGAAGAGTAATAGGGATAGTAATAATAGAATAAGGATAATAGTAACAGTCATTGCGATAATAATAATAGTAATAAGGATAATAATAATAGTTATAGCGATAATAATAATAGTAATAAGCATAATAATAATAGTTATAAGAATAGAGAAAAGAGTAATAGGGATAGTAATAATAGAATAAGTATAATAATAACAGTCATAGCGATAATAATAATAGTAATAAGGATAATAATAATAGTTTTAGTGCTAATAATAATAGTAATAAGCATAACAATAATAGTTATAAGGATAAAGACAGGAGTAATAGGGATAGTAATAATAGAATAAGTATAATAATAACAGTCATAGCGATAATAATAATAGTAGTAAGGATAATAATAATAGTTATAGCGATAATAATAATAGTAATAAGGATAATAATAACAGTTATGAGGATAATAATAATAGTTATAAGGATAAAGACACGAGTAATAGGGATAGTAATAATAGAATAAGTATAAGAATAACAGTCATAGCGATAATAATAATAGTAATAAGGATAATAATAATAGTTATAGTGCGAATAATAATAGTAATAAGGATAAACATAATAGTTGTAGTGCTAATAATACTAGTAATAAGGATAATAATAACAGTTATAGCGATAATAATAATAGTAATGAGGGAAATAATAATAAATATCAGGATAAAGACAAGAGTAATAGGAATAGTAATAATAGAATAAGTATAATAATAACAGTCATAGCGATAATAATAATAGTAATAAGGATAATAATAATAGTTTTAGTGCTAATAATAATAGTAATAAGCATAATAATAATAGTTATAAGGATAGAGACAAGAGTAATAATGATAGCAATAATAGAATAAGGATAATAATAACAGTCATAGCGATAATAATAATAGTAATGAGGATAACAATAATAGTTATAGAGATAATAATACTAGTAATAAGGATAATAATAACAGTTATAATGATAATAATAATAGTAATAAGGGAAATAATAATAGTTATAAGGATAAAGACAAGAGTAATAGGGATAGTAATAATAGAATAAGTATAATAATAACAGTCATAGCGATAATAATAATAGTAATAAGGATAATAATAATAGTTATAAGGATAAAGAGAAGACTAATAGGGATAGTAATAATAGAATAAGGATAATAATAACAGTCATAGCGATAATAATAATAGTAGTAAGGATAATAATAATAGTCATAGCGATAATAATAATAGTAATAAGGATAATAATAATAGTTATGAGGATAATAATAATAGTTATAAGGATAAAGACAAGAGTAATAGGGATAGTAATAATAGAATAAGTATAATAATAACAGTCATAGCGATAATAATAATAGTAATAAGGATAATAATAATAGTTATAGTGCGAATAATAATAGTAATAAGGATAAACTTAATAGTTACAGTGCTAATAATACTAGTAATAAGGATAATAATAACAGTTATAGCGATAATAATAATAGTAATGAGGGAAATAATAATAAATATCAGGATAAAGACAAGAGTAATAGGAATAGTAATAATAGGAGAAGTATAATAATAACAGTCATTGCGATAATAATAATAGTAGTAAGGATAATAATAATAGTTATAGCGATAATAATAATAGTAATAAGCATAATAATAATAGTTATAAGAATAGAGACAAGAGTAATAGGGATAGTAATAGTAGAATAAGCATAATAATAACAGTCATAGCGATAATAATAATAGTAATTAGGATAATAATAATAGTTATAGTACTAGTAATAATAGTAATAAGGATAATAATAATAGTTATAGCGATAATAATAATAGTAATAAGGGTAATAATAATAGTTATAAGGATAATAATAATAGTTATAAGGATAAAGAGAAGAGTAATAGGGATAGTAATAATAGAATAAGGATAATAATAACAGTCATTGCGATAATAATAATAGTAATAAGGATAATAATAACAGTCATAGCGATAATAATAATAGTAATGAGGATAATAATAATAGTTATAAGGATAGAGAGAAGAGTAATAGGGATAGTAATAATAGAATAAGTATAATAATAACAGTCATAGCGATAATAATAATAGTAATAAGGATAATAATAATAGTTATAGAGCGAATAATAATAGTAATAAGGATAAACATAATAGTTGTAGTGCTAATAATACTAGTAATAAGGATAATAATACTAGTAATAAGGATAATAATAACAGTTATAGCGATAATAATAATAGTAATGAGGGAAATAATAATAAATATC
This sequence comes from Megachile ligniseca, assembly GCA_945859555.1. Classification (NCBI taxonomy): domain Eukaryota; kingdom Metazoa; phylum Arthropoda; class Insecta; order Hymenoptera; family Megachilidae; genus Megachile; species Megachile ligniseca. The sequence goes on along the minus strand of CAMAOC010000028.1, from coordinate 267,351 downwards.
AGGATAAAGACAAGAGTAATAGGAATAGTAATAATAGGAGAAGTATAATAATAACAGTCATTGCGATAATAATAATAGTACTAAGGATAATAATAATAGTTATAGCGATAATAATAATAGTAATAAGCATAATAATAATAGTTATAAGAATAGAGAAAAGAGTAATAGGGATAGTAATAGTAGAATAAGCATAATAATAACAGTCATAGCGATAATAATAATAGTAATTAGGATAATAATAATAGTTATAGTACTAGTAATAATAGTAATAAGGATAATAATAATAGTTATAGCGATAATAATAATAGTAATAAGGGTAATAATAATAGTTATAAGGATAATAATAATAGTTATAAGGATAAAGAGAAGAGTAATAGGGATAGTAATAATAGAATAAGGATAATAATAACAGTCATTGCGATAATAATAATAGTAATAAGGATAATAATAACAGTCATAGCGATAATAATAATAGTAATGAGGATAATAATAATAGTTATAAGGATAGAGACAAGAGTAATAGGGATAGTAATAATAGAATAAGTATAATAATAACAGTCATAGCGATAATAATAATAGTAATAAGGATAATAATAATAGTTTTAGTGCTAATAATAATAGTAATAAGCATAACAATAATAGTTATAAGGATAAAGACAGGAGTAATAGGGATAGTAATAATAGAATAAGTATAATAATAACAGTCATAGCGATAATAATAATAGTAGTAAGGATAATAATAATAGTTATAGCGATAATAATAATAGTAATAAGGATAATAATAATAGTTATGAGGATAATAATAATAGTTATAAGGATAAAGACACGAGTAATAGGGATAGTAATAATAGAATAAGTATAATAATAACAGTCATAGCGATAATAATAATAGTAATAAGGATAATAATAATAGTTATAGTGCGAATAATAATAGTAATAAGGATAAACATAATAGTTGTAGTGCTAATAATACTAGTAATAAGGATAATAATAACAGTTATAGCGATAATAATAATAGTAATGAGGGAAATAATAATAAATATCAGGATAAAGACAAGAGTAATAGGAATAGTAATAATAGAATAAGTATAATAATAACAGTCATAGCGATAATAATAATAGTAATAAGGATAATAATAATAGTTTTAGTGCTAATAATAATAGTAATAAGCATAATAATAATAGTTATAAGGATAGAGACAAGAGTAATAATGATAGCAATAATAGAATAAGGATAATAATAACAGTCATAGCGATAATAATAATAGTAATGAGGATAACAATAATAGTTATAGAGATAATAATACTAGTAATAAGGATAATAATAACAGTTATAATGATAATAATAATAGTAATAAGGGAAATAATAATAGTTATAAGGATAAAGACAAGAGTAATAGGGATAGTAATAATAGAATAAGTATAATAATAACAGTCATAGCGATAATAATAATAGTAATAAGGATAATAATAATAGTTATAAGGATAAAGAGAAGACTAATAGGGATAGTAATAATAGAATAAGGATAATAATAACAGTCATAGCGATAATAATAATAGTAGTAAGGATAATAATAATAGTCATAGCGATAATAATAATAGTAATAAGGATAATAATAATAGTTATGAGGATAATAATAATAGTTATAAGGATAAAGACAAGAGTAATAGGGATAGTAATAATAGAATAAGTATAATAATAACAGTCATAGCGATAATAATAATAGTAATAAGGATAATAATAATAGTTATAGTGCGAATAATAATAGTAATAAGGATAAACTTAATAGTTACAGTGCTAATAATACTAGTAATAAGGATAATAATAACAGTTTATAGCGATAATAATAATAGTAATGAGGGAAATAATAATAAATATCAGGATAAAGACAAGAGTAATAGGAATAGTAATAATAGGAGAAGTATAATAATAACAGTCATTGCGATAATAATAATAGTAGTAAGGATAATAATAATAGTTATAGTGATAATAATAATAGTAATAAGGGTAATAATAATAGTAATAAGGGTAATAATAATAGTTATAAGGATAAAGAGAAGAGTAATAGGGATAGTAATAATAGAATAAGGATAATAATAACAGTCATTGCGATAATAATAATAGTAATAAGGATAATAATAATAGTTATAGCGATAATAATAATAGTAATAAGCATAATAATAATAGTTATAAGAATAGAGAAAAGAGTAATAGGGATAGTAATAGTAGAATAAGCATAATAATAACAGTCATAGCGATAATAATAATAGTAATTAGGATAATAATAATAGTTATAGTACTAGTAATAATAGTAATAAGGATAATAATAATAGTTATAGCGATAATAATAATAGTAATAAGGGTAATAATAATAGTTATAAGGATAATAATAATAGTTATAAGGATAAAGAGAAGAGTAATAGGGATAGTAATAATAGAATAAGGATAATAATAACAGTCATTGCGATAATAATAATAGTAATAAGGATAATAATAACAGTCATAGCGATAATAATAATAGTAATGAGGATAATAATAATAGTTATAAGGATAGAGACAAGAGTAATAGGGATAGTAATAATAGAATAAGTATAATCATAACAGTCATAGCGATAATAATAATAGTAATAAGGATAATAATAATAGTTATAAGGATAATAATAATAGTTATAAGGATAAAGAGAAGAGTAATAGGGATAGTAATAATAGAATAAGGATAATAATAACAGTCATAGCGATAATAATAATAGTAGTAAGGATAATAATAATAGTTATAGCGATAATAATAATAGTAATAAGGGTAATAATAATAGTTATAAGGATAAAGAGAAGAGTAATAGGGATAGTAATAAGGATAATAATAATAGTTATAGCGATAATAATAATAGTAATAAGGATAATAATAATAGTTATAAGGATAATAATAATAGTTATAAGGATAAAGACAAGAATAATAGGGATAGTAAGAATAGAATAAGGATAATAATAACAGTCATAGCGATAATAATAATAGTAATGAGGATAATAATAATAGTTATAAGGATAGCGACAAGAGTAATAGGGATACTAATAATAGAATAAGTATAATAATAACAGTCATAGCGATAATAATAATAGTAATAAGGATAATAATAATAGTTTTAGTGCTAATAATAATAGTAATAAGCATAATAATAATAGTTATAAGGATAGAGACAAGAGTAATAATGATAGCAATAATAGAATAAGGATAATAATAACAGTCATAGCGATAATAATAATAGTAATGAGGATAACAATAATAGTTATAGAGATAATAATACTAGTAATAAGGATAATAATAACAGTTATAATGATAATAATAATAGTAATAAGGGAAATAATAATAGTTATAAGGATAAAGACAAGATTAATAGGGATAGTAATAATAGAATAAGTATAATAATAACAGTCATAGCGATAATAATAATAGTAATAAGGATAATAATAATAGTTTTAGTGCTAATAATAATAGTAATAAGGATAATAATAATAGTTATGAGGATAATAATAATAGCTATAAGGATAAAGAGAAGAGTAATAGGGATAGTAATAATAGAATAAGGATAATAATAACAGTCATTGCGATAATAATAATAGTAATAAGGATAATAATAACAGTCATAGCGATAATAATAATAGTAATGAGGATAATAATAATAGTTATAAGGATAGAGAGAAGAGTAATAGGGATAGTAATAATAGAATAAGTATAATAATAACAGTCATAGCGATAATAATAATAGTAATAAGGATAATAATAATAGTTATAGTGCGAATAATAATAGTAATAAGGATAAACATAATAGTTGTAGTGCTAATAATACTAGTAATAAGGATAATAATAACAGTTATAGCGATAATAATAATAGTAATGAGGGAAATAATAATAAATATCAGGATAAAGACAAGAGTAATAGGAATAGTAATAATAGGAGAAGTATAATAATAACAGTCATTGCGATAATAATAATAGTAGTAAGGATAATAATAATAGTTATAGTGATAATAATAATAGTAATAAGGGTAATAATAATAGTAATAAGGGTAATAATAATAGTTATAAGGATAAAGAGAAGAGTAATAGGGATAGTAATAATAGAATAAGGATAATAATAAACAGTCATTGCGATAATAATAATAGTAATAAGGATAATAATAATAGTTATAGCGATAATAATAATAGTAATAAGCATAATAATAATAGTTATAAGAATAGAGAAAAGAGTAATAGGGATAGTAATAGTAGAATAAGCATAATAATAACAGTCATAGCGATAATAATAATAGTAATTAGGATAATAATAATAGTTATAGTACTAGTAATAATAGTAATAAGGATAATAATAATAGTTATAGCGATAATAATAATAGTAATAAGGGTAATAATAATAGTTATAAGGATAATAATAATAGTTATAAGGATAAAGACAAGAATAATAGGGATAGTAAGAATAGAATAAGGATAATAATAACAGTCATAGCGATAATAATAATAGTAATGAGGATAATAATAATAGTTATAAGGATAGAGACAAGAGTAATAGGGATACTAATAATAGAATAAGTATAATAATAACAGTCATAGCGATAATAATAATAGTAATAAGGATAATAATAATAGTTTTAGTGCTAATAATAATAGTAATAAGCATAATAATAATAGTTATAAGGATAGAGACAAGAGTAATAATGATAGCAATAATAGAATAAGGATAATAATAACAGTCATAGCGATAATAATAATAGTAATGAGGATAACAATAATAGTTATAGAGATAATAATACTAGTAATAAGGATAATAATAACAGTTATAATGATAATAATAATAGTAATAAGGGAAATAATAATAGTTATAAGGATAAAGACAAGATTAATAGGGATAGTAATAATAGAATAAGTATAATAATAACAGTCATAGCGATAATAATAATAGTAATAAGGATAATAATAATAGTTATAAGGATAAAGAGAAGACTAATAGGGATAGTAATAATAGAATAAGGATAATAATAACAGTCATAGCGATAATAATAATAGTAGTAAGGATAATAATAATAGTCATAGCGATAATAATAATAGTAATAAGGATAATAATAATAGTTATGAGGATAATAATAATAGTTATAAGGATAAAGACAAGAGTAATAGGGATAGTAATAATAGAATAAGTATAATAATAACAGTCATAGCGATAATAATAATAGTAATAAGGATAATAATAATAGTTATAGTGCGAATAATAATAGTAATAAGGATAAACTTAATAGTTACAGTGCTAATAATACTAGTAATAAGGATAATAATAACAGTTATAGCGATAATAATAATAGTAATGAGGGAAATAATAATAAATATCAGGATAAAGACAAGAGTAATAGGAATAGTAATAATAGGAGAAGTATAATAATAACAGTCATTGCGATAATAATAATAGTAGTAAGGATAATAATAATAGTTATAGCGATAATAATAATAGTAATAAGCATAATAATAATAGTTATAAGAATAGAGACAAGAGTAATAGGGATAGTAATAGTAGAATAAGCATAATAATAACAGTCATAGCGATAATAATAATAGTAATTAGGATAATAATAATAGTTATAGTACTAGTAATAATAGTAATAAGGATAATAATAATAGTTATAGCGATAATAATAATAGTAATAAGGGTAATAATAATAGTTATAAGGATAATAATAATAGTTATAAGGATAAAGAGAAGAGTAATAGGGATAGTAATAATAGAATAAGGATAATAATAACAGTCATTGCGATAATAATAATAGAAATAAGGATAATAATAACAGTCATAGCGATAATAATAATAGTACTGAGGATAATAATAATAGTTATAAGGATAGAGAGAAGAGTAATAGGGATAGTAATAATAGAATAAGTATAATAATAACAGTCATAGCGATAATAATAATAGTAATAAGGATAATAATAATAGTTATAGTGCGAATAATAATAGTAATAAGGATAAACATAATAGTTGTAGTGCTAATAATACTAGTAATAAGGATAATAATAACAGTTATAGCGATAATAATAATAGTAATGAGGGAAATAATAATAAATATCAGGATAAAGACAAGAGTAATAGGAATAGTAATAATAGGAGAAGTATAATAATAACAGTCATTGCGATAATAATAATAGTAGTAAGGATAATAATAATAGTTATAGTGATAATAATAATAGTAATAAGGGTAATAATAATAGTAATAAGGGTAATAATAATAGTTATAAGGATAAAGAGAAGAGTAATAGGGATAGTAATAATAGAATAAGGATAATAATAACAGTCATTGCGATAATAATAATAGTAATAAGGATAATAATAATAGTTATAGCGATAATAATAATAGTAATAAGCATAATAATAATAGTTATAAGAATAGAGAAAAGAGTAATAGGGATAGTAATAGTAGAATAAGCATAATAATAACAGTCATAGCGATAATAATAATAGTAATTAGGATAATAATAATAGTTATAGTACTAGTAATAATAGTAATAAGGATAATAATAATAGTTATAGCGATAATAATAATAGTAATAAGGGTAATAATAATAGTTATAAGGATAATAATAATAGTTATAAGGATAAAGAGAAGAGTAATAGGGATAGTAATAATAGAATAAGGATAATAATAACAGTCATTGCGATAATAATAATAGTAATAAGGATAATAATAACAGTCATAGCGATAATAATAATAGTAATGAGGATAATAATAATAGTTATAAGGATAGAGACAAGAGTAATAGGGATAGTAATAATAGAATAAGTATAATAATAACAGTCATAGCGATAATAATAATAGTAATAAGGATAATAATAATAGTTTTAGTGCTAATAATAATAGTAATAAGCATAACAATAATAGTTATAAGGATAAAGACAGGAGTAATAGGGATAGTAATAATAGAATAAGTATAATAATAACAGTCATAGCGATAATAATAATAGTAGTAAGGATAATAATAATAGTTATAGCGATAATAATAATAGTAATAAGGATAATAATAATAGTTATGAGGATAATAATAATAGTTATAAGGATAAAGACACGAGTAATAGGGATAGTAATAATAGAATAAGTATAATAATAACAGTCATAGCGATAATAATAATAGTAATAAGGATAATAATAATAGTTATAGTGCGAATAATAATAGTAATAAGGATAAACATAATAGTTGTAGTGCTAATAATACTAGTAATAAGGATAATAATAACAGTTATAGCGATAATAATAATAGTAATGAGGGAAATAATAATAAATATCAGGATAAAGACAAGAGTAATAGGAATAGTAATAATAGGAGAAGTATAATAATAACAGTCATTGCGATAATAATAATAGTAGTAAGGATAATAATAATAGTTATAGCGATAATAATAATAGTAATAAGCATAATAATAATAGTTATAAGAATAGAGACAATAGTAATAGGGATAGTAATAGTAGAATAAGCATAATAATAACAGTCATAGCGATAATAATAATAGTAATAAGGATAATAATAATAGTTATAGTACTAGTAATAATAGTAATAAGGATAATAATAATAGTTATAGCGATAATAATAATAGTAATAAGGGTAATAATAATAGTTATAAGGATAATAATAATAGTTATAAGGATAAAGAGAAGAGTAATAGGGATAGTAATAATAGAATAAGGATAATAATAACAGTCATTGCGATAATAATAATAGTAATAAGGATAATAATAATAGTTATAGTGCTAATAATAATAGTAATAAGCATAATAATAATAGTTATAAGGATAGAGACAAGAGTAATAGGGATAGTAATAATAGAATAAGGATAATAATAACAGTCATAGCGATAATAATAATAGTAATGAGGATAACAATAATAGTTATTGAGATAATAATACCAGTAATAAGGATAATAATAACAGTTATAATGATAATAATAAGAGTAATTTAGGGAAATAATAATAGTTATAAGGATAAAGACAAGAGTAATAGGGATAGTAATAATAGAATAAGGATAATTATAACTGTCATAGCGATAATAATAGTAATAAGGATAATAATAATAGTTATAGCGATAATAATAATAGTAATAAGGGAAATAATAATAGAATAAGGATAATAATAATAGTTATAGCGATAATAATAATAGTAATAAGGATAATAATAATAGTTATGAGGATAAAGACAAGAGTAATAGGGATAGTAATAATAGAATAAGGATAATAATAACAGTCATAGCGATAATAATAATAGTAATAAGGATAATAATAATAGTTATAGTGCTAGTAATAATAGAATAAGGATAATAATAACAGTCATAACGATAATAATAATAATAGCTATAGTGCTAATAATAATAGTAATAAGGATAATAATAACAGTTATAGCAATAATAATAATAGTAATAAGGATAATAATAATAGTTATAGTGCGAATAATAATAGTAATAAGGATAATAATAATAGTTATGCCGATAATAATAATTGTAATAAGGGAAATAATAATAATTATCAGGATAAAGACAAGAGTAATAGGGATAGTAATAATAGAATAAGTATAATCATAACAGTCATAGCGATAATAATAATAGTAATAAGGATAATAATAATAGTTATAAGGATAATAATAATAGTTATAAGGATAAAGAGAAGAGTAATAGGGATAGTAATAATAGAATAAGGATAATAATAACAGTCATAGCGATAATAATAATAGTAGTAAGGATAATAATAATAGTTATAGCGATAATAATAATAGTAATAAGGGTAATAATAATAGTTATAAGGATAAAGAGAAGAGTAATAGGGATAGTAATAATAGAATAAGGATAATAATAACAGTCATTGCGATAATAATAATAGTAATAAGGATAATAATAATAGTTATAGCGATAATAATAATAGTAATAAGGATAATAATAATAGTTATAAGGATAATAATAATAGTTATAAGGATAAAGACAAGAATAATAGGGATAGTAAGAATAGAATAAGGATAATAATAACAGTCATAGCGATAATAATAATAGTAATAAGGATAATAATAATAGTTATAGTGCTAGTAATAATAGAATAAGGATAATAATAACAGTCATAACGATAATAATAATAATAGCTATAGTGCTAATGATAATAGTAATAAGGATAATAATAACAGTTATAGCAATAATAATAATAGTAATAAGGATAATAATAATAGTTATAGTGCGAATAATAATAGTAATAAGGATAATAATAATAGTTACAGCGATAATAATAATTGTAATAAGGGAAATAATAATAATTATCAGGATAAAGACAAGAGTAATAGGGATAGTAATAATAGAATAAGTATAATCATAACAGTCATAGCGATAATAATAATAGTAATAAGGATAATAATAATAGTTATAAGGATAATAATAATAGTTATAAGGATAAAGAGAAGAGTAATAGGGATAGTAATAATAGAATAAGGATAATAATAACAGTCATAGCGATAATAATAATAGTAGTAAGGATAATAATAATAGTTATAGCGATAATAATAATAGTAATAAGGGTAATAATAATAGTTATAAGGATAAAGAGAAGAGTAATAGGGATAGTAATAATAGAATAAGGATAATAATAACAGTCATTGCGATAATAATAATAGTAATAAGGATAATAATAATAGTTATAGCGATAATAATAATAGTAGTAAGGATAATAATAATAGTTATAGCGATAATAATAATAGTAATAAGCATAATAATAATAGTTATAAGAATAGAGACAAGAGTAATAGGGATAGTAATAGTAGAATAAGCATAATAATAACAGTCATAGCGACAATAATAATAGTAATAAGGATAATAATAATAGTTGTAAGGATAATAATAATAGTTATAAGGATAAAGAGAAGAGTAATAGATATAGTAATAATAGAATAAGGATAATAATAACAGTCATAGCGATAATAATAATAGTAGTAAGGATAATAATAATAGTTATAGCGATAATAATAATAGTAATAAGGATAATAATAATAGTTATGAGGATAATAATAATAGTTATAAGGATAAAGACACGAGTAATAGGGATAGTAATAATAGAATAAGTATAATAATAACAGTCATAGCGATAATAATAATAGTAATAAGGATAATAATAATAGTTATAGTGCGAATAATAATAGTAATAAGGATAAACATAATAGTTGTAGTGCTAATAATACTAGTAATAAGGATAATAATAACAGTTATAGCGATAATAATAATAGTAATGAGGGAAATAATAATAAATATCAGGATAAAGACAAGAGTAATAGGAATAGTAATAATAGGAGAAGTATAATAATAACAGTGATTGCGATAATAATAATAGTAGTAAGGATAATAATAATAGTTATAGCGATAATAATAATAGTAATAAGCATAATAATAATAGTTATAAGAATAGAGACAATAGTAATAGGGATAGTAATAGTAGAATAAGCATAATAATAACAGTCATAGCGATAATAATAATAGAAATAAGGATAATAATAATAGTTATAGTACTAGTAATAATAGTAATAAGGATAATAATAATAGTTATAGCGATAATAATAATAGTAATAAGGGTAATAATAATAGTTATAAGGATAATAATAATAGTTATAAGGATAAAGAGAAGAGTAATAGGGATAGTAATAATAGAATAAGGATAATAATAACAGTCATTGCGATAATAATAATAGTAATAAGGATAATAATAATAGTTATAGCGATAATAATAATAGTAATAAGCATAATAATAATAGTTATAAGAATAGAGACAAGAGTAATAGGGATAGTAATAGTAGAATAAGCATAATAATAACAGTCATAGCGATAATAATAATAGTAATTAGGATAATAATAATAGTTATAGTACTAGTAATAATAGTAATAAGGATAATAATAATAGTTATAGCGATAATAATAATAGTAATAAGGGTAATAATAATAGTTATAAGGATAATAATAATAGTTATAAGGATAAAGAGAAGAGTAATAGGGATAGTAATAATAGAATAAGGATAATAATAACAGTCATTGCGATAATAATAATAGTAATAAGGATAATAATAACAGTCATAGCGATAATAATAATAGTAATGAGGATAATAATAATAGTTATAAGGATAGAGACAAGAGTAATAGGGATAGTAATAATAGAATAAGTATAATAATAACAGTCATAGCGATAATAATAATAGTAATAAGGGTAATAATAATAGTTTTAGTGCTAATAGTAATAGTAATAAGCATAACAATAATAGTTATAAGGATAAAGACAGGAGTAATAGGGATAGTAATAATAGAATAAGTATAATAATAACAGTCATAGCGATAATAATAATAGTAGTAAGGATAATAATAATAGTTATAGCGATAATAATAATAGTAATAAGGATAATAATAATAGTTATGAGGATAATAATAATAGTTATAAGGATAAAGACACGAGTAATAGGGATAGTAATAATAGAATAAGTATAATAATAACAGTCATAGCGATAATAATAATAGTAATAAGGATAATAATAATAGTTATAGTGCGAATAATAATAGTAATAAGGATAAACATAATAGTTGTAGTGCTAATAATACTAGTAATAAGGATAATAATAACAGTTATAGCGATAATAATAATAGTAATGAGGGAAATAATAATAAATATCAGGATAAAGACAAGAGTAATAGGAATAGTAATAATAGGAGAAGTATAATAATAACAGTCATTGCGATAATAATAATAGTAGTAAGGATAATAATAATAGTTATAGCGATAATAATAATAGTAATAAGCATAATAATAATAGTTATAAGAATAGAGACAATAGTAATAGGGATAGTAATAGTAGAATAAGCATAATAATAACAGTCATAGCGATAATAATAATAGTAATAAGGATAATAATAATAGTTATAGTACTAGTAATAATAGTAATAAGGATAATAATAATAGTTATAGCGATAATAATAATAGTAATAAGGGTAATAATAATAGTTATAAGGATAATAATAATAGTTATAAGGATAAAGAGAAGAGTAATAGGGATAGTAATAATAGAATAAGGATAATAATAACAGTCATTGCGATAATAATAATAGTAATAAGGATAATAATAATAGTTATAGTGCTAATAATAATAGTAATGAGGATAATAATAATAGTTATAAGGATAGAGACAAGAGTAATAGGGATAGTAATAATAGAATAAGTATAATAATAACAGTCATAGCGATAATAATAATAGTAATAAGGGTAATAATAATAGTTTTAGTGCTAATAATAATAGTAATAAGCATAACAATAATAGTTATAAGGATAAAGACAGGAGTAATAGGGATAGTAATAATAGAATAAGTATAATAATAACAGTCATAGCGATAATAATAATAGTAGTAAGGATAACAATAATAGTTATAGCGATAATAATAATAGTAATAAGGATAATAATAATAGTTATGAGGATAATAATAATAGTTATAAGGATAAAGACACGAGTAATAGGGATAGAAATAATAGAATAAGTATAATAATAACAGTCATAGCGATAATAATAATAGTAATAAGGATAATAATAATAGTTATAGTGCGAATAATAATAGTAATAAGGATAAACATAATAGTTGTAGTGCTAATAATACTAGTAATAAGGATAATAATAACAGTTATAGCGATAATAATAATAGTAATGAGGGAAATAATAATAAATATCAGGATAAAGACAAGAGTAATAGGAATAGTAATAATAGGAGAAGTATAATAATAACAGTCATTGCGATAATAATAATAGTAGTAAGGATAATAATAATAGTTATAGCGATAATAATAATAGTAATAAGCATAATAATAATAGTTATAAGAATAGAGACAATAGTAATAGGGATAGTAATAGTAGAATAAGCATAATAATAACAGTCATAGCGATAATAATAATAGTAATAAGGATAATAATAATAGTTATAGTACTAGTAATAATAGTAATAAGGATAATAATAATAGTTATAGCGATAATAATAATAGTAATAAGGGTAATAATAATAGTTATAAGGATAATAATAATAGTTATAAGGATAAAGAGAAGAGTAATAGGGATAGTAATAATAGAATAAGGATAATAATAACAGTCATTGCGATAATAATAATAGTAATAAGGATAATAATAATAGTTATAGTGCTAATAATAATAGTAATAAGCATAATAATAATAGTTATAAGGATAGAGACAAGAGTAATAGGGATAGTAATAATAGAATAAGGATAATAATAACAGTCATAGCGATAATAATAATAGTAATGAGGATAACAATAATAGTTATTGAGATAATAATACCAGTAATAAGGATAATAATAACAGTTATAATGATAATAATAAGAGTAATTTAGGGAAATAATAATAGTTATAAGGATAAAGACAAGAGTAATAGGGATAGTAATAATAGAATAAGGATAATTATAACTGTCATAGCGATAATAATAGTAATAAGGATAATAATAATAGTTATAGCGATAATAATAATAGTAATAAGGGAAATAATAATAGAATAAGGATAATAATAACAGTCATAGCGATAATAATAATAGTAATAAGGATAATAATAACAGTTATAGCAATAATAATAATAGTAATAAGGATAATACTAATAGTTATAGTGCGAATAATAATAGTAATAAGGATAATAATAATAGTTACAGCGATAATAATAATTGTAATAAGGGAAATAATAATAATTATCAGGATAAAGACAAGAGTAATAGGGATAGTAATAATAGAATAAGTATAATCATAACAGTCATAGCGATAATAATAATAGTAATAAGGATAATAATAATAGTTATAAGGATAATAATAATAGTTATAAGGATAAAGAGAAGAGTAATAGGGATAGTAATAATAGAATAAGGATAATAATAACAGTCATAGCGATAATAATAATAGTAGTAAGGATAATAATAATAGTTATAGCGATAATAATAATAGTAATAAGGGTAATAATAATAGTTATAAGGATAAAGAGAAGAGTAATAGGGATAGTAATAATAGAATAAGGATAATAATAACAGTCATTGCGATAATAATAATAGTAATAAGGATAATAATAATAGTTATAGCGATAATAATAATAGTAATAAGGATAATAATAATAGTTATAAGGATAATAATAATAGTTATAAGGATAAAGACAAGAATAATAGGGATAGTAAGAATAGAATAAGGATAATAATAACAGTCATAGCGATAATAATAATAGTAATAAGGATAATAATAATAGTTATAGTGCTAGTAATAATAGAATAAGGATAATAATAACAGTCATAACGATAATAATAATAATAGCTATAGTGCTAATAATAATAGTAATAAGGATAATAATAACAGTTATAGCAATAATAATAATAGTAATAAGGATAATAATAATAGTTATAGTGCGAATAATAATAGTAATAAGGATAATAATAATAGTTACAGCGATAATAATAATTGTAATAAGGGAAATAATAATAATTATCAGGATAAAGACAAGAGTAATAGGGATAGTAATAATAGAATAAGTATAATCATAACAGTCATAGCGATAATAATAATAGTAATAAGGATAATAATAATAGTTATAAGGATAATAATAATAGTTATAAGGATAAAGAGAAGAGTAATAGGGATAGTAATAATAGAATAAGGATAATAATAACAGTCATTGCGATAATAATAATAGTAATAAGGATAATAATAATAGTTATAGCGATAATAATAATAGTAATAAGGATAATAATAATAGTTATAAGGATAATAATAATAGTTATAAGGATAAAGACAAGAATAATAGGGATAGTAAGAATAGAATAAGGATAATAATAACAGTCATAGCGATAATAATAATAGTAATGAGGATAATAATAATAGTTATAAGGATAGAGACAAGAGTAATAGGGATACTAATAATAGAATAAGTATAATAATAACAGTCATAGCGATAATAATAATAGTAATAAGGATAATAATAATAGTTTTAGTGCTAATAATAATAGTAATAAGCATAATAATAATAGTTATAAGGATAGAGACAAGAGTAATAATGATAGCAATAATAGAATAAGGATAATAATAACAGTCATAGCGATAATAATAATAGTAATGAGGATAACAATAATAGTTATAGAGATAATAATACTAGTAATAAGGATAATAATAACAGTTATAATGATAATAATAATAGTAATAAGGGAAATAATAATAGTTATAAGGATAAAGACAAGAGTAATAGGGATAGTAATAATAGAATAAGTATAATAATAACAGTCATAGCGATAATAATAATAGTAATAAGGATAATAATAATAGTTATAAGGATAAAGAGAAGACTAATAGGGATAGTAATAATAGAATAAGGATAATAATAACAGTCATTGCGATAAAAATAATAGTAATAAGGATAATAATAACAGTCATAGCGATAATAATAATAGTAATGAGGATAATAATAATAGTTATAAGGATAGAGAGAAGAGTAATAGGGATAGTAATAATAGAATAAGTATAATAATAACAGTCATAGCGATAATAATAATAGTAATGAGGATAATAATAATAGTTATAGTGCGAATAATAATAGTAATAAGGATAAATATAATAGTTATAGTGCTAATAATACTCGTAATAAGGATAATAATAACAGTTATAGCGATAATAATAATAGTAATGAGGGAAATAATAATAAATATCAGGATAAAGACAAGAGTAATAGGAATAGTAATAATAGGAGAAGTATAATAATAACAGTCATTGCGATAATAATAATAGTAGTAAGGATAATAATAATAGTTATAGCGATAATAATAATAGTAATAAGCATAATAATAATAGTTATAAGAATAGAGACAAGAGTAATAGGGATAGTAATAGTAGAATAAGCATAATAATAACAGTCATAGCGATAATAATAATAGTAATAAGGATAATAATAATAGTTGTAAGGATAATAATAATAGTTATAAGGATAAAGAGAAGAGTAATAGATATAGTAATAATAGAATAAGGATAATAATAACAGTCATAGCGATAATAATAATAGTAGTAAGGATAATAATAATAGTTATAGCGATAGTAATAATAGTAATAAGGATAATAATAATAGTTATGAGGATAATAATAATAGTTATAAGGATAAAGACACGAGTAATAGGGATAGTAATAATAGAATAAGTATAATAATAACAGTCATAGCGATAATAATAATAGTAATAAGGATAATAATAATAGTTATAGTGCTAGTAATAATAGAATAAGGATAATAATAACAGTCATAGCGATAATAATAATAATAGCTATAGTGCTAATAATAATAGTAATAAGGATAATAATAACAGTCATTGCGATAATAATAATAGTAATAAGGATAATAATAATAGTTATAGTGCTAATAATAATAGTAATAAGCATAATAATAATAGTTATAAGGATAGAGACAAGAGTAATAGCTATAGTAATAATAGAATAAGGATAATAATAACAGTCATAGCGATAATAATAATAGTAATGAGGATAACAATAATAGTTATAGAGATAATAATACTAGTAATAAGGATAATAATAACAGTTATAATGATAATAATAATAGTAATAAGGGAAATAATAATAGTTATAAGGATAAAGACAAGAGTAATAGGGATAGTAATAATAGAATAAGTATAATAATAACAGTCATAGCGATAATAATAATAGTAATGAGGATAACAATAATAGTTATTGAGATAATAATACCAGTAATAAGGATAATAATAACAGTTATAATGATAATAATAAGAGTAATTTAGGGAAATAATAATAGTTATAAGGATAAAGACAAGAGTAATAGGGATAGTAATAATAGAATAAGGATAATTATAACAGTCATAGCGATAATAATAGTAATAAGGATAATAATAATAGTTATAGCGATAATAATAATAGTAATAAGGGAAATAATAATAGAATAAGGATAATAATAACAGTCATAGCGACAATAATAATAGTAGTAAGGATAATAATAATAGTAATAAGGATAATAATAATAGTTATGAGGATAATAATAATAGTTATAAGGATAAAGACAAGAGTAATAGGGATAGTAATAATAGAATAAGTATAATAATAACAGTCATAGCGATAATAATAATAGTAATAAGGATAATAATAATAGTTATAGTGCGAATAATAATAGTAATAAGGATAAACTTAATAGTTGCAGTGCTAATAATGCTAGTAATAAGGATAATAATAACAGTTATAGCGATAATAATAATAGTAATGAGGGAAATAATAATAAATATCAGGATAAAGACAAGAGTAATAGGAATAGTAATAATAGGAGAAGTCTAATGATAACAGTCATTGCGATAATAATAATAGTAGTAAGGATAATAATAATAGTTATAGCGATAATAATAATAGTAATAAGCATAATAATAATAGTTATAAGAATAGAGACAAGAGTAATAGGGATAGTAATAGTAGAATAAGCATAATAATAACAGTCATAGCGATAATAATAATAGTAATAAGGATAATAATAATAGTTGTAAGGATAATAATAATAGTAATAGGGATAGTAATAATAGAATAAGGATAATAATAACAGTCATTGCGATAATAATAATAGTAATAAGGATAATAATAATAGTTATAGTGCTAATAATAATAGTAATAAGCATAATAATAATAGTTATAAGGATAGAGACAAGAGTAATAGCTATAGTAATAATAGAATAAGGATAATAATAACAGTCATAGCGATAATAATAATAGTAATGAGGATAACAATAATAGTTATAGAGATAATAATACTAGTAATAAGGATAATAATAACAGTTATAATGATAATAATAATAGTAATAAGGGAAATAATAATAGTTATAAGGATAAAGACAAGAGTAATAGGGATAGTAATAATAGAATAAGTATAATAATAACAGTCATAGCGATAATAATAATAGTAATGAGGATAACAATAATAGTTATTGAGATAATAATACCAGTAATAAGGATAATAATAACAGTTATAATGATAATAATAAGAGTAATTTAGGGAAATAATAATAGTTATAAGGATAAAGACAAGAGTAATAGGGATAGTAATAATAGAATAAGGATAATTATAACAGTCATAGCGATAATAATAGTAATAAGGATAATAATAATAGTTATAGCGATAATAATAATAGTAATAAGGGAAATAATAATAGAATAAGGATAATAATAACAGTCATAGCGATAATAATAATAGTAATAAGGATAATAATAATAGTTATAGCGATAATAATAATAATAATAAGGGAAATAATAATAGAATAAGGATAATAATAACAGTCATAGCGATATTAATAGCAATAAGGATAATAATAATAGTTATAGCGATAATAATAATAATAATAAGGGAAATAATAATAGAATAAGGATAATAATAACAGTCATTGCGATAATAATAATAGTAATAAGGATAATAATAATAGTTATAGCGATAATAATAATAGTAATAAGGATAATAATAATAGTTATGAGGATAAAGACAAGAGTAATAGGGATAGTAATAATAGAATAAGGATAATAATAACAGTCATAGCGATAATAATAATAGTAGTAAGGATAATAATAATAGTTATAGCGATAATAATAATAGTAATAAGGGTAATAATAATAGTTATAAGGATAAAGAGAAGAGTAATAGGGATAGTAATAATAGAATAAGGATAATAATAACAGTCATTGCGATAATAATAATAGTAATAAGGATAATAATAATAGTTATAGCGATAATAATAATAGTAATAAGGATAATAATAATAGTTATAAGGATAATAATAATAGTTATAAGGATAAAGACAAGAATAATAGGGATAGTAAGAATAGAATAAGGATAATAATAACAGTCATAGCGATAATAATAATAGTAATGAGGATAATAATAATAGTTATAAGGATAGAGACAAGAGTAATAGGGATAGTAATAATAGAATAAGTATAATAATAACAGTCATAGCGATAATAATAATAGTAATAAGGATAATAATAATAGTTATAAGGATAAAGAGAAGACTAATAGGGATAGTAATAATAGAATAAGGATAATAATAACAGTCATAGCGATAATAATAATAGTAGTAAGGATAATAATAATAGTTATAGCGATAATAATAATAGTAATAAGCATAATAATAATAGTTATAAGAATAGAGACAAGAGTAATAGGGATAGTAATAGTAGAATAAGCATAATAATAACAGTCATAGCGATAATAATAATAGTAATTAGGATAATAATAATAGTTATAGTACGAGTAATAATAGTAATAAGGATAATAATAATAGTTATCGCGATAATAATAATAGTAATAAGGGTAATAATAATAGTTATAAGGATAATAATAATAGTTATAAGGATAAAGAGAAGAGTAATAGGGATAGTAATAATAGAATAAGGATAATAATAACAGTCATTGCGATAATAATAATAGTAATAAGGATAATAATAACAGTCATAGCGATAATAATAATAGTAATGAGGATAATAATAATAGTTATAAGGATAAAGACAAGAGTAATAGGGATAGTAATAATAGAATAAGGATAATAATAACAGTCATAGCGATAATAATAATAGTAATGAGGATAATAATAAAAGTTATAAGGATAGAGACAAGAGTAATAGGGAAAGTAATAATAGAATAAGTATAATAATAACAGTCATAGCGATAATAATAATAGTAATAAGGATAATAATAATAGTTTTAGTGCTAATAATAATAGTAATAAGCATAACAATAATAGTTATAAGGATAAAGACAAGAGTAATAGGGATAGTAATAATAGAATAAGTATAATAATAACAGTCATAGCGATAATAATAATAGTAATAAGGATAATAATAATAGTTATAGCGATAATAATAATAGTAATAAGGGTAATAATAATAGTTATAAGGATAATAATAATAGTTATAAGGATAAAGAGAAGAGTAATAGGGATAGTAATAATAGAATAAGGATAATAATAACAGTCATTGCGATAATAATAATAGTAATAAGGATAATAATAATAGTTATAGCGATAATAATAATAGTAATAAGCATGATAATAATAGTTATAAGAATAGAGAAAAGAGTAATAGGGATAGTAATAGTAGAATAAGCATAATAATAACAGTCATAGCGATAATAATAATAGTAATAAGGATAATAATAATAGTTATAGCGATAATAATAATAGTAATAAGGGTAATAATAATAGTTATAAGGATAATAATAATAGTAATAAGGGTAATAATAATAGTTATAAGGATAATAATAATAGTTATAAGGATAAAGAGAAGAGTAATAGGGATAGTAATAATTGAATAAGGATAATAATAATAGTTATAGTGCTAATAATAATAGAAATAAGCATAATAATAATAGTTATAAGGATAGGGACAAGAGTAATAGCTATAGTAATAATAGAATAAGGATAATAATAACAGTCATAGCGATAATAATAATAGTAATGAGGATAACAATAATAGTTATAGAGATAATAATACTAGTAATAAGGATAATAATAACAGTTATAAGGATAATAATAATAGTAATAAGGGAAATAATAACAGTTATAAGGATAAAGACAAGAGTAATAGGGATAGTAATAATAGAATAAGTATAATAATAACAGTCATAGCGATAATAATAATAGTAATGAGGATAACAATAATAGTTATTGAGATAATAATACCAGTAATAAGGATAATAATAACAGTTATAATGATAATAATAAGAGTAATTTAGGGAAATAATAATAGTTATAAGGATAAAGACAAGAGTAATAGGGATAGTAATAATAGAATAAGGATAATTATAACAGTCATAGCGATAATAATAGTAATAAGGATAATAATAATAGTTATAGCGATAATAATAATAGTAATAAGGGAAATAATAATAGAATAAGGATAATAATAACAGTCATAGCGATAATAATAATAGTAATAAGGATAATAATAATAGTTATAGCGATAATAATAATAATAATAAGGGAAATAATAATAGAATAAGGATAATAATAACAGTCATAGCGATATTAATAGTAATAAGGATAATAATAATAGTTATAGCGATAATAATAATAATAATAAGGGAAATAATAATAGAATAAGGATAATAATAACAGTCATTGCGATAATAATAATAGTAATAAGGATAATAATAATAGTTATAGCGATAATAATAATAGTAATAAGGATAATAATAATAGTTATGAGGATAAAGACAAGAGTAATAGGGATAGTAATAATAGTAGTAAGGATAATAATAATAGTTATGGCGATAATAATAATAGTAATAAGGGTAATAATAATAGTTATAAGGATAATAATAATAGTTATAAGGATAAAGAGAAGAGTAATAGGGATAGTAATAATAGAATAAGGATAATAATAACAGTCATTGCGATAATAATAATAGTAATAAGGATAATAATAATAGTTATAGCGATAATAATAATAGTAATAAGCATAATAATAATAGTTATAAGAATAGAGAAAAGAGTAATAGGGATAGTAATAGTAGAATAAGCATAATAATAACAGTCATAGCGATAATAATAATAGTAATAAGGATAATAATAATAGTTATAGCGATAATAATAATAGTAATAAGGGTAATAATAATAGTTATAAGGATAATAATAATAGTTATAAGGATAAAGACAAGAGTAATAGGGATAGTAATAATAGAATAAGGATAATAATAACAGTCATAGCGATAATAATAATAGTAATGAGGATAATAATAAAAGTTATAAGGATAGAGACAAGAGTAATAGGGAAAGTAATAATAGAATAAGTATAATAATAACAGTCATAGCGATATTAATAGTAATAAGGATAATAATAATAGTTATAGCGATAATAATAATAATAATAAGGGAAATAATAATAGAATAAGGGAAATAATAATAGAATAAGGATAATAATAACAGTCATTGCGATAATAATAATAGTAATAAGGATAATAATAATAGTTATAGCGATAATAATAATAGTAATAAGGATAATAATAATAGTTATGAGGATAAAGACAAGAGTAATAGGGATAGTAATAGTAGAATAAGCATAATAATAACAGTCATAGCGATAATAATAATAGTAATAAGGATAATAATAATAGTTATAGCGATAATAATAATAGTAATAAGGGTAATAATAATAGTTATAAGGATAATAATAATAGTTATAAGGATAAAGACAAGAGTAATAGGGATAGTAATAATAGAATAAGGATAATAATAACAGTCATTGCGATAATAATAATAGTAATAAGGATAATAATAATAGTTATAGTGCTAATAATAATAGTAATAAGCATAATAATAATAGTTATAAGGATAGGGACAAGAGTAATAGCTATAGTAATAATAGAATAAGGATAATAATAACAGTCATAGCGATAATAATAATAGTAATGAGGATAACAATAATAGTTATAGAGATAATAATACTAGTAATAAGGATAATAATAACAGTTATAATGATAATAATAATAGTAATAAGGGAAATAATAATAGTTATAAGGATAAAGACAAGAGTAATAGGGATAGTAATAATAGAATAAGTATAATAATAACAGTCATAGCGATAATAATAATAGTAATGAGGATAACAATAATAGTTATTGAGATAATAATACCAGTAATAAGGATAATAATAACAGTTATAATGATAATAATAAGAGTAATTTAGGGAAATAATAATAGTTATAAGGATAAAGACAAGAGTAATAGGGATAGTAATAATAGAATAAGGATAATTATAACAGTCATAGCGATAATAATAGTAATAAGGATAATAATAATAGTTATAGCGATAATAATAATAGTAATAAGGGAAATAATAATAGAATAAGGATAATAATAACAGTCATAGCGATAATAATAATAGTAATAAGGATAATAATAACAGTCATAGCGATAATAATAATAGTAGTAAGGATAATAATAATAGTTATAGCGATAATAATAATAGTAATAAGGGTAATAATAATAGTTATAAGGATAAAGAGAAGAGTAATAGGGATAGTAATAATAGAATAAGGATAATAATAACAGTCATTGCGATAATAATAATAGTAATAAGGATAATAATAATAGTTATAGCGATAATAATAATAGTAATAAGGATAATAATAATAGTTATAAGGATAATAATAATAGTTATAAGGATAAAGACAAGAATAATAGGGATAGTAAGAATAGAATAAGGATAATAATAACAGTCATAGCGATAATAATAATAGTAATGAGGATAATAATAATAGTTATAAGGATAGAGACAAGAGTAATAGGGATAGTAATAATAGAATAAGTATAATAATAACAGTCATAGCGATAATAATAATAGTAATAAGGATAATAATAATAGTTATAAGGATAAAGAGAAGACTAATAGGGATAGTAATAATAGAATAAGGATAATAATAACAGTCATAGCGATAATAATAATAGTAGTAAGGATAATAATAATAGTAATAAGGATAATAATAATAGTTATGAGGATAATAATAATAGTTATAAGGATAAAGACAAGAGTAATAGGGATAGTAATAATAGAATAAGTATAATAATAACAGTCATAGCGATAATAATAATAGTAATAAGGATAATAATAATAGTTATAGTGCGAATAATAATAGTAATAAGGATAAACTTAATAGTTACAGTGCTAATAATACTAGTAATAAGGATAATAATAACAGTTATAGCGATAATAATAATAGTAATGAGGGAAATAATAATAAATATCAGGATAAAGACAAGAGTAATAGGAATAGTAATAATAGGAGAAGTCTAATAATAACAGTCATTGCGATAATAATAATAGTAGTAAGGATAATAATAATAGTTATAGCGATAATAATAATAGTAATAAGCATAATAATAATAGTTATAAGAATAGAGACAAGAGTAATAGGGATAGTAATAGTAGAATAAGCATAATAATAACAGTCATAGCGATAATAATAATAGTAATTAGGATAATAATAATAGTTATAGTACGAGTAATAATAGTAATAAGGATAATAATAATAGTTATAGCGATAATAATAATAGTAATAAGGGTAATAATAATAGTTATAAGGATAATAATAATAGTTATAAGGATAAAGAGAAGAGTAATAGGGATAGTAATAATAGAATAAGGATAATAATAACAGTCATTGCGATAATAATAATAGTAATAAGGATAATAATAACAGTCATAGCGATAATAATAATAGTAATGAGGATAATAATAATAGTTATAAGGATAGAGACAAGAGTAATAGGGATAGTAATAATAGAATAAGTATAATAATAACAGTCATAGCGATAATAATAATAGTAATGAGGATAATAATAATAGTTATAAGGATAGAGACAAGAGTAATAGGGATAGTAATAATAGAATAAGTATAATAATAACAGTCATAGCGATAATAATAATAGTAATAAGGATAATAATAATAGTTTTAGTGCTAATAATAATAGTAATAAGCATAACAATAATAGTTATAAGGATAAAGACAAGAGTAATAGGGATAGTAATAATAGAATAAGTATAATAATAACAGTCATAGCGATAATAATAATAGTAATAAGGATAATAATAATAGTTATAGTGCGAATAATAATAGTAATAAGGATAAACATAATAGTTATAGTGCTAATAATACTCGTAATAAGGATAATAATAACAGTTATAGCGATAATAATAATAGTAATGAGGGAAATAATAATAAATATCAGGATAAAGACAAGAGTAATAGGAATAGTAATAATAGGAGAAGTATAATAATAACAGTCATTGCGATAATAATAATAGTAGTAAGGATAATAATAATAGTTATAGCGATAATAATAATAGTAATAAGCATAATAATAATAGTTATAGCGATAATAATAATAGTAATAAGGGTAATAATAATAGTTATAAGGATAATAATAATAGTTATAAGGATAAAGAGAAGAGTAATAGGGATAGTAATAATAGAATAAGGATAATAATAACAGTCATTGCGATAATAATAATAGTAATAAGGATAATAATAATTGTTATAGCGAAAATAATAATAGTAATAAGCATAATAATAATAGTTATAAGAATAGAGAAAAGAGTAATAGGGATAGTAATAGTAGAATAAGCATAATAATAACAGTCATAGCGATAATAATAATAGTAATAAGGATAATAATAATAGTTATAGCGATAATAATAATAGTAATAAGGGTAATATTAATAGTTATAAGGATAATAATAATAGTTATAAGGATAAAGACAAGAGTAATAGGGATAGTAATAATAGAATAAGGATAATAATAACAGTCATAGCGATAATAATAATAGTAATGAGGATAATAATAATAGTTATAAGGATAGAGACAAGAGTAATAGGGAAAGTAATAATAGAATAAGTATAATAATAACAGTCATAGCGATAATAATAATAGTAATAAGGATAATAATAATAGTTTTAGTGCTAATAATAATAGTAATAAGCATAACAATAATAGTTATAAGGATAAAGACAAGAGTAATAGGGATAGTAATAATAGAATAAGTATAATAATAACAGTCATAGCGATAATAATAATAGTAATAAGGATAATAATAATAGTTTTAGTGCTAATAATAATAGTAATAAGCATAACAATAATAGTTATAAGGATAAAGACAAGAGTAATAGGGATAGTAATAATAGAATAAGTATAATAATAACAGTCATAGCGATAATAATAATAGTAATAAGGATAATAATAATAGTTATAGTGCGAATAATAATAGTAATAAGGATAAACATAATAGTTATAGTGCTAATAATACTCGTAATAAGGATAATAATAACAGTTATAGCGATAATAATAATAGTAATGAGGGAAATAATAATAAATATCAGGATAAAGACAAGAGTAATAGGAATAGTAATAATAGGAGAAGTATAATAATAACAGTCATTGCGATAATAATAATAGTAGTAAGGATAATAATAATAGTTATAGCGATAATAATAATAGTAATAAGCATAATAATAATAGTTATAAGAATAGAGACAAGAGTAATAGGGATAGTAATAGTAGAATAAGCATAATAATAACAGTCATAGCGATAATAATAATAGTAATAAGGATAATAATAATAGTTATAGCGATAATAATAATAGTAATAAGGGTAATAATAATAGTTATAAGAATAGAGACAAGAGTAATAGGGATAGTAATAGTAGAATAAGCATAATAATAACAGTCATAGTGATAATAATAATAGTAATAAGGATAATAATAATAGTTATAGCGATAATAATAATAGTAATAAGGGTAATAATAATAGTTATAAGGATAATAATAATAGTTATAAGGATAAAGAGAAGAGTAATAGGGATAATAATAATAGAATAAGGATAATAATAACAGTCATTGCGATAATAATAATAGTAATAAGGATAATAATAATTGTTATAGCGAAAATAATAATAGTAATAAGCATAATAATAATAGTTATAAGAATAGAGAAAAGAGTAATAGGGATAGTAATAGTAGAATAAGCATAATAATAACAGTCATAGCGATAATAATAATAGTAATAAGGATAATAATAATAGTTATAGCGATAATAATAATAGTAATAAGGGTAATAATAATAGTTATAAGGATAATAATAATAGTTATAAGGATAAAGACAAGAGTAATAGGGATAGTAATAATAGAATAAGGATAATAATAACAGTCATAGCGATAATAATAATAGTAATGAGGATAATAATAATAGTTATAAGGATAGAGACAAGAGTAATAGGGAAAGTAATAATAGAATAAGTATAATAATAACAGTCATAGCGATAATAATAATAGTAATAAGGATAATAATAATAGTTTTAGTGCTAATAATAATAGTAATAAGCATAACAATAATAGTTATAAGGATAAAGACAAGAGTAATAGGGATAGTAATAATAGAATAAGTATAATAATAACAGTCATAGCGATAATAATAATAGTAATAAGGATAATAATAATAGTTATAGCGATAATAATAATAGTAATAAGGGTAATAATAATAGTTATAAGGATAATAATAATAGTTATAAGGATAAAGAGAAGAGTAATAGGGATAGTAATAATAGAATAAGGATAATAATAACAGTCATTGCGATAATAATAATAGTAATAAGGATAATAATAATAGTTATAGCGATAATAATAATAGTAATAAGCATAATAATAATAGTTATAAGAATAGAGAAAAGAGTAATAGGGATAGTAATAGTAGAATAAGCATAATAGTAACAGTCATAGCGATAATAATAATAGTAATAAGGATAATAATAATAGTTATAGCGATAATAATAATAGTAATAAGGGTAATAATAATAGTTATAAGGATAATAATAATAGTTATAAGGATAAAGACAAGAGTAATAGGGATAGTAATAATAGAATAAGGATAATAATAACAGTCATAGCGATAATAATAATAGTAATGAGGATAATAATAATAGTTATAAGGATAGAGACAAGAGTAATAGGGAAAGTAATAATAGAATAAGTATAATAATAACAGTCATAGCGATAATAATAATAGTAATAAGGATAATAATAATAGTTTTAGTGCTAATAATAATAGTAATAAGCATAACAATAATAGTTATAAGGATAAAGACAAGAGTAATAGGGATAGTAATAATAGAATAAGTATAATAATAACAGTCATAGCGATAATAATAATAGTAATAAGGATAATAATAATAGTTATAGCGATAATAATAATAGTAATAAGGGTAATAATAATAGTTATAAGGATAATAATAATAGTTATAAGGATAAAGAGAAGAGTAATAGGGATAGTAATAATAGAATAAGGATAATAATAACAGTCATTGCGATAATAATAATAGTAATAAGGATAATAATAATAGTTATAGCGATAATAATAATAGTAATAAGCATAATAATAATAGTTATAAGAATAGAGAAAAGAGTAATAGGGATAGTAATAGTAGAATAAGCATAATAATAACAGTCATTGCGATAATAATAATAGTAATAAGGATAATAATAACAGTCATAGCGATAATAATAATAGTAATGAGGATAATAATAATAGTTATAAGGATAGAGACAAGAGTAATAGGGATAGTAATAATAGAATAAGTATAATAATAACAGTCATAGCGATAATAATAATAGTAATGAGGATAATAATAGTAGTTATAAGGATAGAGACAAGAGTAATAGGGATAGTAATAATAGAATAAGTATAATAATAACAGTCATAGCGATAATAATAATAGTAATAAGGATAATAATAATAGTTTTAGTGCTAATAATAATAGTAATAAGCATAACAATAATAGTTATAAGGATAAAGACAAGAGTAATAGGGATAGTAATAATAGAATAAGTATAATAATAACAGTCATAGCGATAATAATAATAGTAATAAGGATAATAATAATAGTTATAGCGATAATAATAATAGTAATAAGGGTAATAATAATAGTTATAAGGATAATAATAATAGTTATAAGGATAAAGACAAGAGTAATAGGGATAGTAATAATAGAATAAGGATAATAATAACAGTCATAGCGATAATAATAATAGTAATGAGGATAATAATAATAGTTATAAGGATAGAGACAAGAGTAATAGGGAAAGTAATAATAGAATAAGTATAATAATAACAGTCATAGCGATAATAATAATAGTAATAAGGATAATAATAATAGTTTTAGTGCTAATAATAATAGTAATAAGCATAACAATAATAGTTATAAGGATAAAGACAAGAGTAATAGGGATAGTAATAATAGAATAAGTATAATAATAACAGTCATAGCGATAATAATAATAGTAATAAGGATAATAATAATAGTTATAGCGATAATAATAATAGTAATAAGGGTAATAATAATAGTTATAAGGATAATAATAATAGTTATAAGGATAAAGAGAAGAGTAATAGGGATAGTAATAGTAGAATAAGCATAATAGTAACAGTCATAGCGATAATAATAATAGTAATAAGGATAATAATAATAGTTATAGCGATAATAATAATAGTAATAAGGGTAATAATAATAGTTATAAGGATAATAATAATAGTTATAAGGATAAAGACAAGAGTAATAGGGATAGTAATAATAGAATAAGGATAATAATAACAGTCATAGCGATAATAATAATAGTAATGAGGATAATAATAATAGTTATAAGGATAGAGACAAGAGTAATAGGGAAAGTAATAATAGAATAAGTATAATAATAACAGTCATAGCGATAATAATAATAGTAATAAGGATAATAATAATAGTTTTAGTGCTAATAATAATAGTAATAAGCATAACAATAATAGTTATAAGGATAAAGACAAGAGTAATAGGGATAGTAATAATAGAATAAGTATAATAATAACAGTCATAGCGATAATAATAATAGTAATAAGGATAATAATAATAGTTATAGCGATAATAATAATAGTAATAAGGGTAATAATAATAGTTATAAGGATAATAATAATAGTTATAAGGATAAAGAGAAGAGTAATAGGGATAGTAATAATAGAATAAGGATAATAATAACAGTCATTGCGATAATAATAATAGTAATAAGGATAATAATAATAGTTATAGCGATAATAATAATAGTAATAAGCATAATAATAATAGTTATAAGAATAGAGAAAAGAGTAATAGGGATAGTAATAGTAGAATAAGCATAATAATAACAGTCATAGTGATAATAATAATAGTAATAAGGATAATAATAATAGTTATAGCGATAATAATAATAGTAATAAGGGTAATAATAATAGTTATAAGGATAATAATAATAGTTATAAGGATAAAGACAAGAGTAATAGGGATAGTAATAATAGAATAAGGATAATAATAACAGTCATTGCGATAATAATAATAGTAATAAGGATAATAATAACAGTCATAGCGATAATAATAATAGTAATGAGGATAATAATAATAGTTATAAGGATAGAGACAAGAGTAATAGGGATAGTAATAATAGAATAAGTATAATAATAACAGTCATAGCGATAATAATAATAGTAATGAGGATAATAATAGTAGTTATAAGGATAGAGACAAGAGTAATAGGGATAGTAATAATAGAATAAGTATAATAATAACAGTCATAGCGATAATAATAATAGTAATAAGGATAATAATAATAGTTTTAGTGCTAATAATAATAGTAATAAGCATAACAATAATAGTTATAAGGATAAAGACAAGAGTAATAGGGATAGTAATAATAGAATAAGTATAATAATAACAGTCATAGCGATAATAATAATAGTAATAAGGATAATAATAATAGTTATAGTGCGAATAATAATAGTAATAAGGATAAACATAATAGTTATAGTGCTAATAATACTCGTAATAAGGATAATAATAACAGTTATAGCGATAATAATAATAGTAATGAGGGAAATAATAATAAATATCAGGATAAAGACAAGAGTAATAGGAATAGTAATAATAGGAGAAGTATAATAACAGTCATTGCGATAATAATAATAGTAGTAAGGATAATAAAAATAGTTATAGCGATAATAATAATATTAATAAGCATAATAATAATAGTTATAAGAATAGAGACAAGAGTAATAGGGATAGTAATAGTAGAATAAGCATAATAATAACAGTCATAGCGATAATAATAATAGTAATAAGGATAATAATAATAGTTATAGCGATAATAATAATAGTAATAAGGGTAATAATAATAGTTATAAGAATAGAGACAAGAGTAATAGGGATAGTAATAGTAGAATAAGCATAATAATAACAGTCATAGCGATAATAATAATAGTAATAAGGATAATAATAATAGTTATAGCGATAATAATAATAGTAATAAGGGTAATAATAATAGTTATAAGAATAGAGAAAAGAGTAATAGGGATAGTAATAGTAGAATAAGCATAATAATAACAGTCATAGCGATAATAATAATAGTAATAAGGATAATAATAATAGTTATAGCGATAATAATAATAGTAATAAGGGTAATAATAATAGTTATAAGGATAATAATAATAGTTATAAGGATAAAGACAAGAGTAATAGGGATAGTAATAATAGAATAAGGATAATAATAACAGTCATAGCGATAATAATAATAGTAATGAGGATAATAATAATAGTTATAAGGATAGAGACAAGAGTAATAGGGAAAGTAATAATAGAATAAGCATAATAATAACAGTCATAGCGATAATAATAATAGTAATAAGGATAATAATAATAGTTATAGCGATAATAATAATAGTAATAAGGGTAATAATAATAGTTATAAGAATAGAGACAAGAGTAATAGGGATAGTAATAGTAGAATAAGCATAATAATAACAGTCATAGCGATAATAATAATAGTAATAAGGATAATAATAATAGTTATAGCGATAATAATAATAGTAATAAGGGTAATAATAATAGTTATAAGGATAATAATAATAGTTATAAGGATAAAGAGAAGAGTAATAGGGATAATAATAATAGAATAAGGATAATAATAACAGTCATTGCGATAATAATAATAGTAATAAGGATAATAATAATTGTTATAGCGAAAATAATAATAGTAATAAGCATAATAATAATAGTTATAAGAATAGAGAAAAGAGTAATAGGGATAGTAATAGTAGAATAAGCATAATAATAACAGTCATAGCGATAATAATAATAGTAATAAGGATAATAATAATAGTTATAGCGATAATAATAATAGTAATAAGGGTAATAATAATAGTTATAAGGATAATAATAATAGTTATAAGGATAAAGACAAGAGTAATAGGGATAGTAATAATAGAATATGGATAATAATAACAGTCATAGCGATAATAATAATAGTAATGAGGATAATAATAATAGTTATAAGGATAGAGACAAGAGTAATAGGGAAAGTAATAATAGAATAAGTATAATAATAACAGTCATAGCGATAATAATAATAGTAATAAGGATAATAATAATAGTTTTAGTGCTAATAATAATAGTAATAAGCATAACAATAATAGTTATAAGGATAAAGACAAGAGTAATAGGGATAGTAATAATAGAATAAGTATAATAATAACAGTCATAGCGATAATAATAATAGTAATAAGGATAATAATAATAGTTATAGCGATAATAATAATAGTAATAAGGGTAATAATAATAGTTATAAGGATAATAATAATAGTTATAAGGATAAAGAGAAGAGTAATAGGGATAGTAATAATAGAATAAGGATAATAATAACAGTCATTGCGATAATAATAATAGTAATAAGGATAATAATAATAGTTATAGCGATAATAATAATAGTAATAAGCATAATAATAATAGTTATAAGAATAGAGAAAAGAGTAATAGGGATAGTAATAGTAGAATAAGCATAATAGTAACAGTCATAGCGATAATAATAATAGTAATAAGGATAATAATAATAGTTATAGCGATAATAATAATAGTAATAAGGGTAATAATAATAGTTATAAGGATAATAATAATAGTTATAAGGATAAAGACAAGAGTAATAGGGATAGTAATAATAGAATAAGGATAATAATAACAGTCATAGCGATAATAATAATAGTAATGAGGATAATAATAATAGTTATAAGGATAGAGACAAGAGTAATAGGGAAAGTAATAATAGAATAAGTATAATAATAACAGTCATAGCGATAATAATAATAGTAATAAGGATAATAATAATAGTTTTAGTGCTAATAATAATAGTAATAAGCATAACAATAATAGTTATAAGGATAAAGACAAGAGTAATAGGGATAGTAATAATAGAATAAGTATAATAATAACAGTCATAGCGATAATAATAATAGTAATAAGGATAATAATAATAGTTATAGCGATAATAATAATAGTAATAAGGGTAATAATAATAGTTATAAGGATAATAATAATAGTTATAAGGATAAAGAGAAGAGTAATAGGGATAGTAATAATAGAATAAGGATAATAATAACAGTCATTGCGATAATAATAATAGTAATAAGGATAATAATAATAGTTATAGCGATAATAATAATAGTAATAAGCATAATAATAATAGTTATAAGAATAGAGAAAAGAGTAATAGGGATAGTAATAGTAGAATAAGCATAATAATAACAGTCATTGCGATAATAATAATAGTAATAAGGATAATAATAACAGTCATAGCGATAATAATAATAGTAATGAGGATAATAATAATAGTTATAAGGATAGAGACAAGAGTAATAGGGATAGTAATAATAGAATAAGTATAATAATAACAGTCATAGCGATAATAATAATAGTAATGAGGATAATAATAGTAGTTATAAGGATAGAGACAAGAGTAATAGGGATAGTAATAATAGAATAAGTATAATAATAACAGTCATAGCGATAATAATAATAGTAATAAGGATAATAATAATAGTTTTAGTGCTAATAATAATAGTAATAAGCATAACAATAATAGTTATAAGGATAAAGACAAGAGTAATAGGGATAGTAATAATAGAATAAGTATAATAATAACAGTCATAGCGATAATAATAATAGTAATAAGGATAATAATAATAGTTATAGCGATAATAATAATAGTAATAAGGGTAATAATAATAGTTATAAGGATAATAATAATAGTTATAAGGATAAAGACAAGAGTAATAGGGATAGTAATAATAGAATAAGGATAATAATAACAGTCATAGCGATAATAATAATAGTAATGAGGATAATAATAATAGTTATAAGGATAGAGACAAGAGTAATAGGGAAAGTAATAATAGAATAAGTATAATAATAACAGTCATAGCGATAATAATAATAGTAATAAGGATAATAATAATAGTTTTAGTGCTAATAATAATAGTAATAAGCATAACAATAATAGTTATAAGGATAAAGACAAGAGTAATAGGGATAGTAATAATAGAATAAGTATAATAATAACAGTCATAGCGATAATAATAATAGTAATAAGGATAATAATAATAGTTTTAGTGCTAATAATAATAGTAATAAGCATAACAATAATAGTTATAAGGATAAAGACAAGAGTAATAGGGATAGTAATAATAGAATAAG
Source organism: Megachile ligniseca (assembly GCA_945859555.1). Taxonomy (NCBI): domain Eukaryota; kingdom Metazoa; phylum Arthropoda; class Insecta; order Hymenoptera; family Megachilidae; genus Megachile; species Megachile ligniseca. Next base: position 233,190 of record CAMAOC010000028.1, on the reverse strand, counting down.
TATAATAATAACAGTCATAGCGATAATAATAATAGTAATAAGGATAATAATAATAGTTATAGCGATAATAATAATAGTAATAAGGGTAATAATAATAGTTATAAGGATAATAATAATAGTTATAAGGATAAAGAGAAGAGTAATAGGGATAGTAATAATAGAATAAGGATAATAATAACAGTCATTGCGATAATAATAATAGTAATAAGGATAATAATAATAGTTATAGCGATAATAATAATAGTAATAAGCATAATAATAATAGTTATAAGAATAGAGAAAAGAGTAATAGGGATAGTAATAGTAGAATAAGCATAATAATAACAGTCATAGTGATAATAATAATAGTAATAAGGATAATAATAATAGTTATAGCGATAATAATAATAGTAATAAGGGTAATAATAATAGTTATAAGGATAATAATAATAGTTATAAGGATAAAGACAAGAGTAATAGGGATAGTAATAATAGAATAAGGATAATAATAACAGTCATTGCGATAATAATAATAGTAATAAGGATAATAATAACAGTCATAGCGATAATAATAATAGTAATGAGGATAATAATAATAGTTATAAGGATAGAGACAAGAGTAATAGGGATAGTAATAATAGAATAAGTATAATAATAACAGTCATAGCGATAATAATAATAGTAATGAGGATAATAATAGTAGTTATAAGGATAGAGACAAGAGTAATAGGGATAGTAATAATAGAATAAGTATAATAATAACAGTCATAGCGATAATAATAATAGTAATAAGGATAATAATAATAGTTTTAGTGCTAATAATAATAGTAATAAGCATAACAATAATAGTTATAAGGATAAAGACAAGAGTAATAGGGATAGTAATAATAGAATAAGTATAATAATAACAGTCATAGCGATAATAATAATAGTAATAAGGATAATAATAATAGTTATAGTGCGAATAATAATAGTAATAAGGATAAACATAATAGTTATAGTGCTAATAATACTCGTAATAAGGATAATAATAACAGTTATAGCGATAATAATAATAGTAATGAGGGAAATAATAATAAATATCAGGATAAAGACAAGAGTAATAGGAATAGTAATAATAGGAGAAGTATAATAATAACAGTCATTGCGATAATAATAATAGTAGTAAGGATAATAAAAATAGTTATAGCGATAATAATAATATTAATAAGCATAATAATAATAGTTATAAGAATAGAGACAAGAGTAATAGGGATAGTAATAGTAGAATAAGCATAATAATAACAGTCATAGCGATAATAATAATAGTAATAAGGATAATAATAATAGTTATAGCGATAATAATAATAGTAATAAGGGTAATAATAATAGTTATAAGAATAGAGACAAGAGTAATAGGGATAGTAATAGTAGAATAAGCATAATAATAACAGTCATAGCGATAATAATAATAGTAATAAGGATAATAATAATAGTTATAGCGATAATAATAATAGTAATAAGGGTAATAATAATAGTTATAAGAATAGAGAAAAGAGTAATAGGGATAGTAATAGTAGAATAAGCATAATAATAACAGTCATAGCGATAATAATAATAGTAATAAGGATAATAATAATAGTTATAGCGATAATAATAATAGTAATAAGGGTAATAATAATAGTTATAAGGATAATAATAATAGTTATAAGGATAAAGACAAGAGTAATAGGGATAGTAATAATAGAATAAGGATAATAATAACAGTCATAGCGATAATAATAATAGTAATGAGGATAATAATAATAGTTATAAGGATAGAGACAAGAGTAATAGGGAAAGTAATAATAGAATAAGTATAATAATAACAGTCATAGCGATAATAATAATAGTAATAAGGATAATAATAATAGTTTTAGTGCTAATAATAATAGTAATAAGCATAACAATAATAGTTATAAGGATAAAGACAAGAGTAATAGGGATAGTAATAATAGAATAAGTATAATAATAACAGTCATAGCGATAATAATAATAGTAATAAGGATAATAATAATAGTTATAGCGATAATAATAATAGTAATAAGGGTAATAATAATAGTTATAAGGATAATAATAATAGTTATAAGGATAAAGAGAAGAGTAATAGGGATAGTAATAATAGAATAAGGATAATAATAACAGTCATTGCGATAATAATAATAGTAATAAGGATAATAATAATAGTTATAGCGATAATAATAATAGTAATAAGCATAATAATAATAGTTATAAGAATAGAGAAAAGAGTAATAGGGATAGTAATAGTAGAATAAGCATAATAGTAACAGTCATAGCGATAATAATAATAGTAATAAGGATAATAATAATAGTTATAGCGATAATAATAATAGTAATAAGGGTAATAATAATAGTTATAAGGATAATAATAATAGTTATAAGGATAAAGACAAGAGTAATAGGGATAGTAATAATAGAATAAGGATAATAATAACAGTCATAGCGATAATAATAATAGTAATGAGAATAATAATAATAGTTATAAGGATAGAGACAAGAGTAATAGGGAAAGTAATAATAGAATAAGTATAATAATAACAGTCATAGCGATAATAATAATAGTAATAAGGATAATAATAATAGTTTTAGTGCTAATAATAATAGTAATAAGCATAACAATAATAGTTATAAGGATAAAGACAAGAGTAATAGGGATAGTAATAATAGAATAAGTATAATAATAACAGTCATAGCGATAATAATAATAGTAATAAGGATAATAATAATAGTTATAGTGCGAACAATAATAGTAATAAGGATAATAATAATAGTTTTAGTGCTAATAATAATAGTAATAACCATAACAATAATAGTAATAAGGATAAAGACAAGAGTAATAGGGATAGTAATAATAGAATAAGTACAATAATAACAGTCATAGCGATAATAATAATAGTAATAAGGATAATAATAATAGTTATAGTGCGAATAATAATAGTAATAAGGATAAACATAATAATTATAGTGCTAATAATACTAGTAATAAGGATAATAATAACAGTTATAGCGATAATAATAATAGTAATGAGGGAAATAATAATAAATATCAGGATAAAGACAAGAGTAATAGGAATAGTAATAATAGGAGAAGTATAATAATAACAGTCATTGCGATAATAATAATAGTAGTAAGGATAATAATAATAGTTATAGCGATAATAATAATAGTAATAAGCATAATAATAATAGTTATAAGAATAGAGACAAGAGTAATAGGGATAGTAATAGTAGAATAAGCATAATAATAACAGTCATAGCGATAATAATAATAGTAATAAGGATAATAACAATAGTTATAGCGATAATAATAATAGTAATAAGGGTAATAATAATAGTTATAAGGATAATAATAATAGTTATAAGGATAAAGAGAAGAGTAATAGGGATAGTAATAATAGAATAAGGATAATAATAACAGTCATTGCGATAATAATAATAGTAATAAGGATAATAATAACAGTCATAGCGATAATAATAATAGTAATGAGGATAATAATAATAGTTATAAGGATAGAGACAAGAGTAATAGGGATAGTAATAATAGAATAAGTATGATAATAACAGTCATAGCGATAATAATAATAGTAATAAGGATAATAATAATAGTTTTAGTGCTAATAATAATAGTAATAAGCATAACAATAATAGTTATAAGGATAAAGACAAGAGTAATAGGGATAGTAATAATAGAATAACTATAATAATAACAGTCATAGCGATAATAATAATAGTAATAAGGATAATAATAATAGTTATAGTGCGAATAATAATAGTAATAAGGATAAACATAATAGTTATAGTGCTAATAATACTCGTAATAAGGATAATAATAAATGTTATAGCGATAATAATAATAGTAATGAGGGAAATAATAATAAATATCAGGATAAAGACAAGAGTAATAGGAATAGTAATAATAGGAGAAGTATAATAATAACAGTCATTGCGATAATAATAATAGTAGTAAGGATAATAATAATAGTTATAGCGATAATAATAATAGTAATAAGCATAATAATAATAGTTATAAGAATAGAGACAAGAGTAATAGGGATAGTAATAGTAGAATAAGCATAATAATAACAGTCATAGCGATAATAATAATAGTAATAAGGATAATAATAATAGTTATAGCGATAATAATAATAGTAATAAGGGTAATAATAATAGTTATAAGAATAGAGACAAGAGTAATAGGGATAGTAATAGTAGAATAAGCATAATAATAACAGTCATAGCGATAATAATAATAGTAATAAGGATAATAATAATAGTTATAGCGATAATAATAATAGTAATAAGGGTAATAATAATAGTTATAAGGATAATAATAATAGTTATAAGGATAAAGAGAAGAGTAATAGGGATAATAATAATAGAATAAGGATAATAATAACAGTCATTGCGATAATAATAATAGTAATAAGGATAATAATAATTGTTATAGCGAAAATAATAATAGTAATAAGCATAATAATAATAGTTATAAGAATAGAGAAAAGAGTAATAGGGATAGTAATAGTAGAATAAGCATAATAATAACAGTCATAGCGATAATAATAATAGTAATAAGGATAATAATAATAGTTATAGCGATAATAATAATAGTAATAAGGGTAATAATAATAGTTATAAGGATAATAATAATAGTTATAAGGATAAAGACAAGAGTAATAGGGATAGTAATAATAGAATATGGATAATAATAACAGTCATAGCGATAATAATAATAGTAATGAGGATAATAATAATAGTTATAAGGATAGAGACAAGAGTAATAGGGAAAGTAATAATAGAATAAGTATAATAATAACAGTCATAGCGATAATAATAATAGTAATAAGGATAATAATAATAGTTTTAGTGCTAATAATAATAGTAATAAGCATAACAATAATAGTTATAAGGATAAAGACAAGAGTAATAGGGATAGTAATAATAGAATAAGTATAATAATAACAGTCATAGCGATAATAATAATAGTAATAAGGATAATAATAATAGTTATAGCGATAATAATAATAGTAATAAGGGTAATAATAATAGTTATAAGGATAATAATAATAGTTATAAGGATAAAGAGAAGAGTAATAGGGATAGTAATAATAGAATAAGGATAATAATAACAGTCATTGCGATAATAATAATAGTAATAAGGATAATAATAATAGTTATAGCGATAATAATAATAGTAATAAGCATAATAATAATAGTTATAAGAATAGAGAAAATAGTAATAGGGATAGTAATAGTAGAATAAGCATAATAATAACAGTCATAGCGATAATAATAATAGTAATAAGGATAATAATAATAGTTATAGCGATAATAATAATAGTAATAAGGGTAATAATAATAGTTATAAGGATAATAATAATAGTTATAAGGATAAAGACAAGAGTAATAGGGATAGTAATAATAGAATAAGGATAATAATAACAGTCATAGCGATAATAATAATAGTAATGAGGATAATAATAATAGTTATAAGGATAGAGACAAGAGTAATAGGGAAAGTAATAATAGAATAAGTATAATAATAACAGTCATAGCGATAATAATAATAGTAATAAGGATAATAATAATAGTTTTAGTGCTAATAATAATAGTAATAAGCATAACAATAATAGTTATAAGGATAAAGACAAGAGTAATAGGGATAGTAATAATAGAATAAGTATAATAATAACAGTCATAGCGATAATAATAATAGTAATAAGGATAATAATAATAGTTATAGTGCGAATAATAATAGTAATAAGGATAATAATAATAGTTTTAGTGCTAATAATAATAGTAATAACCATAACAATAATAGTAATAAGGATAAAGACAAGAGTAATAGGGATAGTAATAATAGAATAAGTATAATAATAACAGTCATAGCGATAATAATAATAGTAATAAGGATAATAATAATAGTTATAGTGCGAATAATAATAGTAATAAGGATAAACATAATAGTTATAGTGCTAATAATACTAGTAATAAGGATAATAATAACAGTTATAGCGATAATAATAATAGTAATGAGGGAAATAATAATAAATATCAGGATAAAGACAAGAGTAATAGGAATAGTAATAATAGGAGAAGTATAATAATAACAGTCATTGCGATAATAATAATAGTAGTAAGGATAATAATAATAGTTATAGCGATAATAATAATAGTAATAAGCATAATAATAATAGTTATAAGAATAGAGACAAGAGTAATAGGGATAGTAATAGTAGAATAAGCATAATAATAACAGTCATAGCGATAATAATAATAGTAATAAGGATAATAATAATAGTTATAGCGATAATAATAATAGTAATAAGGGTAATAATAATAGTTATAAGGATAATAATAATAGTTATAAGGATAAAGAGAAGAGTAATAGGGATAGTAATAATAGAATAAGGATAATAATAACAGTCATAGCGATAATAATAATAGTAGTAAGGATAATAATAATAGTTATAGTGCGAATAATAATAGTAATAAGGATAATAATAATAGTTATAGCGATAATAATAATAGTAATAAGGATAATAATAATAGTTATAAGAATAGAGACAAGAGTAATAGGGATAGTAATAGTAGAATAAGCATAATAATAACAGTCATAGCGATAATAATAATAGTAATAAGGATAATAATAATAGTTATAGCGATAATAATAATAGTAATAAGGGTAATAATAATAGTTATAAGGATAATAATAATAGTTATAAGGATAAAGAGAAGAGTAATAGGGATAGTAATAATAGAATAAGGATAATAATAACAGTCATAGCGATAATAATAATAGTAGTAAGGATAATAATAATAGTTATAGTGCGAATAATAATAGTAATAAGGATAATAATAATAGTTATAGCGATAATAATAATTGTAATAAGGGAAATAATAATAATTATCAGGATAAAGACAAGAGTAATAGGGATAGTAATAATGGAATATGTATAATAATAACAGTCATAGCGATAATAATAATAGTAATAAGGATAATAATAATAGTTATAGTGCGAATAATAATAGTAATAAGGATAAACATAATAGTTATAGTGCTAATAATACTAGTAATAAGGATAATAATAACAGTTATAGCGATAATAATAATAGTAATGAGGGAAATAATAATAAATATCAGGATAAAGACAAGAGTAATAGGAATAGTAATAATAGAAGTATAATAATAACAGTCATTGCGATAATAATAATAGTAGTAAGGATAATAATAATAGTTATAGCGATAATAATAATAGTAATAAGCATAATAATAATAGTTATAAGAATAGAGACAAGAGTAATAGGGACAGTAATAGTAGAATAAGCATAATAATAACAGTCATAGCGATAATAATAATAGTAATAAGGATAATAATAATAGTTATAGCGATAATAATAATAGTAATAAGGGTAATAATAATAGTTATAAGGATAATAATAATAGTTATAAGGATAAAGAGAAGAGTAATAGGGATAGTAATAATAGAATAAGGATAATAATACCAGTCATTGCGATAATAATAATAGTAATAAGGATAATAATAATAGTTATAGCGATAATAATAATAGTAATAAGGACAATAATAATAGTTATGAGGATAAAGACAAGAGTAATAGGGATAGTAATAATAGAATAAGGATAATAATAACAGTCATAGCGATAATAATAATAATAGCTATAGTGCTAATAATAATAGTAATAAGGATAATAATAACAGTCATAGCGATAATAATAATAGTAATAAGGATAATAATAATATTTATAGTGCGAATAATAATAGTAATAAGGATAATAATAATAGTTATAGCGATAATAATAATAGTAATGAGGATAACAATAATAGTCATAGAGATAATAATACTAGTAATAAGGATAATAATAATAGTTATGAGGATAATAACAATAGTTATAAGGATAAAGACAAGAGTAATAGGGATAGTAATAATAGAATAAGTATAATAATAACAGTCATAGCGATAATAATAATAGTAATAAGGATAATAATAATAGCTATAGTGCGAATAATAATAGAATAAGTATAATAATAACAGTCATAGCAATAATAATAATAGTAATAAGGATAATAATAATAGTTATAGCGATAATAATAATTGTAATAAGGGAAATAATAATAATTATCAGGATAAAGACAAGAGTAATAGGGATAGTAATAATAGAATAAGTATAATCATAACAATCATAGCGATAATAATAATAGTAATAAGGATAATAATAATAGTTATAAGGATAAAGAGAAGAGTAATAGGGATAGTAATAATAGAATAAGGATAATAATAACAGTCATAGCGATAATAATAATAGTAATAAGGATAATAATAATAGTTATAGTGCGAATAATAATAGTAATAAGGATAAACATAATAGTTATAGTGCTAATAATACTAGTAATAAGGATAATAATAACAGTTATAGCGATAATAATAATAGTAATGAGGGAAATAATAATAAACATCAGGATAAAGACAAGAGTAATAGGAATAGTAATAATAGGAGAAGTATAATAATAACAGTCATTGCGATAATAATAATAGTAGTAAGGATAATAATAATAGTTATAGCGATAATAATAATAGTAATAAGCATAATAATAATAGTTATAAGAATAGAGAGAAGAGTAATAGGGATAGTAATAGTAGAATAAGCATAATAATAACAGTCATAGCGATAATAATAATAGTAATAAGGATAATAATAATAGTTATAGTACTAGTAATAATAGTAATAAGGATAATAATAATAGTTATAGCGATAATAATAATAGTAATAAGGGTAATAATAATAGTTATAAGGATAATAATAATAGTTATAAGGATAAAGAGAAGAGTAATAGGGATAGTAATAATAGAATAAGGATAATAATAACAGTCATTGCGATAATAATAATAGTAATAAGGATAATAATAATAGTTATAGCGATAATAATAATAGTAATAAGGACAATAATAATAGTTATGAGGATAAAGACAAGAGTAATAGGGACAGTAATAATAGAATAAGGATAATAATAACAGTCATAGCGATAATAATAATAGTAATGAGGATAATAATAATAATTATCAGGATAAAGACAAGAGTAATAGGGATAGTAATAATAGAATAAGTATAATAATAACAGTCATAGCGATAATAATAATAGTAATAAGGATAATAATAATAGTTATAAGGATAATAATAATAGTTATAAGGATAAAGAGAAGAGTAATAGGGATAGTAATAATAGAATAAGGATAATAATAACAGTCATTGCGATAATAATAATAGTAATAAGGATAATAATAATAGTTATAGCGATAATAATAATAGTAATAAGCATAATAATAATAGTTATAAGAATAGAGACAAGAGTAATAGGGATAGTAATAGTAGAATAAGCATAATAATAACAGTCATAGCGATAATAATAATAGTAATAAGGATAATAATAATAGTTATAGCGATAATAATAATTGTAATAAGGGAAATAATAATAATTATCAGGATAAAGACAAGAGTAATAGGGATAGTAATAATAGAATAAGTATAATCATAACAGTCATAGCGATAATAATAATAGTAATAAGGATAATAATAATAGTTATAAGGATAAAGACAAGAGTAATAGGAATAGTAATAATAGGAGAAGTATAATAATAACAGTCATTGCGATAATAATAATAGTAGTAAGGATAATAATAATAGTTATAGCGATAATAATAATAGTAATAAGCATAATAATAATAGTTATAAGAATAGAGAGAAGAGTAATAGGGATAGTAATAGTAGAATAAGCATAATAATAACAGTCATAGCGATAATAATAATAGTAATAAGGATAATAATAATAGTTATAGTACTAGTAATAATAGTAATAAGGATAATAATAATAGTTATAGCGATAATAATAATAGTAATAAGGGTAATAATAATAGTTATAAGGATAATAATAATAGTTATAAGGATAAAGAGAAGAGTAATAGGGATAGTAATAATAGAATAAGGATAATAATAACAGTCATTGCGATAATAATAATAGTAATAAGGATAATAATAATAGTTATAGCGATAATAATAATAGTAATAAGGACAATAATAATAGTTATGAGGATAAAGACAAGAGTAATAGGGACAGTAATAATAGAATAAGGATAATAATAACAGTCATAGCGATAATAATAATAGTAATGAGGATAATAATAATAATTATCAGGATAAAGACAAGAGTAATAGGGATAGTAATAATAGAATAAGTATAATAATAACAGTCATAGCGATAATAATAATAGTAATAAGGATAATAATAATAGTTATAAGGATAATAATAATAGTTATAAGGATAAAGAGAAGAGTAATAGGGATAGTAATAATAGAATAAGGATAATAATAACAGTCATTGCGATAATAATAATAGTAATAAGGATAATAATAATAGTTATAGCGATAATAATAATAGTAATAAGCATAATAATAATAGTTATAAGAATAGAGACAAGAGTAATAGGGATAGTAATAGTAGAATAAGCATAATAATAACAGTCATAGCGATAATAATAATAGTAATAAGGATAATAATAATAGTTATAGTGCTAGTAATAATAGAATAAGTATAATAATAACAGTCATAGCAATAATAATAATAGTAATAAGGATAATAATAATAGTTATAGTGCGAATAATAATAGTAATAAGGATAATAATAATAGTTATAGCGATAATAATAATTGTAATAAGGGAAATAATAATAATTATCAGGATAAAGACAAGAGTAATAGGGATAGTAATAATAGAATAAGTATAATCATAACAGTCATAGCGATAATAATAATAGTAATAAGGATAATAATAATAGTTATAAGGATAAAGAGAAGAGTAATAGGGATAGTAATAATAGAATAAGGATAATAATAACAGTCATAGCGATAATAATAATAGTAGTAAGGATAATAATAATAGTTTTAGCGATAATAATAATAGTAATAAGGGTAATAATAATAGTTATAAGGATAAAGAGAAGAGTAATAGGGATAGTAATAGTAGAATAAGCATAATAATAACAGTCATAGCGATAATAATAATAGTAATAAGAATAATAATAATAGTTGTAAGGATAATAATAATAGTTATAAGGATAAAGAGAAGAGTAATAGGGATAGTAATAATAGAATAAGGATAATAATAACAGTCATAGCGATAATAATAATAGTAGTAAGGATAATAATAATAGTTATAGCGATAATAATAATAGTAATAAGGATAATAATAATAGTTATGAGGATAATAATAATAGTTATAAGGATAAAGACACGAGTAAGAGGGATAGTAATAATAGAATAAGTATAATAATAACAGTCATAGCGATAATAATAATAGTAACAAGGATAATAATAATAGTTATAGTACTAGTAATAATAGTAATAAGGATAATAATAATAGTTATAGTGCGAATAATAATAGTAATAAGGGTAATAATAATAGTTATAAGGATAATAATAATAGTTATAAGGATAAAGAGAAGAGTAATAGGGATAGTAATAATAGAATAAGGATAATAATAACAGTCATTGCGATAATAATAATAGTAATAAGGATAATAATAATAGTTATAGCGATAATAATAATAGTAATAAGGACAATAATAATAGTTATGAGGATAAAGACAAGAGTAATAGGGATAGTAATAATAGAATAAGGATAATAATAACAGTCATAGCGATAATAATAATAGTAATGAGGATAATAATAATAGTTATAGTGCGAATAATAATAGTAATAAGGATAATAATAATAGTTTTAGTGCTAATAATAATAGTAATAACCATAACAATAATAGTTATAAGGATAAAGACAAGAGTAATAGGGATAGTAATAATAGAATAAGTATAATAATAACAGTCATAGCGATAATAATAATAGTAATAAGGATAATAATAATAGTTATAGTGCGAATAATAATAGTAATAAGGATAAACATAATAGTTATAGTGCTAATAATAATAGTAGTAAGGATAATAATAATAGTTATAGCGATAATAATAATAGTAATAAGCATAATAATAATAGTTATAAGAATAGAGACAAGAGTAATAGGGATAGTAATAGTAGAATAAGCATAATAATAACAGTCATAGCGATAATAATAATAGTAACAAGGATAATAATAATAGTTATAGTACTAGTAATAATAGTAATAAGGATAATAATAATAGTTATAGTGCGAATAATAATAGTAATAAGGGTAATAATAATAGTTATAAGGATAATAATAATAGTTATAAGGATAAAGAGAAGAGTAATAGGGATAGTAATAATAGAATAAGGATAATAATAACAGTCATTGCGATAATAATAATAGTAATAAGGATAATAATAATAGTTATAGCGATAATAATAATAGTAATAAGGACAATAATAATAGTTATGAGGATAAAGACAAGAGTAATAGGGATAGTAATAATAGAATAAGGATAATAATAACAGTCATAGCGATAATAATAATAGTAATGAGGATAATAATAATAGTTATAGTGCGAATAATAATAGTAATAAGGATAATAATAATAGTTTTAGTGCTAATAATAATAGTAATAACCATAACAATAATAGTTATAAGGATAAAGACAAGAGTAATAGGGATAGTAATAATAGAATAAGTATAATAATAACAGTCATAGCGATAATAATAATAGTAATAAGGATAATAATAATAGTTATAGTGGGAATAATAATAGTAATAAGGATAAACATAATAGTTATAGTGATAATAATACTAGTAATAAGGATAATAATAACAGTTATAGCGATAATAATAATAGTAATAAGGATAATAATAATAGTTGTAGTGCTAATAATAATAGTAATAAGCATAATAATAATAGTTATAAGGATAGAGACAAGAGTAATAGGGATAGTAATAATAGAATAAGGATAATAATAACAGTCATAGCGATAATAATAATAGTAATGAGGATAACAATAATAGTTATAAGGATAGAGACAAGAGTAATAGGGATAGTAATAATAGAATAAGTATAATAATAACAGTCATAGCGATAATAATAATAGTAATAAGGATAATAATAATAGTTATAGTGCGAATAATAATAGTAATAATGATAATAATAATAGTTTTAGTGCTAATAATAATAGTAATAACCATAACAATAATAGTTATAAGGATAAAGACAAGAGTAATAGGGATAGTAATAATAGAATAAGTATAATAATAACAGTCATAGCGATAATAATAATAGTAATAAGGATAATAATAATAGTTATAGTGCGAATAATAATAGTAATAAGGATAAACATAATAGTTATAGTGCTAATAATACTAGTAATAAGGATAATAATAACAGTTATAGCGATAATAATAATAGTAATAAGGATAATAATAATAGTTTTAGTGCTAATAATAATAGTAATAAGCATAATAATAATAGTTATAAGGATAGTGACAAGAGTAATAGGGATAGTAATAATAGAATAAGGATAATAATAACAGTCATAGCGATAATAATAATAGTAATGAGGATAACAATAATAGTTATAGAGTTAATAATACTAGTAATAAGGATAATAATAACAGTTATAATGATAATAATAATAGTAATAAGGGAAATAATAATAGTTATAAGGATAAAGATAAGAGTAATTGGGTTAGTAATAATAGAATAAGTATAATAATAACAGTCATAGCGATAATAATAATAGTAATAAGGATAAAGACAAGAGTAATAGGGATAGTAATAATAGAATAAGTATAATAATAACAGTCATAGCGATAATAATAATACTAATAAGGATAATAATAATAGTTATAGTGCGAATAATAATAGTAATAAGGATAAACATAATAGTTATAGTGCTAATAATACTAGTAATAAGGATAATAATAACAGTTATAGCGATAATAATAATAGTAATGAGGGAAATAATAATAAATATCAGGATAAAGACAAGAGTAATAGAAATAGTAATAATAGGAGAAGTATAATAATAACAGTCATTGCGATAATAATAATAGTAGTAAGGATAATAATAATAGTTATAGCGATAATAATAATAGTAATAAGCATAATAATAATAGTTATAAGAATAGAGACAAGAGTAATAGGGATAGTAATAGTAGAATAAGCATAATAATAACAGTCATAGCGATAATAATAATAGTAATAAGGATAATAATAATAGTTATAGCGATAATAATAATAGTAATAAGGGTAATAATAATAGTTATAAGGATAATAATAATAGTTATAAGGATAAAGATAAGAGTAATTGGGTTAGTAATAATAGAATAAGTATAATAATAACAGTCATAGCGATAATAATAATAGTAATAAGGATAAAGACAAGAGTAATAGGGATAGTAATAATAGAATAAGTATAATAATAACAGTCATAGCGATAATAATAATAGTAATAAGGATAATAATAATAGTTATAGTGCGAATAATAATAGTAATAAGGATAAACATAATAGTTATAGTGCTAATAATACTAGTAATAAGGATAATAATAACAGTTATAGCGATAATAATAATAGTAATAAGGATAATAATAATAGTTTTAGTGCTAATAATAATAGTAATAAGCATAATAATAATAGTTATAAGGATAGAGACAAGAGTAATAGGGATAGTAATAATAGAATAAGGATAATAATAACAGTCATAGCGATAATAATAATAGTAATGAGGATAACAATAATAGTTATAGAGTTAATAATACTAGTAATAAGGATAATAATAACAGTTATAATGATAATAATAATAGTAATAAGGGAAATAATAATAGTTATAAGGATAAAGATAAGAGTAATTGGGTTAGTAATAATAGAATAAGTATAATAATAACAGTCATAGCGATAATAATAATAGTAATAAGGATAAAGACAAGAGTAATAGGGATAGTAATAATAGAATAAGTATAATAATAACAGTCATAGCGATAATAATAATACTAATAAGGATAATAATAATAGTTATAGTGCGAATAATAATAGTAATAAGGATAAACATAATAGTTATAGTGCTAATAATACTAGTAATAAGGATAATAATAACAGTTATAGCGATAATAATAATAGTAATGAGGGAAATAATAATAAATATCAGGATAAAGACAAGAGTAATAGGAATAGTAATAATAGGAGAAGTATAATAATAACAGTCATTGCGATAATAATAATAGTAGTAAGGATAATAATAATAGTTATAGCGATAATAATAATAGTAATAAGCATAATAATAATAGTTATAAGAATAGAGACAAGAGTAATAGGGATAGTAATAGTAGAATAAGCATAATAATAACAGTCATAGCGATAATAATAATAGTAATAAGGATAATAATAATAGTTATAGCGATAATAATAATAGTAATAAGGGTAATAATAATAGTTATAAGGATAATAATAATAGTTATAAGGATAAAGATAAGAGTAATTGGGTTAGTAATAATAGAATAAGTATAATAATAACAGTCATAGCGATAATAATAATAGTAATAAGGATAAAGACAAGAGTAATAGGGATAGTAATAATAGAATAAGTATAATAATAACAGTCATAGCGATAATAATAATACTAATAAGGATAATAATAATAGTTATAGTGCGAATAATAATAGTAATAAGGATAAACATAATAGTTATAGTGCTAATAATACTAGTAATAAGGATAATAATAACAGTTATAGCGATAATAATAATAGTAATGAGGGAAATAATAATAAATATCAGGATAAAGACAAGAGTAATAGAAATAGTAATAATAGGAGAAGTATAATAATAACAGTCATTGCGATAATAATAATAGTAGTAAGGATAATAATAATAGTTATAGCGATAATAATAATAGTAATAAGCATAATAATAATAGTTATAAGAATAGAGACAAGAGTAATAGGGATAGTAATAGTAGAATAAGCATAATAATAACAGTCATAGCGATAATAATAATAGTAATAAGGATAATAATAATAGTTATAGCGATAATAATAATAGTAATAAGGGTAATAATAATAGTTATAAGGATAATAATAATAGTTATAAGGATAAAGATAAGAGTAATTGGGTTAGTAATAATAGAATAAGTATAATAATAACAGTCATAGCGATAATAATAATAGTAATAAGGATAAAGACAAGAGTAATAGGGATAGTAATAATAGAATAAGTATAATAATAACAGTCATAGCGATAATAATAATAGTAATAAGGATAATAATAATAGTTATAGTGCGAATAATAATAGTAATAAGGATAAACATAATAGTTATAGTGCTAATAATACTAGTAATAAGGATAATAATAACAGTTATAGCGATAATAATAATAGTAATAAGGATAATAATAATAGTTTTAGTGCTAATAATAATAGTAATAAGCATAATAATAATAGTTATAAGGATAGAGACAAGAGTAATAGGGATAGTAATAATAGAATAAGGATAATAATAACAGTCATAGCGATAATAATAATAGTAATGAGGATAACAATAATAGTTATAGAGTTAATAATACTAGTAATAAGGATAATAATAACAGTTATAATGATAATAATAATAGTAATAAGGGAAATAATAATAGTTATAAGGATAAAGATAAGAGTAATTGGGTTAGTAATAATAGAATAAGTATAATAATAACAGTCATAGCGATAATAATAATAGTAATAAGGATAAAGACAAGAGTAATAGGGATAGTAATAATAGAATAAGTATAATAATAACAGTCATAGCGATAATAATAATACTAATAAGGATAATAATAATAGTTATAGTGCGAATAATAATAGTAATAAGGATAAACATAATAGTTATAGTGCTAATAATACTAGTAATAAGGATAATAATAACAGTTATAGCGATAATAATAATAGTAATGAGGGAAATAATAATAAATATCAGGATAAAGACAAGAGTAATAGGAATAGTAATAATAGGAGAAGTATAATAATAACAGTCATTGCGATAATAATAATAGTAGTAAGGATAATAATAATAGTTATAGCGATAATAATAATAGTAATAAGCATAATAATAATAGTTATAAGAATAGAGACAAGAGTAATAGGGATAGTAATAGTAGAATAAGCATAATAATAACAGTCATAGCGATAATAATAATAGTAATAAGGATAATAATAATAGTTATAGCGATAATAATAATAGTAATAAGGGTAATAATAATAGTTATAAGGATAATAATAATAGTTATAAGGATAAAGATAAGAGTAATTGGGTTAGTAATAATAGAATAAGTATAATAATAACAGTCATAGCGATAATAATAATAGTAATAAGGATAAAGACAAGAGTAATAGGGATAGTAATAATAGAATAAGTATAATAATAACAGTCATAGCGATAATAATAATACTAATAAGGATAATAATAATAGTTATAGTGCGAATAATAATAGTAATAAGGATAAACATAATAGTTATAGTGCTAATAATACTAGTAATAAGGATAATAATAACAGTTATAGCGATAATAATAATAGTAATGAGGGAAATAATAATAAATATCAGGATAAAGACAAGAGTAATAGGAATAGTAATAATAGGAGAAGTATAATAATAACAGTCATTGCGATAATAATAATAGTAGTAAGGATAATAATAATAGTTATAGCGATAATAATAATAGTAATAAGCATAATAATAATAGTTATAAGAATAGAGACAAGAGTAATAGGGATAGTAATAGTAGAATAAGCATAATAATAACAGTCATAGCGATAATAATAATAGTAATAAGGATAATAATAATAGTTATAGCGATAATAATAATAGTAATAAGGGTAATAATAATAGTTATAAGGATAATAATAATAGTTATAAGGATAAACAGAAGAGTAATAGGGATAAACAGAAGAGTAATAGGGATAGTAATAATAGAATAAGGATAATAATAACAGTCATTGCGATAATAATAATAGTAATAAGGATAATAATAATAGTTATAGCGATAATAATAATAGTAATAAGGACAATAATAATAGTTATGAGGATAAAGACAAGAGTAATAGGGATAGTAATAATAGAATAAGGATAATAATAACAGTCATAGCGATAATAATAATAGTAATGAGGATAATAATAATAGTTATAAGGATAGAGACAAGAGTAATAGGGATAGTAATAATAGAATAAGGATAATAATAACAGTCATAGCGATAATAATAATAATAGCTATAGTGCTAATAATAATAGTAATAAGGATAATAATAACAGTTATAGCAATAATAATAATAGTATTAAGGATAATAATAATAGTTATAGTGCGAATAATAATAGTAATAAGGATAAACATAATAGTTATAGTGCTAATAATACTCGTAATAAGGATAATAATAACAGTTATAGCGATAATAATAATAGTAATAAGCATAATAATAATAGTTATAGTACTAGTAATAATAGTAATAAGGATAATAATAATAGTTATAGCGATAATAATAATAGTAATAAGCATAATAATAATAGTTATAAGGATAGTGACAAGAGTAATAGGGATAGTAATAATAGAATAAGGATAATAATAACAGTCATAGCGATAATAATAATAGTAATAAGGATAATAATAATAGTTATAGTGCGAATAATAATAGTAATAAGGATAAACATAATAGTTATAGTGCTAATAATACTAGTAATAAGGATAATAATAACAGTTATAGCGATAATAATAATAGTAATAAGCATAATAATAATAGTTATAAGAATAGAGACAAGAGTAATAGGGATAGTAATAGTAGAATAAGCATAATAATAACAGTCATAGCGATAATAATAATAGTAATAAGCATAATAATAATAGTTATAAGGATAAAGACAAGAGTAATAGGAATAGTAATAATAGGAGAAGTATAATAATAACAGTCATTGCGATAATAATAATAGTAGTAAGGATAATAATAATTGTTATAGCGATAATAATAATAGTAATAAGCATAATAATAATAGTTATAAGAATAGAGACAAGAGTAATAGGGATAGTAATAATAGAATAAGGATAATAATAACAGTCATAGCGATAATAATAATAGTAATGAGGATAACAATAATAGTTATAGAGTTAATAATACTAGTAATAAGGATAATAATAACAGTTATAATGATAATAATAATAGTAATAAGGGAAATAATAATAGTTATAAGGATAAAGATAAGAGTAATTGGGTTAGTAATAATAGAATAAGTATAATAATAACAGTCATAGCGATAATAATAATAGTAATAAGGATAAAGACAAGAGTAATAGGGATAGTAATAATAGAATAAGTATAATAATAACAGTCATAGCGATTATAATAATACTAATAAGGATAATAATAATAGTTATAGTGCGAATAATAATAGTCATAAGGATAAACATAATAGTTATAGTGCTAATAATACTAGTAATAAGGATAATAATAACAGTTATAGCGATAATAATAATAGCAATGAGGGAAATAATAATAAATATCAGGATAAAGACAAGAGTAATAGGAATAGTAATAATAGGAGAAGTATAATAATAACAGTCATTGCGATAATAATAATAGTAGTAAGGATAATAATAATAGTTATAGCGATAATAATAATAGTAATAAGGGTAATAATAATAGTTATAAGGATAATAATAATAGTTATAAGGATAAAGAGAAGAGTAATAGGGATAGTAATAATAGAATAAGGATAATAATAACAGTCATTGCGATAATAATAATAGTAATACGGATAATAATAATAGTTATAGCGATAATAATAATAGTAATAAGGATAATAATAATAGTTATGAGGATAAAGACAAGAGTAATAGGGATAGTAATAATAGAATAAGGATAATAATAACAGTCATAGCGATAATAATAATAGTAATGAGGATAATAATAATAGTTATAAGGATAGAGACAAGAGTAATAGGGATAGTAATAATAGAATAAGGATAATAATAACAGTCATAGCGATAATAATAATAGTAATAAGGATAATAATAATAGTTATAGTGCGAATAATAATAGTAATAAGGATAAACATAATAGTTATAGTGCTAATAATACTAGTAATAAGGATAATAATAACAGTTATAGCGATAATAATAATAGTAATAAGCATAATAATAATAGTTATAAGAATAGAGACAAGAGTAATAGGGATAGTAATAGTAGAATAAGCATAATAATAACAGTCATAGCGATAATAATAATAGTAATAAGCATAATAATAATAGTTATAAGGATAAAGACAAGAGTAATAGGAATAGTAATAATAGGAGAAGTATAATAATAACAGTCATTGCGATAATAATAATAGTAGTAAGGATAATAATAATTGTTATATCGATAATAATAATAGTAATAAGCATAATAATAATAGTTATAAGAATAGAGACAAGAGTAATAGGGATAGTAATAGTAGAATAAGCATAATAATAACAGTCATAGCGATAATAATAATAGTAATAAGGATAATAATAATAGTTATAGTACTAGTAATAATAGTAATAAGGATAATAATAATAGTTATAGCGATAATAATAATAGTATTAAGGATAATAATAATAGTTACAGTGCGAATAATAATAGTAATAAGGATAAACATAATAGTTATAGTGCTAATAATACTAGTAATAATGATAATAATAACAGTTACAGCGATAATAATAATAGTAATGAGGGAAATAATAATAAATATCAGGATAAAGACAAGAGTAATAGGAATAGTAATAATAGGAGAAGTATAATAATAATAGTCATTGCGATAATAATAATAGTAGTAAGGATAATAATAATAGTTATAGCGATAATAATAATAGTAATAAGGATAATAATAACAGTCATAGCGATAATAATAATAGTAATGAGGATAATAATAATAGTTATAAGGATAGAGACAAGAGTAATAGGGATAGTAATAATAGAATAAGTATAATAATAACAGTCATAGCGATAATAATAATAGTAATAAGGATAATAATAATAGTTTTAGTGCTAATAATAATAGTAATAAGCATAATAATAATAGTTATAAGGATAGAGACAAGAGTAATAGGGATAGCAATAATAGAATAAGGATAATAATAACAGTCATAGCGATAATAATAATAGTAATGAGGATAACAATAATAGTTATAGAGATAATAATACTAGTAATAAGGATAATAATAACAGTTATAATGATAATAATAATAGTAATAAGGGAAATAATAATAGTTATAAGGATAAAGACAAGAGTAATAGGGATAGTAATAATAGAATAAGTATAATAATAACAGTCATAGCGATAATAATAATAGTAATAAGGACAATAATAATAGTTATAAGGATAATAATAATAGTTATAAGGAAAAAGAGAAGAGTAATAGGGATAGTAATAATAGAATAAGGATAATAATAACAGTCATAGCGATAATAATAATAGTAGTAAGGATAATAAGAATAGTTATAGCGATAATAATAATAGTAATATGGATAATAATAATAGTTATGAGGATAATAATAATAGTTATAAGGATAAAGACAAGAGTAATAGGGATAGTAATAATAGAATAAGTATAATAATAACAGTCATAGCGATAATAATAATAGTAATAAGGATAATAATAATAGTTATAGTGCGAATAATAATAGTAATAAGGATAAACATAATAGTTATAGTGCTAATAATACTAGTAATAATGATAATAATAACAGTTATAGCGATAATAATAATAGTAATGAGGGAAATAATAATAAATATCAGGATAAAGACAAGAGTAATAGGAACAGTAATAATAGAATAAGTATAATAATAACAGTCATAGCGATAATAATAATAGTAATAATGATAATAATAATAGTTATAAGGATAAAGAGAAGAGTAATTGGGGTAGTAATAATAGAATAAGTATAATAATAACAGTCATAGCGATAATAATAATAGTAATAAGGATAATAATAATAGTTATAGTGCGAATAATAATAGTAATAAGCATAATAATAATAGTTATAAGAATAGAGACAAGAGTAATAGGGATAGTAATAGTAGAATAAGCATAATAATAACAGTCATAGCGATAATAATAATAGTAATAAGGACAATAATAATAGTTATAGTACTAGTAATAATAGTAATAAGGATAATAATAATAGTTATAGCGATAATAATAATAGTAATAAGGATAATAATAATAGTTATAGTGCGAATAATAATAGTAATAAGCATAATAATAATAATAATAGTTATAAGGATAGAGACAAGAGTAATAGGGATAGTAATAATAGAATAAGGATAATAATAACAGTCATAGCGATAATAATAATAATAGCTATAGTGCTAATAATAATAGTAATAAGGATAATAATAACAGTTATAGCAATAATAATAATAGTATTAAGGATAATAATAATAGTTATAGTGCGAATAATAATAGTAATAAGGATAAAAATAATAGTTATGGCGATAATAATAATTGTAATAAGGGAAATAATAATAAATATCAGGATAAAGACAAGAGTAATAGGAATAGTAATAATAGGAGAAGTATAATAATAACAGTCATTGCGATAATAATAATAGTAATAAGGATAATAATAATAGTTATAAGGATAAAGGCAAGAGTAATAGGGATAGTAATAATAGAATAAGGATAATAATAACAGTCATAGCGATAATAATAATAGTAATGAGGATAATAATAATAGTTATAGAGATAATAATACTAGTAATAAGGATAATAATAACAGTTATAATGACAATAATAATAGAATAAGGATAATAATAACAGCCATAGCGATAATAATAGAAATAAGGATAATAATAATAGTTATAGTGCTAACAATAATAGTAATAAGCATAATAATAATAGTTATAAGGATAGAGACAAGAGTAATAGGGATAGTAATAATAGAATAAGGATAATAATAACAGTCATAGCGATAATAATAATAGTAATGAGGATAACAACAATAGTTATAGAGATAATAATACTAGTAATAAGGATAATAATAATAGTAATAAGGGAAATAATAATAGTTATAAGGATAAAGACAAGAGTAATAGGGATAGTAATAATAGAATAAGGATAATAATAACAGTCATAGCGATAATAATAATAGTAGTAAGGATAATAATAACAGTCATAGCGATAATAATAATAGTAGTAAGGATAATAATAATAGTTATAGCGATAATAATAATAGTAATAAGGATAATAATAATAGTTATAAGGATAATAATAATAGTTATAAGGATAAAGACAAGAGTAATAGGGATAGTAATAATAGAATAAGTATAATAATAACAGTCATAGCGATAATAATAATAGTAATAAGGATAATAATAATAGTTATAGTGCTGGTAATAATAGTAATAAGCATAACAATAATAGTTATAAGGATAAAGACAAGAGTAATAGGGATAGTAATAATAGAATAAGTATAATAATAACAGTCATAGCGATAATGATAATAGTAATAAGGATAACAATAATAGTTATAGAGATAATAATACTAGTAATAAGGATAATAATAATAGTAATAAGGGAAATAATAATAGTTATAAGGATAAAGAGAAGAGTAATAGGGATAGTAATAATAGAATAAGGATAATAATAACAGTCATAGCGATAATAATAATAGTAATAAGGATAATAATAATAGTTTTAGTGCTAATAATAATAGTAATAAGCATAATAATAATAGTTATAAGGATAGAGACAAGAGTAATAGGGATAGTAATAATAGAATAAGGATAATAATAACAGTCATAGCGATAATAATAATAGCAATGAGGATAACAATAATAGTTATGGAGTTAATAATACTAGTAATAAGGATAATAATAACAGTTATAATGATAATAATAATAGTAATAAGGGAAATAATAATAGTTATAAGGATAAAGACAAGAGTAATTGGGTTAGTAATAATAGAATAAGTATAATAATAACAGTCATAGCGATAATAATAACAGTAATAAGGATAAAGACAAGAGTAATAGGGATAGTAATAATAGAATAAGTATAATAATAACAGTCATAGCGATAATAATAATAGTAATAAGGATAATAATAATAGTTATAGTGCGAATAATAATAGTAATAAGGATAAACATAATAGTTGTAGTGCTAATAATACTAGTAATAAGGATAATAATAACAGTTATAGCGATAATAATAATAGTAATGAGGGTAATAATAATAAATATCAGGATAAAGACAAGAGTAATAGGAATAGTAATAATAGGAGAAGTATAATAATAACAGTCATTGCGATAATAATAATAGTAGTAAGGATAATAATAATAGTTATAGCGATAATAATAATAGTAATAAGCATAATAATAATAGTTATAAGAATAGAGACAAGAGTAATAGGGATAGTAATAGTAGAATAAGCATAATAATAACAGTCATAGCGATAATAATAATAGTAATAAGGATAATAATAATAGTTATAGTACTAGTAATAATAGTAATAAGGATAATAATAATAGTTATGAGGATAATAATAATAGTTGTAAGGATAATAATAATAGTTATAAGGATAAAGACACGAGTAATAGGGATAGTAATAATAGAATAAGTATAATAATAACAGTCATAGCGATAATAATAATAGTAATAAGGGTAATAATAATAGTTATAGTGATAATAATAATAGTAATAAGGACAATAATAATAGTTATGAGGATAAAGACAAGAGTAATAGGGATAGTAATAATAGAATAAGGATAATAATAACAGTCATAGCGATAATAATAATAGTAATGAGGATAATAATAATAGTTATAAGGATAGAGACAAGAGTAATAGGGATAGTAATAATAGAATAAGTATAATAATAACAGTCATAGCGATAATAATAATAGTAATAAGGATAATAATAATAGTTTTAGTGCTAATAATAATAGTAATAAGCATAACAATAATAGTTATAAGGATAAAGACAAGAGTAATAGGGATAGTAATAGTAGAATAAGCATAATAATAACAGTCATAGCGATAATAATAATAGTAATAAGGATAATAATAATAGTTGTAAGGATAATAATAATAGTTATAAGGATAAAGAGAAGAGTAATAGGGAGAGTAATAATAGAATAAGGATAATAATAACAGTCATAGCGATAATAATGATAGTAGTAAGGATAATAATAATAGTTATAGCGATAATAATAATAGTAATAAGGATAATAATGATAGTTATGAGGATAATAATAATAGTTATAAGGATAAAGACACGAGTAATAGGGATAGTAATAATAGAATAAGTATAATAATAACAGTCATAGCGATAATAATAATAGTAATAAGGATAATAATAATAGTTATAGTGCGAATAATAATAGTAATAAGGATAAACATAATAGTTATAGTGCTAATAATACTAGTAATAAGGATAATAATAACAGTTATAGCGATAATAATAATAGTAATGCGGGAAATAATAATAAATATCAGGATAAAGACAAGAGTAATAGGAATAGTAATAATAGGAGAAGTATAATAATAACAGTCATTGCGATAATAATAATAGTAGTAAGGATAATAATAATAGTTATAGTGCGAATAATAATAGTAATAAGGATAAACATAATAGTTATAGTGCTAATAATACTAGTAATAAGGATAATAATAACAGTTATAGTGATAATAATAATAGTAATAAGGATAATAATAATAGTTTTAGTGCTAATAATAATAGTAATAAGCATAATAATAATAGTTATAAGGATAGAGACAAGAGTAATAGGGATAGTAATAATAGAATAAGGATAACAATAATAGTTATAGAGTTAATAATACTAGTAATAAGGATAATAATAACAGTTATAATGATAATAATAATAGTAATAAGGGAAATAATAATAGTTATAAGGATAAAGACAAGAGTAATTGGGTTAGTAATAATAGAATAAGTATAATAATAACAGTCATAGCGATAATAATAATAGTAATAAGGATAAAGACAAGAGTAATAGGAATAGTAATAATAGGAGAAGTATAATAATAACAGTCATTGCGATAATAATAATAGTAGTAAGGATAATAATAATAGTTATAGCGATAATAATAATAGTAATAAGCATAATAATAATAGTTATAAGAATAGAGACAAGAGTAATAGGGATAGTAATAGTAGAATAAGTATAATAATAACAGTCATAGTGATAATAATAATAGTAATAAGGATAATAATAATAGTTATAGTGCGAATAATAATAGTAATAAGGATAAACATAATAGTTATAGTGCTAATAATACTCGTAATAAGGATAATAATAACAGTTATAGCGATAATAATAATAGTAATGAGGGAAATAATAATAAATATCAGGATAAAGACAAGAGTAATAGGAATAGTAATAATAGGAGAAGTATAATAATAACAGTAATTGCGATAATAATAATAGTAGTTAGGATAATAATAATAGTTATAGCGATAATAATAATAGCAATAAGCATAATAATTATAGTTATAAGGATAGAGACAAGAGTAATAGGGATAGTAATAATAGAATAAGGATAATAATAACAGTCATAGCGATAATAATAATAATAGCTATAGTGCTAATAATAATAGTAATAAGGATAATAATAACAGTTATAGCAATAATAATAATAGTATTAAGGATAATAATAATAGTTATAGTGCGAATAGTAATAGTAATAAGGATAAACATAATAGTTATAGTGCTAATAATACTCGTAATAAGGATAATAATAACAGTTATAGCGATAATAATAATAGTAATGAGGGAAATAATAATAAATATCAGGATAAAGACAAGAGTAATAGGAATAGTAATAATAGGAGAAGTATAATAATAACAGTCATTGCGATAATAATAATAGTAGTAAGGATAATAATAATAGTTATAGCGATAATAATAATAGTAATAAGCATAATAATAATAGTTATAAGAATAGAGACAAGAGTAATAGGGATAGTAATAGTAGAATAAGCATAATAATAACAGTCATAGCGATAATAATAATAGTAATAAGGATAATAATAATAGTTGTAAGGATAATAATAATAGTTATAAGGATAAAGAGAAGAGTAATAGGGATAGTAATAATAGAATAAGTATAATAATAACAGTCATAGCGATAATAATAATAGTAATAAGGATAATAATAATAGTTATAGTGCGAATAATAATAGTAATAAGGATAATAATAATAGTTTTAGTGCTAATAATAATAGTAATAACCATAACAATAATAGTTATAAGAATAGAGACAAGAGTAATAGGGATAGTAATAGTAGAATAAGCATAATAATAACAGTCATAGCGATAATAATAATAGTAATAAGGATAATAATAATAGTTGTAAGGATAATAATAATAGTTATAAGGATAAAGAGAAGAGTAATAGGGATAGTAATAATAGAATAAGTATAATAATAACAGTCATAGCGATAATAATAATAGTAATAAGGATAGTAATAATAGTTTTAGTGCGAATAATAATAGTAATAAGGATAATAATAATAGTTTTAGTGCTAATAATAATAGTAATAACCATAACAATAATAGTTATAAGGATAAAGACAAGAGTAATAGGGATAGTAATAATAGAATAAGTATAATAATAACAGTCATAGCGGTAATAATAATAGTAATAAGGATAATAATAATAGTTATAGTGCGAATAATAATAGTAATAAGGATAAACATAATAGTTATAGAGCTAATAATAATAGTAATAAGGGTAATAATAATAGTTATAAGGATAATAATAATAGTTATAAGGATAAAGAGAAGAGTAATAGGGATAGTAATAATATAATAAGGATAATAATAACAGTCATTGCGATAATAATAATAGTAATAAGGATAATAATAATAGTTATAGTACTAGTAATAATAGTAATAAGGATAATAATAATAGTTATAGCGATAATAATAATAGTAATAAGGGTAATAATAATAGTTATAAGGATAATAATAATAGTTATAAGGATAAAGAGAAGAGTAATAGGGATAGTAATAATATAATAAGGATAATAAAAACAGTCATTGCGATAATAATAATAGTAATAAGGATAATAATAATAGTTATAGCGATAATAATAATAGTAATAAGGACAATAATAATAGTTGTAAGGATAATAATAATAGTTATAAGGATAAAGAGAAGAGTAATAGGGAGAGTAATAATAGAATAAGGATAATAATAACAGTCATAGCGATAATAATGATAGTAGTAAGGATAATAATAATAGTTATAGCGATAATAATAATAGTAATAAGGATAATAATGATAGTTATGAGGATAATAATAATAGTTATAAGGATAAAGACACGAGTAATAGGGATAGTAATAATAGAATAAGTATAATAATAACAGTCATAGCGGTAATAATAATAGTAATAAGGATAATAATAATAGTTATAGTGCGAATAATAATAGTAATAAGGATAAACATAATAGTTATAGAGCTAATAATAATAGTAATAAGGGTAATAATAATAGTTATAAGGATAATAATAATAGTTATAAGGATAAAGAGAAGAGTAATAGGGATAGTAATAATATAATAAGGATAATAATAACAGTCATTGCGATAATAATAATAGTAATAAGGATAATAATAATAGTTATAGTACTAGTAATAATAGTAATAAGGATAATAATAATAGTTATAGCGATAATAATAATAGTAATAAGGGTAATAATAATAGTTATAAGGATAATAATAATAGTTATAAGGATAAAGAGAAGAGTAATAGGGATAGTAATAATATAATAAGGATAATAATAACAGTCATTGCGATAATAATAATAGTAATAAGGATAATAATAATAGTTATAGCGATAATAATAATAGTAATAAGGACAATAATAATAGTTATGAGGATAAAGACAAGAGTAATAGGGATAGTAATAATAGAATAAGGATAATAATAACAGTCATAGCGATAATAATAATAGTAATGAGGATAATAATAATAGTTATAAGGATAGAGACAAGAGTAATAGGGATAGTAATAATAGAATAAGTATAATAATAACAGTCATAGCGATAATAATAATAGTAATAAGGATAATAATAATAGTTTTAGTGCTAATAATAATTGTAATAAGCATAACAATAATAGTTATAAGGATAAAGACAAGAGTAATAGGGATAGAAATAATAGAATAAGTATAATAATAACAGTCATAGCGATAATAATAATAGTAATAAGGATAATAATAATAGTAATAAGCATAATAATAATAGTTATAAGAATAGAGACAAGAGTAATAGGGATAGTAATAGTAGAATAAGTATAATAATAACAGTCATAGTGATAATAATAATAGTAATAAGGATAATAATAATAGTTATAGTGCGAATAATAATAGGAATAAGGATAAACATAATAGTTATAGTGCTAATAATACTCGTAATAAGGATAATAATAACAGTTATAGCGATAATAATAATAGTAATGAGGGAAATAATAATAAATATCAGGATAAAGACAAGAGTAATAGGAATAGTAATAATAGGAGAAGTATAATAATAACAGTAATTGCGATAATAATAATAGTAGTTAGGATAATAATAATAGTTATAGCGATAATAATAATAGCAATAAGCATAATAATAATAGTTATAAGGATAGAGACAAGAGTAATAGGGATAGTAATAATAGAATAAGGATAATAATAACAGTCATAGCGATAATAATAATAATAGCTATAGTGCTAATAATAATAGTAATAAGGATAATAATAACAGTTATAGCAATAATAATAATAGTATTAAGGATAATAATAATAGTTATAGTGCGAATAATAATAGTAATAAGGATAAACATAATAGTTATAGTGCTAATAATACTCGTAATAAGGATAATAATAACAGTTATAGCGATAATAATAATAGTAATGAGGGAAATAATAATAAATATCAGGATAAAGACAAGAGTAATAGGAATAGTAATAATAGGAGAAGTATAATAATAACAGTCATTGCGATAATAATAATAGTAGTAAGGATAATAATAATAGTTATAGCGATAATACTAATAGTAATAAGCATAATAATAATAGTTATAAGAATAGAGACAAGAGTAATAGGGATAGTAACAGTAGAATAAGCATAATAATAACAGTCATAGCGATAATAATAATAGTAATAAGGATAATAATAATAGTTGTAAGGATAATAATAATAGTTATAAGGATAAAGAGAAGAGTAATAGGGATAGTAATAATAGAATAAGTATAATAATAACAGTCATAGCGATAATAATAATAGTAATAAGGATAATAATAATAGTTATAGTGCGAATAATAATAGTAATAAGGATAATAATAATAGTTTTAGTGCTAATAATAATAGTAATAACCATAACAATAATAGTTATAAGGATAAAGACAAGAGTAATAGGGATAGTAATAATAGAATAAGTATAATAATAACAGTCATAGCGGTAATAATAATAGTAATAAGGATAATAATAATAGTTATAGCGATAATAATAATAGTAATAAGCATAATAATAATAGTTATAAGAATAGAGACAAGAGTAATAGGGATAGTAATAGTAGAATAAGCATAATAATAACAGTCATAGCGATAATAATAATAGTAATAAGGATAATAATAATAGTTGTAAGGATAATAATAATAGTTATAAGGATAAAGAGAAGAGTAATAGGGATAGTAATAATAGAATAAGTATAATAATAACAGTCATAGCGATAATAATAATAGTAATAAGGATAGTAATAGTAGTTATAGTGCGAATAATAATAGTAATAAGGATAATAATAATAGTTTTCGTGCTAATAATAATAGTAATAACCATAACAATAATAGTTATAAGGATAAAGACAAGAGTAATAGGGATAGTAATAATAGAATAAGTATAATAATAACAGTCATAGCGGTAATAATAATAGTAATAAGGATAATAATAATAGTTATAGTGCGAATAATAATAGTAATAAGGATAAACATAATAGTTATAGTGCTAATAATACTAGTAATAAGGATAATAATAACAGTTATAGCGATAATAATAATAGTAATGAGGATAACAATAATAGTTATAGAGTTAATAATACTAGTAATAAGGATAATAATAACAGTTATAATGATAATAATAATAGTAATAAGGGAAATAATAATAGTTATAAGGATAAAGACAAGAGTAATTGGGTTAGTAATAATAGAATAAGTATAATAATAACAGTCATAGCGATAATAATAATAGTAATAAGGATAAAGACAAGAGTAATAGGGATAGTAATAATAGAATAAGTATAATAATAACAGTCATAGCGATAATAATAATAGTAATAAGGATAATAATAATAGTTATAGTGCGAATAATAATAGTAATAAGGATAAACATAATAGTTATAGTGCTAATAATACTAGTAATAAGGATAATAATAACAGTTATAGCGATAATAATAATAGTAATGAGGGAAATAATAATAAATATCAGGATAAAGACAAGAGTAATAGGAATAGTAATAGTAGAATAAGCATAATAATAACAGTCATAGCGATAATAATAATAGTAATAAGGATAATAATAATAGTTATAGTACTAGTAATAATAGTAATAAGGATAATAATAATAGTTATAGCGATAATAATAATAGTAATAAGGGTAATAATAATAGTTATAAGGATAATAATAATAGTTATAAGGATAAAGAGAAGAGTAATAGGGATAGTAATAATATAATAAGGATAATAATAACAGTCATTGCGATAATAATAATAGTAATAAGGATAATAATAATAGTTATAGCGATAATAATAATAGTAATAAGGACAATAATAATAGTTATGAGGATAAAGACAAGAGTAATAGGGATAGTAATAATAGAATAAGGATAATAATAACAGTCATAGCGATAATAATAATAGTAATGAGGATAATAATAATAGTTATAAGGATAGAGACAAGAGTAATAGGGATAGTAATAATAGAATAAGTATAATAATAACAGTCATAGCGATAATAATAATAGTAATAAGGATAATAATAATAGTTGTAAGGATAATAATAATAGTTATAAGGATAAAGAGAAGAGTAATAGGGATAGTAATAATAGAATAAGTATAATAATAACAGTCATAGCGATAATAATAATAGTAATAAGGATAATAATAATAGTTATAGTGCGAATAATAATAGTAATAAGGATAATAATAATAGTTTTAGTGCTAATAATAATAGTAATAACCATAACAATAATAGTTATAAGGATAAAGATAAGAGTAATAGGGATAGTAATAATAGAATAAGTATAATAATAACAGTCATAGCGATAATAATAATAGTAATAAGGATAGTAATAATAGTTATAGTGCGAATAATAATAGTAATAAGGATAATAATAATAGTTTTAGTGCTAATAATAATAGTAATAACCATAACAATAATAGTTATAAGGATAAAGACAAGAGTAATTCGGATAGTAATAATAGAATAAGTATAATAATAACAGTCATAGCGGTAATAATAATAGTAATAAGGATAATAATAATAGTTATAGTGCGAATAATAATAGTAAGAAGGATAAACATAATAGTTATTGTGCTAATAATACTAGTAATAAGGATAATAATAACAGTTATAGCGATAATAATAATAGTAATGAGGATAACAATAATAGTTATAGAGTTAATAATACTAGTAATAAGTATAATAATAACAGTTATAATGATAATAATAATAGTAATAAGGGAAATAATAATAGTTATAAGGATAAAGACAAGAGTAATTGGGTTAGTAATAATAGAATAAGTATAATAATAACAGTCATAGCGATAATAATAATAGTAATAAGGATAAAGACAAGAGTAATAGGGATAGTAATAATAGAATAAGTATAATAATAACAGTCATAGCGATAATAATAATAGTAATAAGGATAATAATAATAGTTATAGTGCGAATAATAATAGTAATAAGGATAAACATAATGGTTATAGTGCTAATAATACTAGTAATAAGGATAATAATAACAGTTATAGCGATAATAATAATAGTAATGAGGGAAATAATAATAAATATCTGGATAAAGACAAGAGTAATAGGAATAGTAATAGTAGAATAAGCATAATAATAACAGTCATAGCGATAATAATAATAGTAATAAGGATAATAATAATAGTTATAGTACTAGTAATAATAGTAATAAGGATAATAATAATAGTTATAGCGATAATAATAATAGTAATAAGGGTCATAATAATAGTTATAAGGATAATAATAATAGTTATAAGGATAAAGAGAAGAGTAATAGGGATAGTAATAATATAATAAGGATAATAATAACAGTCATTGCGATAATAATAATAGTAATAAGGATAATAATAATAGTTATAGCGATAATAATAATAGTAATAAGGACAATAATAATAGTTATGAGGATAAAGACAAGAGTAATAGGGATAGTAATAATAGAATAAGGATAATAATAACAGTCATAGCGATAATAATAATAGTAATGAGAATAATAATAATAGTTTTAGTGCTAATAATAATTGTAATAAGCATAACAATAATAGTTATAAGGATAAAGACAAGAGTAATAGGGATAGTAATAATAGAATAAGTATAATAATAACAGTCATAGCGATAATAATAATAGTAATAAGGATAATAATAATAGTAATAAGCATAATAATAATAGTTATAAGAATAGAGACAAGAGTAATAGGGATAGTAATAGTAGAATAAGTATAATAATAACAGTCATAGTGATAATAATAATAGTAATAAGGATAATAATAATAGTTATAGTGCGAATAATAATAGTAATAAGGATAAACATAATAGTTATAGTGCTAATAATACTCGTAATAAGGATAATAATAACAGTTATAGCGATAATAATAATAGTAATGAGGGAAATAATAATAAATATCAGGATAAAGACAAGAGTAATAGGAATAGTAATAGTAGGAGAAGTATAATAATAACAGTCATTGCGATAATAATAATAGTAGTTAGGATAATAATAATAGTTATAGCGATAATAATAATAGTAATAAGCATAATAATAATAGTTATAAGGATAGAGACAAGAGTAATAGGGATAGTAATAATAGAATAAGGATAATAATAACAGTCATAGCGATAATAATAATAATAGCTATAGTGCTAATAATAATAGTAATAAGGATAATAATAACAGTTATAGCAATAATAATAATAGTATTAAGGATAATAATAATAGTTATAGTGCGAATAATAATAGTAATAAGGATAAACATAATAGTTATAGTGCTAATAATACTCGTAATAAGGATAATAATAACAGTTATAGCGATAATAATAATAGTAATGAGGGAAATAATAATAAATATCAGGATAAAGACAAGAGTAATAGGAATAGTAATAATAGGAGAAGTATAATAATAACAGTCATTGTGATAATAATAATAGTAGTAAGGATAATAATAATAGTTATAGCGATAATAATAATAGTAATAAGCATAATAATAATAGTTATAAGAATAGAGACAAGAGTAATAGGGATAGTAATAGTAGAATAAGCATAATAATAACAGTCATAGCGATAATAATAATAGTAATAAGGATAATAATAATAGTTGTAAGGATAATAATAATAGTTATAAGGATAAAGAGAAGAGTAATAGGGATAGTAATAATAGAATAAATATAATAATAACAGTCATAGCGATAATAATAATAGTAATAAGGATAATAATAATAGTTATAGTGCGAATAATAATAGTAATAAGGATAATAATAATAGTTTTAGTGCTAATAATAATAGTAATAACCATAACAATAATAGTTATAAGGATAAAGACAAGAGTAATAGGGATAGTAATAATAGAATAAGTATAATAATAACAGTCATAGCGGTAATAATAATAGTAATAAGGATAATAATAATAGTTATAGCGATAATAATAATAGTAATAAGCATAATAATAATAGTTATAAGAATAGAGACAAGAGTAATAGGGATAGTAATAGTAGAATAAGCATAATAATAACAGTCATAGCGATAATAATAATAGTAATAAGGATAATAATAATAGTTGTAAGGATAATAATAATAGTTATAAGGATAAAGAGAAGAGTAATAGGGATAGTAATAATAGAATAAGTATAATAATAACAGTCATAGCGATAATAATAATAGTAATAAGGATAGTAATAATAGTTATAGTGCGAATAATAATAGTAATAAGGATAATAATAATAGTTTTAGTGCTAATAATAATAGTAATAACCATAACAATAATAGTTATAAGGATAAAGACAAGAGTAATTCGGATAGTAATAATAGAATAAGTATAATAATAACAGTCATAGCGGTAATAATAATAGTAATAAGGATAATAATAATAGTTATAGTGCGAATAATAATAGTAATAAGGATAATAATAATAGTTATAAGAATAGAGACAAGAGTAATAGGGATAGTAATAGTAGAATAAGCATAATAATAACAGTCATAGCGATAATAATAATAGTAATAAGGATAATAATAATAGTTGTAAGGATAATAATAATAGTTATAAGGATAAAGAGAAGAGTAATAGGGATAGTAATAATAGAATAAGTATAATAATAACAGTCATAGCGATAATAATAATAGTAATAAGGATAGTAATAATAGTTATAGTGCGAATAATAATAGTAATAAGGATAATAATAATAGTTTTAGTGCTAATAATAATAGTAATAACCATAACAATAATAGTTATAAGGATAAAGACAAGAGTAATTCGGATAGTAATAATAGAATAAGTATAATAATAACAGTCATAGCGGTAATAATAATAGTAATAAGGATAATAATAATAGTTATAGTGCGAATAATAATAGTAATAAGGATAAACATAATAGTTATTGTGCTAATAATACTAGTAATAAGGATAATAATAACAGTTATAGCGATAATAATAATAGTAATGAGGATAACAATAATAGTTATAGAGTTAATAATACTAGTAATAAGTATAATAATAACAGTTATAATGATAATAATAATAGTAATAAGGGAAATAATAATAGTTATAAGGATAAAGACAAGAGTAATTGGGTTAGTAATAATAGAATAAGTATAATAATAACAGTCATAGCGATAATAATAATAGTAATAAGGATAAAGACAAGAGTAATAGGGATAGTAATAATAGAATAAGTATAATAATAACAGTCATAGCGATAATAATAATAGTAATAAGGATAATAATAATAGTTATAGTGCGAATAATAATAGTAATAAGGATAAACATAATAGTTATAGTGCTAATAATACTAGTAATAAGGATAATAATAACAGTTATAGCGATAATAATAATAGTAATGAGGGAAATAATAATAAATATCTGGATAAAGACAAGAGTAATAGGAATAGTAATAGTAGAATAAGCATAATAATAACAGTCATAGCGATAATAATAATAGTAATAAGGATAATAATAATAGTTATAATGATAATAATAATAGTAATAAGGGAAATAATAATAGTTATAAGGATAAAGACAAGAGTAATTGGGTTAGTAATAATAGAATAAGTATAATAATAACAGTCATAGCGATAATAATAATAGTAATAAGGATAAAGACAAGAGTAATAGGGATAGTAATAATAGAATAAGTATAATAATAACAGTCATAGCGATAATAATAATAGTAATAAGGATAATAATAATAGTTATAGTGCGAATAATAATAGTAATAAGGATAAACATAATAGTTATAGTGCTAATAATACTAGTAATAAGGATAATAATAACAGTTATAGCGATAATAATAATAGTAATGAGGGAAATAATAATAAATATCTGGATAAAGACAAGAGTAATAGGAATAGTAATAGTAGAATAAGCATAATAATAACAGTCATAGCGATAATAATAATAGTAATAAGGATAATAATAATAGTTATAGTACTAGTAATAATAGTAATAAGGATAATAATAATAGTTATAGCGATAATAATAATAGTAATAAGGGTCATAATAATAGTTATAAGGATAATAATAATAGTTATAAGGATAAAGAGAAGAGTAATAGGGATAGTAATAATATAATAAGGATAATAATAACAGTCATTGCGATAATAATAATAGTAATAAGGATAATAATAATAGTTATAGCGATAATAATAATAGTAATAAGGACAATAATAATAGTTATGAGGATAAAGACAAGAGTAATAGGGATAGTAATAATAGAATAAGGATAATAATAACAGTCATAGCGATAATAATAATAGTAATGAGAATAATAATAATAGTTATAAGGATAGAGACAAGAGTAATAGGGATAGTAATAATAGAATAAGTATAATAATAACAGTCATAGCGATAATAATAATAGTAATAAGGATAATAATAATAGTTTTAGTGCTAATAATAATAGTAATAAGCATAACAATAATAGTTATAAGGATAAAGACAAGAGTAATAGGGATAGTAATAATAGAATAAGTATAATAATAACAGTCATAGCGATAATAATAATAGTAATAAGGATAATAATAATAGTAATAAGCATAATAATAATAGTTATAAGGATAGAGACAAGAGTAATAGGGATAGTAATAATAGAATAAGGATAATAATAACAGTCATAGCGATAATAATAATAATAGCTATAGTGCTAATAATAATAGTAATAAGGATAATAATAACAGTTATAGCAATAATAATAATAGTATTAAGGATAATAATAATAGTTATAGTGCGAATAATAATAGTAATAAGGATAAACATAATAGTTATAGTGCTAATAATACTCGTAATAAGGATAATAATAACAGTTGTAGCGATAATAATAATAGTAATGAGGGAAATAATAATAAATATCAGGATAAAGACAAGAGTAATAGGAATAGTAATAATAGGAGAAGTATAATAATAACAGTCATTGCGATAATAATAATAGTAGTAAGGATAATAATAATAGTTATAGCGATAATAATAATAGTAATAAGCATAATAATAATAGTTATAAGAATAGAGACAAGAGTAATAGGGATAGTAATAGTAGAATAAGCATAATAATAACAGTCATAGCGATAATAATAATAGTAATAAGGATAATAATAATAGTTGTAAGGATAATAATAATAGTTATAAGGATAAAGAGAAGAGTAATAGGGATAGTAATAATAGAATAAGTATAATAATAACAGTCATAGCGATAATAATAATAGTAATAAGGATAATAATAATAGTTATAGTGCGAATAATAATAGTAATAAGGATAATAATAATAGTTTTAGTGGTAATAATAATAGTAATAACCATAACAATAATAGTTATAAGGATAAAGACAAGAGTAATAGGGATAGTAATAATAGAATAAGTCTAATAATAACAGTCATAGCGATAATAATAATAGTAATAAGGATAATAATAATAGTTATAGTGCGAATAATAA
Organism: Megachile ligniseca; assembly: GCA_945859555.1. Taxonomy (NCBI): domain Eukaryota; kingdom Metazoa; phylum Arthropoda; class Insecta; order Hymenoptera; family Megachilidae; genus Megachile; species Megachile ligniseca. Next base: position 194,790 of record CAMAOC010000028.1, on the reverse strand, counting down.
TAGTAATAAGGATAAACATAATAGTTATAGTGCTAGTAATACTCGTAATAAGGATAATAATAACAGTTATAGCGATAATAATAATAGTAATGAGGGAAATAATAATAAATATCAGGATAAAGACAAGAGTAATAGGAATAGTAATAATAGGAGAAGTATAATAATAACAGTCATTGCGATAATAATAATAGTAGTAAGGATAATAATAATAGTTATAGCGATAATAATAATAGTAATAAGCATAATAATAATAGTTACTAAGAATAGAGACAAGAGTAATAGGGATAGTAATAGTAGAATAAGCATAATAATAACAGTCATAGCGATAATAATAATAGTAATGAGGATAACAATAATAGTTATAGAGTTAATAATACTAGTAATAAGGATAATAATAACAGTTATAATGATAATAATAATAGTAATAAGGGAAATAATAATAGTTATAAGGATAAAGAGAAGAGTAATTGGGTTAGTAATAATAGAATAAGTATAATAATAACAGTCATAGCGATAATAATAATAGTAATAAGGATAAAGACAAGAGTAATAGGGATAGTAATAATAGAATAAGGATAATAATAACAGTCATAGCGATAATAATAATAGTAATGAGGATAATAATAATAGTTATAAGGATAGAGACAAGAGTAATAGGGATAGTAATAATAGAATAAGTATAATAATAACAGTCATAGCGATAATAATAATAGTAATAAGGATAATAATAATAGTTTTAGTGCTAATAATAATAGTAATAAGCATAACAATAATAGTTATAAGGATAAAGACAAGAGTAATAGGGATAGTAATAATAGAATAAGTATAATAATAACAGTCATAGCGATAATAATAATAGTAATAAGGATAATAATAATAGTTATAGTGCGAATAATAATAGTAATAAGGATAAACATAATAGTTATAGTGCTAATAATAATAGTAATAAGGATAATAATAATAGTTATAGCGATAATAATAATAGTAATAAGGATAATAATAACAGTTATAGTGCGAATAATAATAGTAATAAGCATAATAATAATAGTTATAAGGATAAAGACAGGAGTAATAGGAATAGTAATAATAGGAGAAGTATAATAATAACAGTCATTGCGATAATAATAATAGTAGTAAGGATAATAATAATAGTTATAGCGATAATAATAATAGTAATAAGCATAATAATAATAGTTATAAGAATAGAGACAAGAGTAATAGGGATAGTAATAGTAGAATAAGCATAATAATAACAGTCATAGCGATAATAATAATAGTAATAAGGATAATAATAATAGTTATAGTCCTAGTAATAATAGTAATAAGGATAATAATAATAGTTATAGCGGTAATAATAATAGTAATAAGGATAATAATAATAGTTATAGTGCGAATAATAATAGTAATAAGCATAATAATAATAGTTATAAGGATAGAGACAAGAGTAATAGGGATAGTAATAATAGAATAAGGATAATAAAAACAGTCATAGCGATAATAATAATAGTAATAAGGATAATAATAATAGTTTTAGTGCTAATAATAATAGTAATAAGCATAACAATAATAGTAATAAGCATAACAATAATAGTTATAAGGATAAAGACAAGAGTAATAGGGATAGTAATAATAGAATAAGTATAATAATAACAGTCATAGCGATAATAATAATAGTAATAAGGATAATAATAATAGTTATAGTGCGAATAATAATAGTAATAAGGATAAACATAATAGTTATAGTGCTAATAATACTAGTAATAAGGATAATAATAACAGTTATAGCGATAATAATAATAGTAATGAGGGAAATAATAATAAATATCAGGATAAAGACAAGAGTAATAGGAATAGTAATAATAGGAGAAGTATAATAATAACAGTCATTGCGATAATAATAATAGTAGTAAGGATAATAATGATAGTTATAGCGATAATAATAATAGTAATAAGCATAATAATAATAGTTATAAGAATAGAGACAAGAGTAATAGGGATAGTAATAGTAGAATAAGCATAATAATAACAGTCATAGCGATAATAATAATAGTAATAAGGATAATAATAATAGTTATAGCGATAATAATAATAGTAATAAGGATAATAATAATAGTTATGATGATAAAGACAAGAGTAATAGGGATAGTAATAATAGAATAAGGATAATAATAACAGTCATAGCGATAATAATAATAGTAATGAGGATAATAATAATAGTTATAAGGATAGAGACAAGAGTAATAGGGATAGTAATAATAGAATAAGTATAATAATAACAGTCATAGCGATAATAATAATAGTAATGAGGATAATAATAATAGTTATAGTGCGAATAATAATAGTAATAAGGATAAACATAATAGTTATAGTGCTAATAATACTAGTAATAAGGATAATAATAACAGTTATAGCGATAATAATAATAGTAATGAGGGAAATAATAATAAATATCAGGATAAAGACAAGAGTAATAGGAATAGTAATAATACGAGAAGTATAATAATAACAGTCATTGCGATAATAATAATAGTAGTAAGGATAATAATAATAGTTATAGCGATAATAATAATAGTAATAAGCGTAATAATAATAGTTATAAGAATAGAGACAAGAGTAATAGGGATAGTAATAGTAGAATAAGCATAATAATAACAGTCATAGCGATAATAATAATAGTAATAAGGATAATAATAATAGTTATAGTACTAGTAATAATAGTAATAAGGATAATAATAATAGTTATAGCGATAATAATAACAGTAATAAGGATAATAATAATAGTTATAGTGCGAATAATAATAGTAATAAGCATAATAATAATAGTTATAAGGATAGAGACAAGAGTAATAGGGATAGTAATAATAGAATAAGGATAATAATAACAGTCATAGCGATAATAATAATAATAGCTATAGTGCTAATAATAATAGTAATAAGGATAATAATAACAGTTATAGCAATAATAATAATAGTATTAAGGATAATAATAATAGTTATAGTGCGAATAATAATAGTATTAAGGATAATAATAATAGTTATAGTGCGAATAATAATAGTAATAAGGATAATAATAATAGTTGTAAGGATAATAATAATAGTTATAAGGATAAAGAGAAGAGTAATAGGGATAGTAATAATAGAATAAGTATAATAATAACAGTCATAGCGATAATAATAATAGTAATAAGGATAATAATAATAGTTATAGTGCGAATAATAATAGTAATAAGGATAATAATAATAGTTTTAGTGCTAATAATAATAGTAATAACCATAACAATAATAGTTGTAAGGATAAAGACAAGAGTAATAGGGATAGTAATAATAGAATAAGTATAACAATAACAGTCATAGCGGTAATAATAACAGTAATAAGGATAATAATAATAGTTATAGCGATAATAATAATAGTAATAAGCATAATAATAATAGTTATAAGAATAGAGACAAGAGTAATAGGGATAGAAATAGTAGAATAAGCATAATAATAACAGTCATAGCGATAATAATAATAGTAATAAGGATAATAATAATAGTTGTAAGGATAATAATAATAGTTATAAGGATAAAGAGAAGAATAATAGGGATAGTAATAATAGAATAAGTATAATAATAACAGTCATAGCGATAATAATAATAGTAATAAGGATAGTAATAATAGTTATAGTGCGAATAATAATAGTAATAAGGATAATAATAATAGTTTTAGTGCTAATAATAATAGTAATAACCATAACAATAATAGTTATAAGAATAGAGACAAGAGTAATAGGGATAGTAATAGTAGAATAAGCATAATAATAACAGTCACAGCGATAATAATAATAGTAATAAGGATAATAATAATAGTTATAGCGATAATAATAATAGTAATAAGGATAATAATAATAGTTATGAGGATAAAGACAAGAGTACTAGGGATAGTAATAATAGAATAAGGATAATAATAACAGGCATAGCGATAATAATAATAGTAATGAGGATAATAATAATAGTTATGAGGATAAAGACAAGAGTAATTGGGATAGTAATAATAGAATAAGGATAATAATAACAGTCATAGCGATAATAATAATAGTAATGAGGATAATAATAATAGTTATAAGGATAGAGACAAGAGTAATAGGGATAGTAATAATAGAATAAGTATAATAATAACAGTCATAGCGATAATAATAATAGTAATAAGGATAATAATAATAGTTTTAGTGCTAATAATAATAGTAATAAGCATAACAATAATAGTTATAAGGATAAAGACAAGAGTAATAGGGATAGTAATAATAGAATAAGTATCATAATAACAGTCATAGCGATAATAATAATAGTAATAAGGATAATAATAATAGTTATAGTGCGAATAATAATAGTAATAAGGATAAACATAATAGTTATAGTGCTAATAATAATAGTAATAAGGATAATAATAATAGTTATAGCGATAATAATAATAGTAATAAGGATAATAATAACAGTTATAGTGCGAATAATAATAGTAATAAGCATAATAATAATAGTTATAAGGATAAAGACAAGAGTAATAGGAATAGTAATAATAGGAGAAGTATAATAATAACAGTCATAGCGATAATAATAATAGTAATAAGGATAATAATAATAGTTATAGTCCTAGTAATAATAGTAATAAGGATAATAATAATAGTTATAGCGGTAATAATAATAGTAATAAGGATAATAATAATAGTTATAGTGCGAATAATAATTGTAATAAGCATAATAATAATAGTTATAAGGATAGAGACAAGAGTAATAGGGATAGTAATAATAGAATAAGGATAATAAATACAGTCATAGCGATAATAATAATAGTAATGAGGATAATAATAATAGTTATAGTCCTAGTAATAATAGTAATAAGGATAATAATAATAGTTATAGCGGTAATAATAATAGTAATAAGGATAATAATAATAGTTATAGTGCGAATAATAATAGTAATAAGCATAATAATAATAGTTATAAGGATAGAGACAAGAGTAATAGGGATAGTAATAATAGAATAAGGATAATAAAAACAGTCATAGCGATAATAATAATAGTAATAAGGATAATAATAATAGTTTTAGTGCTAATAATAATAGTAATAAGCATAACAATAATAGTAATAAGCATAATAATAATAGTTATAAGGATAAAGAGAAGAGTAATTGGGTTAGTAATAATAGAATAAGTATAATAATAACAGTCATAGCGATAATAATAATAGTAATAAGGATAAAGACAAGAGTAATAGGGATAGTAATAATAGAATAAGTATAATAATAACAGTCATAGCGATAATAATAATAGTAATAAGGATAATAATAATAGTTATAGTGCGAATAATAGTAGTAATAAGGATAAACATAATAGTTATAGTGCTAATAATACTAGTAATAAGGATAATAATAACAGTTATAGCGATAATAATAATAGTAATGAGGGAAATAATAATAAATATCTGGATAAAGACAAGAGTAATAGGAATAGTAATAGTAGAATAAGCATAATAATAACAGTCATAGCGATAATAATAATAGTAATAAGGATAATAATAATAGTTATAGTACTAGTAATAATAGTAATAAGGATAATAATAATAGTTATAGCGGTAATAATAATAGTAATAAGGATAATAATAATAGTTTTAGTGCTAATAATAATAGTAATAACCATAACAATAATAGTTATAAGGATAAAGACAAGAGTAATAGGGATAGTAATAATAGAATAAGTATAATAATAACAGTCATAGCGGTAATAATAATAGTAATAAGGATAATAATAATAGTTATAGCGATAATAATAATAGTAATAAGCATAATAATAATAGTTATAAGAATAGAGACAAGAGTAATAGGGATAGTAATAGTAGAATAAGCATAATAATAACAGTCATAGCGATAATAATAATAGTAATAAGGATAATAATAATAGTTGTAAGGATAATAATAATAGTTATAAGGATAAAGAGAAGAGTAATAGGGATAGTAATAATAGAATAAGTATAATAATAACAGTCATAGCGATAATAATAATAGTAATAAGGATAGTAATAATAGTTATAGTGCGAATAATAATAGTAATAAGGATAATAATAATAGTTTTAGTGCTAATAATAATAGTAATAACCATAACAATAATAGTTATAAGGATAAAGACAAGAGTAATAGGGATAGTAATAATAGAATAAGTATAATAATAACAGTCATAGCGGTAATAATAATAGTAATAAGGATAATAATAATAGTTATAGTGCGAATAATAATAGTAATAAGGATAAACATAATAGTTATTGTGCTAATAATACTAGTAATAAGGATAATAATAACAGTTATAGCGATAATAATAATAGTAATGAGGATAACAATAATAGTTATAGAGTTAATAATACTAGTAATAAGTATAATAATAACAGTTATAATGATAATAATAATAGTAATAAGGGAAATAATAATAGTTATAAGGATAAAGACAAGAGTAATTGGGTTAGTAATAATAGAATAAGTATAATAATAACAGTCATAGCTATAATAATAATAGTAATAAGGATAAAGACAAGAGTAATAGGGATAGTAATAATAGAATAAGTATAATAATAACAGTCATAGCGATAATAATAATAGTAATAAGGATAATAATAATAGTTATAGTGCGAATAATAATAGTAATAAGGATAAACATAATAGTTATAGTGCTAATAATACTAGTAATAAGGATAATAATAACAGTTATAGCGATAATAATAATAGTAATGAGGGAAATAATAATAAATATCTGGATAAAGACAAGAGTAATAGGAATAGTAATAGTAGAATAAGCATAATAATAACAGTCATAGCGATAATAATAATAGTAATAAGGATAATAATAATAGTTATAGTACTAGTAATAATAGTAATAAGGATAATAATAATAGTTATAGCGATAATAATAATAGTAATAAGGGTAATAATAATAGTTATAAGGATAATAATAATAGTTATAAGGATAAAGAGAAGAGTAATAGGGATAGTAATAATATAATAAGGATAATAATAACAGTCATTGCGATAATAATAATAGTAATAAGGATAATAATAATAGTTATAGCGATAATAATAATAGTAATAAGGACAATAATAATAGTTATGAGGATAAAGACAAGAGTAATAGGGATAGTAATAATAGAATAAGGATAATAATAACAGTCATAGCGATAATAATAATAGTAATGATGATAATAATAATAGTCATAGCGATAATAATAATAATAGCTATAGTGCTAATAATAATAGTAATAAGGGTAATAATAACAGTTATAGCAATAATAATAATAGTATTAAGGATAATAATAATAGTTATAGTGCGAATAATAATAGTATTAAGGATAATAATAATAGTTATAGTGCGAATAATAATAGTAATAAGGATAATAATAATAGTTGTAAGGATAATAATAATAGTTATAAGGATAAAGAGAAGAGTAATAGGGATAGTAATAATAGAATAAGTATAATAATAACAGTCATAGCGATAATAATAATAGTAATAAGGATAATAATAATAGTTATAGTGCGAATAATAATAGTAATAAGGATAATAATAATAGTTTTAGTGCTAATAATAATAGTAATAACCATAACAATAATAGTTGTAAGGATAAAGACAAGAGTAATAGGGATAGTAATAATAGAATAAGTATAACAATAACAGTCATAGCGGTAATAATAACAGTAATAAGGATAATAATAATAGTTATAGCGATAAAAATAATAGTAATAAGCATAATAATAATAGTTATATGAATAGAGACAAGAGTAATAGGGATAGAAATAGTAGAATAAGCATAATAATAACAGTCATAGCGATAATAATAATAGTAATAAGGATAATAATAATAGTTGTAAGGATAATAATAATAGTTATAAGGATAAAGAGAAGAGTAATAGGGATAGTAATAATAGAATAAGTATAATAATAACAGTCATAGCGATAATAATAATAGTAATAAGGATAGTAATAATAGTTATAGTGCGAATAATAATAGTAATAAGGATAATAATAATAGTTTTAGTGCTAATAATAATAGTAATAACCATAACAATAATAGTTATAAGGATAAAGACAAGAGTAATAGGGATAGTAATAATAGAATAAGTATAATAATAACAGTCATAGCGGTAATAATAATAGTAATAAGGATAATAATAATAGTTATAGTGCGAATAATAATAGTAATAAGGATAAACATAATAGTTATAGTGCTAATAATACTAGTAATAAGGATAATAATAACAGTTATAGCGATAATAATAATAGTAATGAGGATAACAATAATAGTTATAGAGTTAATAATACTAGTAATAAGGATAATAATAACAGTTATAATGATAATAATAATAGTAATAAGGGAAATAATAATAGTTATAAGGATAAAGACAAGAGTAATTGGGTTAGTAATAATAGAATAAGTATAATAATAACAGTCATAGCGATAATAATAATAGTAATAAGGATAAAGACAAGAGTAATAGGGATAGTAATAATAGAATAAGTATAATAATAACAGTCATAGCGATAATAATAATAGTAATAAGGATAATAATAATAGTTATAGTGCGAATAATAATAGTAATAAGGATAAACATAATAGTTATAGTGCTAATAATACTAGTAATAAGGATAATAATAACAGTTATAGCGATAATAATAATAGTAATGAGGGAAATAATAATAAATATCAGGATAAAGACAAGAGTAATAGGAATAGTAATAGTAGAATAAGCATAATAATAACAGACATAGCGATAATAATAATAGTAATAAGGATAATAATAATAGTTATAAGGATAAAGAGAAGAGTAATAGGGATAGTAATAATATAATAAGGATAATAATAACAGTCATTGCGATAATAATAATAGTAATAAGGATAATAATAATAGTTATAGCGATAATAATAATAGTAATAAGGACAATAATAATAGTTATGAGTATAAAGCCAAGTGTAATAGGGATAGTAATAATAGAATAAGGATAATAATAACAGGCATAGCGATAATAATAATAGTAATGAGGATAATAATAATAGTATTAAGGATAATAATAATAGTTATAGTGCGAATAATAATAGTAATAAGGATAAACATAATAGTTATAGTGCTAATAATACTCGTAATAAGGATAATAATAACAGTTGTAGCGATAATAATAATAGTAATGAGGGAAATAATAATAAATATCAGGATAAAGACAAGAGTAATAGGAATAGTAATAATAGGAGAAGTATAATAATAACAGTCATTGCGATAATAATAATAGTAGTAAGGATAATAATAATAGTTATAGCGATAATAATAATAGTAATAAGCATAATAATAATAGTTATAAGAATAGAGACAAGAGTAATAGGGATAGTAATAGTAGAATAAGCATAATAATAACAGTCATAGCGATAATAATAATAGTAATAAGGATAATAATAATAGTTGTAAGGATAATAATAATAGTTATAAGGATAAAGAGAAGAGTAATAGGGATAGTAATAATAGAATAAGTATAATAATAACAGTCATAGCGATAATAATAATAGTAATAAGGATAATAATAATAGTTATAGTGCGAATAATAATAGTAATAAGGATAATAATAATAGTTTTAGTGGTAATAATAATAGTAATAACCATAACAATAATAGTTATAAGGATAAAGACAAGAGTAATAGGGATAGTAATAATAGAATAAGTCTAATAATAACAGTCATAGCGATAATAATAATAGTAATAAGGATAATAATAATAGTTTTAGTGGTAATAATAATAGTAATAACCATAACAATAATAGTTATAAGGATAAAGACAAGAGTAATAGGGATAGTAATAATAGAATAAGTCTAATAATAACAGTCATAGCGATAATAATAATAGTAATAAGGATAATAATAATAGTTATAGTACTAGTAACAATAGTAATAAGGATAATAATAATAGTTATAGCGATAATAATAATAGTAATAAGGGTAATAATAATAGTTATAAGGATAATAATAATAGTTATAAGGATAAAGAGAAGAGTAATAGGGATAGTAATAATATAATAAGGATAATAATAACAGTCATTGCGATAATAATAATAGTAATAAGGATAATAATAATAGTTATAGCGATAATAATAATAGTAATAAGGACAATAATAATAGTTATGAGTATAAAGCCAAGTGTAATAGGGATAGTAATAATAGAATAAGGATAATAATAACAGTCATAGCGATAATAATAATAGTAATGAGGATAATAATAATAGTTATAAGGATAGAGACAAGAGTAATAGGGATAGTAATAATAGAATAAGTATAATAATAACAGTCATAGCGATAATAATAATAGTAATAAGGATAATAATAATAGTTTTAGTGCTAATAATAATAGTAATAAGCATAACAATAATAGTTATAAGGATAAAGACAAGAGTAATAGGGATAGTAATAATAGAATAAGTATAATAATAACAGTCATAGCGATAATAATAATAATAGCTATAGTGCTAATAATAATAGTAATAAGGATAATAATAACAGTTATAGCAATAATAATAATAGTATTAAGGATAATAATAATAGTTATAGTGCGAATAATAATAGTAATAAGGATAAACATAATAGTTATAGTGCTAATAATACTCGTAATAAGGATAATAATAACAGTTGTAGCGATAATAATAATAGTAATGAGGGAAATAATAATAAATATCAGGATAAAGACAGGAGTAATAGGAATAGTAATAATAGGAGAAGTATAATAATAACAGTCATTGCGATAATAATAATAGTAGTAAGGATAATAATAATAGTTATAGCGATAATAATAATAGTAATAAGCATAATAATAATAGTTACTAAGAATAGAGACAAGAGTAATAGGGATAGTAATAGTAGAATAAGCATAATAATAACAGTCATAGCGATAATAATAATAGTAATGAGGATAACAATAATAGTTATAGAGTTAATAATACTAGTAATAAGGATAATAATAACAGTTATAATGATAATAATAATAGTAATAAGGGAAATAATAATAGTTATAAGGATAAAGACAAGAGTAATTGGGTTAGTAATAATAGAATAAGTATAATAATAACAGTCATAGCGATAATAATAATAGTAATAAGGATAAAGACAAGAGTAATAGGGATAGTAATAATAGAATAAGGATAATAATAACAGTCATAGCGATAATAATAATAGTAATGAGGATAATAATAATAGTTATAAGGATAGAGACAAGAGTAATAGGGATAGTAATAATAGAATAAGTATAATAATAACAGTCATAGCGATAATAATAATAGTAATAAGGATAATAATAATAGTTTTAGTGCTAATACTAATAGTAATAAGCATAACAATAATAGTTATAAGGATAAAGACAAGAGTAATAGGGATAGTAATAATAGAATAAGTATAATAATAACAGTCATAGCGATAATAATAATAGTAATAAGGATAATAATAATAGTTATAGTGCGAATAATAATAGTAATAAGGATAAACATAATAGTTATAGTGCTAATAATAATAGTAATAAGGATAATAATAATAGTTATAGCGATAATAATAATAGTAATAAGGATAATAATAACAGTTATAGTGCGAATAATAATAGTAATAAGCATAATAATAATAGTTATAAGGATAAAGACAGGAGTAATAGGAATAGTAATAATAGGAGAAGTATAATAATAACAGTCATTGCGATAATAATAATAGTAGTAAGGATAATAATAATAGTTATAGCGGTAATAATAATAGTAATAAGGATAATAATAATAGTTATAGTGCGAATAATAATAGTAATAAGCATAATAATAATAGTTATAAGGATAGAGACAAGAGTAATAGGGATAGTAATAATAGAATAAGGATAATAAAAACAGTCATAGCGATAATAATAATAGTAATAAGGATAATAATAATAGTTTTAGTGCTAATAATAATAGTAATAAGCATAACAATAATAGTAATAAGCATAACAATAATAGTTATAAGGATAAAGACAAGAGTAATAGGGATAGTAATAATAGAATAAGTATAATAATAACAGTCATAGCGATAATAATAATAGTAATAAGGATAATAATAATAGTTATAGTGCGAATAATAATAGTAATAAGGATAAACATAATAGTTATAGTGCTAATAATACTAGTAATAAGGATAATAATAACAGTTATAGCGATAATAATAATAGTAATGAGGGAAATAATAATAAATATCAGGATAAAGACAAGAGTAATAGGAATAGTAATAATAGGAGAAGTATAATAATAACAGTCATTGCGATAATAATAATAGTAGTAAGGATAATAATGATAGTTATAGCGATAATGATAATAGTAATAAGCATAATAATAATAGTTATAAGAATAGAGACAAGAGTAATAGGGATAGTAATAGTAGAATAAGCATAATAATAACAGTCATAGCGATAATAATAATAGTAATAAGGATAATAATAATAGTTTTAGTGCTAATAATAATAGTAATAAGGATAATAATAATAGTTATGATGATAAAGACAAGAGTAATAGGGATAGTAATAATAGAATAAGTATAATAATAACAGTCATAGCGATAATAATAATAGTAATAAGGATAATAATAATAGTTATAGTGCGAATAATAATAGTAATAAGGATAAACATAATAGTTATAGTGCTAATAATACTAGTAATAAGGATAATAATAACAGTTATAGCGATAATAATAATAGTAATGAGGGAAATAATAATAAATATCAGGATAAAGACAAGAGTAATAGGAATAGTAATAATAGGAGAAGTATAATAATAACAGTCATTGCGATAATAATAATAGTAGTAAGGATAATAATGATAGTTATAGCGATAATGATAATAGTAATAAGCATAATAATAATAGTTATAAGAATAGAGACAAGAGTAATAGGGATAGTAATAGTAGAATAAGCATAATAATAACAGTCATAGCGATAATAATAATAGTAATAAGGATAATAATAATAGTTATAGTACTAGTAATAATAGTAATAAGGATAATAATAATAGTTATAGCGATAATAATAACAGTAATAAGGATAATAATAATAGTTATAGTGCGAATAATAATAGTAATAAGCATAATAATAATAGTTATAAGGATAGAGACAAGAGTAATAGGGATAGTAATAATAGAATAAGGATAATAATAACAGTCATAGCGATAATAATAATAATAGCTATAGTGCTAATAATAATAGTAATAAGGATAATAATAACAGTTATAGCAATAATAATAATAGTATTAAGGATAATAATAATAGTTATAGTGCGAATAATAATAGTAATAAGGATAAACATAATAGTTATAGTGCTAATAATACTAGTAATAAGGATAATAATAACAGTTATAGCGATAATAATAATAGTAATGAGGGAAATAATAATAAATATCTGGATAAAGACAAGAGTAATAGGAATAGTAATAGTAGAATAAGCATAATAATAACAGTCATAGCGATAATAATAATAGTAATAAGGATAATAATAATAGTTATAGTACTAGTAATAATAGTAATAAGGATAATAATAATAGTTATAGCGATAATAATAATAGTAATAAGGGTAATAATAATAGTTATAAGGATAATAATAATAGTTATAAGGATAAAGAGAAGAGTAATAGGGATAGTAATAATATAATAAGGATAATAATAACAGTCATTGCGATAATAATAATAGTAATAAGGATAATAATAATAGTTATAGCGATAATAGTAATAGTAATAAGGACAATAATAATAGTTATGAGGATAAAGACAAGAGTAATAGGGATAGTAATAATAGAATAAGGATAATAATAACAGTCATAGCGATAATAATAATAGTAATGAGGATAATAATAATAGTTATAAGGATAGAGACAAGAGTAATAGGGATAGTAATAATAGAATAAGTATAATAATAACAGTCATAGCGATAATAATAATAGTAATAAGGATAATAATAATAGATTTAGTGCTAATAATAATAGTAATAAGCATAACAATAATAGTTATAAGGATAAAGACAAGAGTAATAGGGATAGTAATAATAGAATAAGTATAATAATAACAGTCATAGCGATAATAATAATAGTAATAAGGATAATAATAATAGTAATAAGCATAATAATAATAGTTATAAGGATAGAGACAAGAGTAATAGGGATAGTAATAATAGAATAAGGATAATAATAACAGTCATAGCGATAATAATAATAATAGCTATAGTGCTAATAATAATAGTAATAAGGATAATAATAACAGTTATAGCAATAATAATAATAGTATTAAGGATAATAATAATAGTTATAGTGCGAATAATAATAGTATTAAGGATAATAATAATAGTTATAGTGCGAATAATAATAGTAATAAGGATAATAATAATAGTTGTAAGGATAATAATAATAGTTATAAGAATAGAGACAAGAGTAATAGGGATAGTAATAGTAGAATAAGTATAATAATAACAGTCATAGCGGTAATAATAATAGTAATAAGGATAATAATAATAGTTATAGTGCGAATAATAATAGTAATAAGGATAAACATAATAGTTATAGTGCTAATAATAATAGTAATAAGGATAATAATAATAGTTATAGCGATAATAATAATAGTAATGAGGATAATAATAACAGTTATAGTGCGAATAATAATAGTAATAAGCATAATAATAATAGTTATAAGGATAAAGACAAGAGTAATAGGAATAGTAATAATAGGAGAAGTATAATAATAACAGTCATAGCGATAATAATAATAGTAATAAGGATAATAATAATAGTTATAGTCCTAGTAATAATAGTAATAAGGATAATAATAATAGTTATAGCGGTAATAATAATAGTAATAAGGATAATAATAATAGTTATAGTGCGAATAATAATAGTAATAAGCATAATAATAATAGTTATAAGGATAGAGACAAGAGTAATAGGGATAGTAATAATAGAATAAGGATAATAAATACAGTCATAGCGATAATAATAATAGTAATGAGGATAATAATAATAGTTATAGTCCTAGTAATAATAGTAATAAGGATAATAATAATAGTTATAGCGGTAATAATAATAGTAATAAGGATAATAATAATAGTTATAGTGCGAATAATAATAGTAATAAGCATAATAATAATAGTTATAAGGATAGAGACAAGAGTAATAGGGATAGTAATAATAGAATAAGGATAATAAAAACAGTCATAGCGATAATAATAATAGTAATAAGGATAATAATAATAGTTTTAGTGCTAATAATAATAGTAATAAGCATAACAATAATAGTAATAAGCATAATAATAATAGTTATAAGGATAAAGAGAAGAGTAATAGGGATAGTAATAATATAATAAGGATAATAATAACAGTCATTGCGATAATAATAATAGTAATAAGGATAATAATAATAGTTATAGCGATAATAATAATAGTAATAAGGACAATAATAATAGTTATGAGTATAAAGCCAAGTGTAATAGGGATAGTAATAATAGAATAAGGATAATAATAACAGTCATAGCGATAATAATAATAGTAATGAGGATAATAATAATAGTTATAAGGATAGAGACAAGAGTAATAGGGATAGTAATAATAGAATAAGTATAATAATAACAGTCATAGCGATAATAATAATAGTAATAAGGATAATAATAATAGTTTTAGTGCTAATAATAATAGTAATAAGCATAACAATAATAGTTATAAGGATAAAGACGAGAGTAATAGGGATAGTAATAATAGAATAAGTATAATAATAACAGTCATAGCGATAATAATAATAATAGCTATAGTGCTAATAATAATAGTAATAAGGATAATAATAACAGTTATAGCAATAATAATAATAGTATTAAGGATAATAATAATAGTTATAGTGCGAATAATAATAGTAATAAGGATAAACATAATAGTTATAGTGCTAATAATACTCGTAATAAGGATAATAATAACAGTTGTAGCGATAATAATAATAGTAATGAGGGAAATAATAATAAATATCAGGATAAAGACAAGAGTAATAGGAATAGTAATAATAGGAGAAGTATAATAATAACAGTCATTGCGATAATAATAATAGTAATAAGGATAATAATAATAGTTTTAGTGCTAATAATAATAGTAATAAGCATAACAATAATAGTAATAAGCATAATAATAATAGTTATAAGGATAAAGACAAGAGTAATAGGGATAGTAATAATAGAATAAGTCTAATAATAACAGTCATAGCGATAATAATAATAGTAATAAGGATAATAATAATAGTTATAGTGCGAATAATAATAGTAATAAGGATAAACATAATAGTTATAGTGCTAATAATACTCGTAATAAGGATAATAATAACAGTTATAGCGATAATAATAATAGTAATGAGGGAAATAATAATAAATATCAGGATAAAGACAAGAGTAATAGGAATAGTAATAATAGGAGAAGTATAATAATAACAGTCATTGCGATAATAATAATAGTAGTAAGGATAATAATAATAGTTATAGCGATAATAATAATAGTAATAAGCATAATAATAATAGTTACTAAGAATAGAGACAAGAGTAATAGGGATAGTAATAGTAGAATAAGCATAATAATAACAGTCATAGCGATAATAATAATAGTAATGAGGATAACAATAATAGTTATAGAGTTAATAGTACTAGTAATAAGGATAATAATAACAGTTATAATGATAATAATAATAGTAATAAGGGAAATAATAATAGTTATAAGGATAAAGACAAGAGTAATTGGGTTAGTAATAATAGAATAAGTATAATAATAACAGTCATAGCGATAGTAATAATAGTAATAAGGATAAAGACAAGAGTAATAATGATAGTAATAATAGAATAAGTATAATAATATCATTCATAGCGATAATAATAATAGTAATAAGGATAATAATAATAGTTATAGTGCGAATAATAATAGTAATAAGGATAAACATAATAGTTATAGTGCTAATAATACTAGTAATAAGGATAATAATAACAGTTATAGCGATAATAATAATAGTAATGAGGGAAATAATAATAAATATCAGGATAAAGACAAGAGTAATAGGAATAGTAATAATAGGAGAAGTATAATAATAACAGTCATTGCGATGATAATAATAGTAGTAAGGATAATAATAATAGTTATAGCGATAATAATAATAGTAATAAGCATAATAATAATAGTTATAAGAATAGAGACAAGAGTAATAGGGATAGTAATAGTAGAATAAGCATAATAATAACAGTCATAGCGATAATAATAATAGTAATAAGGATAATAATAATAGTTATAGCGATAATAATAATAGTAATAAGGATAATAATAATAGTTATGAGGATAAAGACAAGAGTACTAGGGATAGTAATAATAGAATAAGGATAATAATAACAGGCATAGCGATAATAATAATAGTAATGAGGATAATAATAATAGTTATGAGGATAAAGACAAGAGTAATTGGGATAGTAATAATAGAATAAGGATAATAATAACAGTCATAGCGATAATAATAATAGTAATGAGGATAATAATAATAGTTATAAGGATAGAGACAAGAGTAATAGGGATAGTAATAATAGAATAAGTATAATAATAACAGTCATAGCGATAATAATAATAGTAATAAGGATAATAATAATAGTTTTAGTGCTAATAATAATAGTAATAAGCATAACAATAATAGTTATAAGGATAAAGACAAGAGTAATAGGGATAGTAATAATAGAATAAGTATAATAATAACAGTCATAGCGATAATAATAATAGTAATAAGGATAATAATAATAGTTATAGTGCGAATAATAATAGTAATAAGGATAAACATAATAGTTATAGTGCTAATAATAATAGTAATAAGGATAATAATAATAGTTATAGCGATAATAATAATAGTAATAAGGATAATAATAACAGTTATAGTGCGAATAATAATAGTAATAAGCATAATAATAATAGTTATAAGGATAAAGACAAGAGTAATAGGAATAGTAATAATAGGAGAAGTATAATAATAACAGTCATAGCGATAATAATAATAGTAATAAGGATAATAATAATAGTTATAGTCCTAGTAATAATAGTAATAAGGATAATAATAATAGTTATAGCGGTAATAATAATAGTAATAAGGATAATAATAATAGTTATTGTGCGAATAATAATAGTAATAAGCATAATAATAATAGTTATAAGGATAGAGACAAGAGTAATAGGGATAGTAATAATAGAATAAGGATAATAAATACAGTCATAGCGATAATAATAATAGTAATAAGGATAATAATAATAGTTATAGTCCTAGTAATAATAGTAATAAGGATAATAATAATAGTTATAGCGGTAATAATAATAGTAATAAGGATAATAATAATAGTTATAGTGCGAATAATAATAGTAATAAGCATAATAATAATAGTTATAAGGATAGAGACAAGAGTAATAGGGATAGTAATAATAGAATAAGGATAATAAAAACAGTCATAGCGATAATAATAATAGTAATAAGGATAATAATAATAGTTTTAGTGCTAATAATAATAGTAATAAGCATAACAATAATAGTAATAAGCATAATAATAATAGTTATAAGGATAAAGAGAAGAGTAATAGGGATAGTAATAATATAATAAGGATAATAATAACAGTCATTGCGATAATAATAATAGTAATAAGGATAATAATAATAGTTATAGCGATAATAATAATAGTAATAAGGACAATAATAATAGTTATGAGTATAAAGCCAAGTGTAATAGGGATAGTAATAATAGAATAAGGATAATAATAACAGTCATAGCGATAATAATAATAGTAATGAGGATAATAATAATAGTTATAAGGACAGAGACAAGAGTAATAGGGATAGTAATAATAGAATAAGTATAATAATAACAGTCATAGCGATAATAATAATAGTAATAAGGATAATAATAATAGTTTTAGTGCTAATAATAATAGTAATAAGCATAACAATAATAGTTATAAGGATAAAGACAAGAGTAATAGGGATAGTAATAATAGAATAAGTATAATAATAACAGTCATAGCGATAATAATAATAATAGCTATAGTGCTAATAATAATAGTAATAAGGATAATAATAACAGTTATAGCAATAATAATAATAGTATTAAGGATAATAATAATAGTTATAGTGCGAATAATAATAGTAATAAGGATAAACATAATAGTTATAGTGCTAATAATACTCGTAATAAGGATAATAATAACAGTTGTAGCGATAATAATAATAGTAATGAGGGAAATAATAATAAATATCAGGATAAAGACAAGAGTAATAGGAATAGTAATAATAGGAGAAGTATAATAATAACAGTCATTGCGATAATAATAATAGTAGTAAGGATAATAATAATAGTTATAGCGATAATAATAATAGTAATAAGCATAATAATAATAGTTATAAGAATAGAGACAAGAGTAATAGGGATAGTAATAGTAGAATAAGCATAATAATAACAGTCATAGCGATAATAATAATAGTAATAAGGATAATAATAATAGTTGTAAGGATAATAATAATAGTTATAAGGATAAAGAGAAGAGTAATAGGGATAGTAATAATAGAATAAGTATAATAATAACAGTCATAGCGATAATAATAATAGTAATAAGGATAATAATAATAGTTATAGTGCGAATAATAATAGTAATAAGGATAATAATAATAGTTTTAGTGGTAATAATAATAGTAATAACCATAACAATAATAGTTATAAGGATAAAGACAAGAGTAATAGGGATAGTAATAATAGAATAAGTCTAATAATAACAGTCATAGCGATAATAATAATAGTAATAAGGATAATAATAATAGTTATAGTGCGAATAATAATAGTAATAAGGATAAACATAATAGTTATAGTGCTAATAATACTCGTAATAAGGATAATAATAACAGTTATAGCGATAATAATAATAGTAATGAGGGAAATAATAATAAATATCAGGATAAAGACAAGAGTAATAGGAATAGTAATAATAGGAGAAGTATAATAATAACAGTCATTGCGATAATAATAATAGTAGTAAGGATAATAATAATAGTTATAGCGATAATAATAATAGTAATAAGCATAATAATAATAGTTACTAAGAATAGAGACAAGAGTAATAGGGATAGTAATAGTAGAATAAGCATAATAATAACAGTCATAGCGATAATAATAATAGTAATGAGGATAACAATAATAGTTATAGAGTTAATAATACTAGTAATAAGGATAATAATAACAGTTATAATGATAATAATAATAGTAATAAGGGAAATAATAATAGTTATAAGGATAAAGACAAGAGTAATTGGGTTAGTACTAATAGAATAAGTATAATAATAACAGTCATAGCGATAATAATAATAGTAATAAGGATAAAGACAAGAGTAATAGGGATAGTAATAATAGAATAAGTATAATAATATCATTCATAGCGATAATAATAATAGTAATAAGGATAATAATAATAGTTATAGTGCGAATAATAATAGTAATAAGGATAAACATAATAGTTATAGTGCTAATAATACTAGTAATAAGGATAATAATAACAGTTATAGCGATAATAATAATAGTAATGAGGGAAATAATAATAAATATCAGGATAAAGACAAGAGTAATAGGAATAGTAATAATAGGAGAAGTATAATAATAACAGTCATTGCGATGATAATAATAGTAGTAAGGATAATAATAATAGTTATAGCGATAATAATAATAGTAATAAGCATAATAATAATAGTTATAAGAATAGAGACAAGAGTAATAGGGATAGTAATAGTAGAATAAGCATAATAATAACAGTCATAGCGATAATAATAATAGTAATAAGGATAATAATAATAGTTATAGCGATAATAATAATAGTAATAAGGATAATAATATAGTTATGAGGATATAGACAAGAGTACTAGGGATAGTAATAATAGAATAAGGATAATAATAACAGGCATAGCGATAATAATAATAGTAATGAGGATAATAATAATAGTTATGAGGATAAAGACAAGAGTAATTGGGATAGTAATAATAGAATAAGGATAATAATAACAGTCATAGCGATAAAAATAATAGTAATGAGGATAATAATAATAGTTATAAGGATAGAGACAAGAGTAATAGGGATAGTAATAATAGAATAAGTATAATAATAACAGTCATAGCGATAATAATAATAGTAATAAGGATAATAATAATAGTTTTAGTGCTAATAATAATAGTAATAAGCATAACAATAATAGTTATAAGGATAAAGACAAGAGTAATAGGGATAGTAATAATAGAATAAGTATAATAATAACAGTCATAGCGATAATAATAATAGTAATAAGGATAATAATAATAGTTATAGTGCGAATAATAATAGTAATAAGGATAAACATAATAGTTATAGTGCTAATAATAATAGTAATAAGGATAATAATAATAGTTATAGCGATAATAATAACAGTTATAGTGCGAATAATAATAGTAATAAGCATAATAATAATAGTTATAAGGATAAAGACAAGAGTAATAGGAATAGTAATAATAGGAGAAGTATAATAATAACAGTCATAGCGATAATAATAATAGTAATAAGGATAATAATAATAGTTATAGTCCTAGTAATAATAGTAATAAGGATAATAATAATAGTTATAGCGGTAATAATAATAGTAATAAGGATAATAATAATAGTTATAGTGCGAATAATAATAGTAATAAGCATAATAATAATAGTTATAAGGATAGAGACAAGAGTAATAGGGATAGTAATAATAGAATAAGGATAATAAATACAGTCATAGCGATAATAATAATAGTAATAAGGATAATAATAATAGTTATAGTCCTAGTAATAATAGTAATAAGGATAATAATAATAGTTATAGCGGTAATAATAATAGTAATAAGGATAATAATAATAGTTATAGTGCGAATAATAATAGTAATAAGCATAATAATAATAGTTATAAGGATAGAGACAAGAGTAATAGGGATAGTAATAATAGAATAAGGATAATAAATACAGTCATAGCGATAATAATAATAGTAATAAGGATAATAATAATAGTTATAGTCCTAGTAATAATAGTAATAAGGATAATAATAATAGTTATAGCGGTAATAATAATAGTAATAAGGATAATAATAATAGTTATAGTGCGAATAATAATAGTAATAAGCATAATAATAATAGTTATAAGGATAGAGACAAGAGTAATAGGGATAGTAATAATAGAATAAGGATAATAAAAACAGTCATAGCGATAATAATAATAGTAATAAGGATAATAATAATAGTTTTAGTGCTAATAATAATAGTAATAAGCATAACAATAATAGTAATAAGCATAATAATAATAGTTATAAGGATAAAGAGAAGAGTAATAGGGTTAGTAATAATATAATAAGGATAATAATAACAGTCATTGCGATAATAATAATAGTAATAAGGATAATAATAATAGTTATAGCGATAATAATAATAGTAATAAGGACAATAATAATAGTTATGAGTATAAAGCCAAGTGTAATAGGGATAGTAATAATAGAATAAGGATAATAATAACAGTCATAGCGATAATAATAATAGTAATGAGGATAATAATAATAGTTATAAGGATAGAGACAAGAGTAATAGGGATAGTAATAATAGAATAAGTATAATAATAACAGTCATAGCGATAATAATAATAGTAATAAGGATAATAATAATAGTTTTAGTGCTAATAATAATAGTAATAAGCATAACAATAATAGTTATAAGGATAAAGACAAGAGTAATAGGGATAGTAATAATAGAATAAGTATAATAATAACAGTCATAGCGATAATAATAATAATAGCTATAGTGCTAATAATAATAGTAATAAGGATAATAATAACAGTTATAGCAATAATAATAATAGTATTAAGGATAATAATAATAGTTATAGTGCGAATAATAATAGTAATCAGGATAAACATAATAGTTATAGTGCTAATAATACTCGTAATAAGGATAATAATAACAGTTGTAGCGATAATAATAATAGTAATGAGGGAAATAATAATAAATATCAGGATAAAGACAAGAGTAATAGGAATAGTAATAATAGGAGAAGTATAATAATAACAGTCATTGCGATAATAATAATAGTAGTAAGGATAATAATAATAGTTATAGCGATAATAATAATAGTAATAAGCATAATAATAATAGTTATAAGAATAGAGACAAGAGTAATAGGGATAGTAATAGTAGAATAAGCATAATAATAACAGTCATAGCGATAATAATAATAGTAATAAGGATAATAATAATAGTTGTAAGGATAATAATAATAGTTATAAGGATAAAGAGAAGAGTAATAGGGATAGTAATAATAGAATAAGTATAATAATAACAGTCATAGCGATAATAATAATAGTAATAAGGATAATAATAATAGTTATAGTGCGAATAATAATAGTAATAAGGATAATAATAATAGTTTTAGTGGTAATAATAATAGTAATAACCATAACAATAATAGTTATAAGGATAAAGACAAGAGTAATAGGGATAGTAATAATAGAATAAGTCTAATAATAACAGTCATAGCGATAATAATAATAGTAATAAGGATAATAATAATAGTTATAGTGCGAATAATAATAGTAATAAGGATAAACATAATAGTTATAGTGCTAATAATACTCGTAATAAGGATAATAATAACAGTTATAGCGATAATAATAATAGTAATGAGGGAAATAATAATAAATATCAGGATAAAGACAAGAGTAATAGGAATAGTAATAATAGGAGAAGTATAATAATAACAGTCATTGCGATAATAATAATAGTAGTAAGGATAATAATAATAGTTATAGCGATAATAATAATAGTAATAAGCATAATAATAATAGTTACTAAGAATAGAGACAAGAGTAATAGGGATAGTAATAGTAGAATAAGCATAATAATAACAGTCATAGCGATAATAATAATAGTAATGAGGATAACAATAATAGTTATAGAGTTAATAATACTAGTAATAAGGATAATAATAACAGTTATAATGATAATAATAATAGTAATAAGGGAAATAATAATAGTTATATGGATAAAGACAAGAGTAATTGGGTTAGTAATAATAGAATAAGTATAATAATAACAGTCATAGCGATAATAATAATAGTAATAAGGATAAAGACAAGAGTAATAGGGATAGTAATAATAGAATAAGTATAATAATATCATTCATAGCGATAATAATAATAGTAATAAGGATAATAATAATAGTTATAGTGCGAATAATAATAGTAATAAGGATAAACATAATAGTTATAGTGCTAATAATACTAGTAATAAGGATAATAATAACAGTTATAGCGATAATAATAATAGTAATGAGGGAAATAATAATAAATATCAGGATAAATACAAGAGTAATAGGAATAGTAATAATAGGAGAAGTATAATAATAACAGTCATTGCGATGATAATAATAGTAGTAAGGATAATAATAATAGTTATAGCGATAATAATAATAGTAATAAGCATAATAATAATAGTTATAAGAATAGAGACAAGAGTAATAGGGATAGTAATAGTAGAATAAGCATAATAATAACAGTCATAGCGATAATAATAATAGTAATTAGGATAATAATAATAGTTATAGCGATAATAATAATAGTAATAAGGATAATAATAATAGTTATGAGGATAAAGACAAGAGTACTAGGGATAGTAATAATAGAATAAGGATAATAATAACAGGCATAGCGATAATAATAATAGTAATGAGGATAATAATAATAGTTATGAGGATAAAGACAAGAGTAATTGGGATAGTAATAATAGAATAAGGATAATAATAACAGTCATAGCGATAATAATAATAGTAATGAGGATAATAATAATAGTTATAAGGATAGAGACAAGAGTAATAGGGATAGTAATAATAGAATAAGTATAATAATAACAGTCATAGCGATAATAATAATAGTAATAAGGATAATAATAATAGTTTTAGTGCTAATAATAATAGTAATAAGCATAACAATAATAGTTATAAGGATAAAGACAAGAGTAATAGGGATAGTAATAATAGAATAAGTATAATAATAACAGTCATAGCGATAATAATAATAGTAATAAGGATAATAATAATAGTTATAGTGCGAATAATAATAGTAATAAGGATAAACATAATAGTTATAGTGCTAATAATAATAGTAATAAGGATAATAATAATAGTTATAGCGATAATAATAATAGTAATAAGGATAATAATAACAGTTGTAGTGCGAATAATAATAGTAATAAGCATAATAATAATAGTTATAAGGATAAAGACAAGAGTAATAGGAATAGTAATAATAGGAGAAGTATAATAATAACAGTCATAGCGATAATAATAATAGTAATAAGGATAATAATAATAGTTATAGTCCTAGTAATAATAGTAATAAGGATAATAATAATAGTTATAGCGGTAATAATAATAGTAATAAGGATAATAATAATAGTTATAGTGCGAATAATAATAGTAATAAGCATAATAATAATAGTTATAAGGATAGAGACAAGAGTAATAGGGATAGTAATAATAGAATAAGGATAATAAATACAGTCATAGCGATAATAATAATAGTAATAAGGATAATAATAATAGTTATAGTCCTAGTAATAATAGTAATAAGGATAATAATAATAGTTATAGCGGTAATAATAATAGTAATAAGGATAATAATAATAGTTATAGTGCGAATAATAATAGTAATAAGCATAATAATAATAGTTATAAGGATAGAGACAAGAGTAATAGGGATAGTAATAATAGAATAAGGATAATAAAAACAGTCATAGCGATAATAATAATAGTAATAAGGATAATAATAATAGTTTTAGTGCTAATAATAATAGTAATAAGCATAACAATAATAGTAATAAGCATAACAATAATAGTTATAAGGATAAAGACAAGAGTAATAGGGATAGTAATAATAGAATAAGTATAATAATAACAGTCATAGCGATAATAATAATAGTAATAAGGATAATAATAATAGTTATAGTGCGAAAAATAATAGTAATAAGGATAAACATAATAGTTATAGTGCTAATAATACTAGTAATAAGGATAATAATAACAGTTATAGCGATAATAATAATAGTAATGAGGGAAATAATAATAAATATCAGGATAAAGACAAGAGTAATAGGAATAGTAATAATAGGAGAAGTATAATAATAACAGTCATTGCGATAATAATAATAGTAGTAAGGATAATAATGATAGTTATAGCGATAATAATAATAGTAATAAGCATAATAATAATAGTTATAAGAATAGAGACAAGAGTAATAGGGATAGTAATAGTAGAATAAGCATAATAATAACAGTCATAGCGATAATAATAATAGTAATAAGGATAATAATAATAGTTATAGTACTAGTAATAATAGTAATAAGGATAATAATAATAGTTATAGCGATAATAATAATAGTAATAAGGATAATAATAATAGTTATAGCGATAATAATAATAGTAATGAGGATAATAATAACAGTTACAGTGCGAATAATAATAGTAATAAGCATAATAATAATAGTTATAAGGATAAAGACAAGAGTAATAGGAATAGTAATAATAGGAGAAGTATAATAATAACAGTCATTGCGATAATAATAATAGTAGTAAGGATAATAATAATAGTTATAGCGATAATAATAATAGTAATAAGCATAATAATAATAGTTATAAGAATAGAGACAAGAGTAATAGGGATAGTAATAGTAGAATAAGCATAATAATAACAGTCATAGCGATAATAATAATAGTAATAAGGATAATAATAATAGTTATAGCGATAATAATAATAGTAATAAGGATAATAATAATAGTTATAGTGCGAATAATAATTGTAATAAGCATAATAATAATAGTTATAAGGATAAAGAGAAGAGTAATAGGGATAGTAATAATAGAATAAGGATAATAATAACAGTCTTAGCGTTAATAATAATAGTTATAGCGATAATAATAATAGTAATAAGGGTAATAATAATAGTTATAAGGATAATAATAATAGTTATAAGGATAAAGAGAAGAGTAATAGGGATAGTAATAATAGAATAAGGATAATAATAATAGTTATGAGGATAAAGACAAGAGTAATAGGGATAGTAATAATAGAATAAGGATAATAATAACAGTCATAGCGATAATAATAATAGTAATGAGGATAATAATAATAGTTATAGTGCGAATAATAATAGTAATAAGGATGAACATAATAGTTATAGTGCTAATAATAATAGTAATAAGGATAATAATAACAGTTATAGCGATAATAATAATAGTAATAAGGGAAATAATAATAGTTAAAGCGATAATAATAATAGTAATAAGCGTAATAATAATAGTTATAAGAATAGAGATAAGAGTAATAGGGATAGTAATAGTAGAATAAGCATAATAATAACAGTCATAGCGATAATAATAATAGTAATAAGGATAATAATAATAGTTATAGCGATAATAATAATAGTAATAAGGATAAACATAATAGTTATAGCGATAATAATAATAGTAATAAGGATAATAATAACAGTTACAGTGCGAATAATAATAGTAATAAGCATAATAATAATAGTTATAAGGATAAAGACAAGAGTAATAGGAATAGTAATAATAGGAGAAGTATAATAATAACAGTCATTGCGATAATAATAATAGTAGTAAGGATAATAATAATAGTTATAGCGATAATAATAATAGTAATAAGCGTAATAATAATAGTTATAAGAATAGAGACAAGAGTAATAGGGATAGTAATAGTAGAATAAGCATAATAATAACAGTCATAGCGATAATAATAATAGTAATAAGGATAATAATAATAGTTATAGTACTAGTAATAATAGTAATAAGGATAATAATAATAGTTATAGCGATAATAATAACAGTAATAAGGATAATAATAATAGTTATAGTGCGAATAATAATAGTAATAAGCATAATAATAATAGTTATAAGGATAGAGACAAGAGTAATAGGGATAGTAATAATAGAATAAGGATAATAATAACAGTCATAGCGATAATAATAATAGTAATAAGGATAATAATAATAGTTATAGTGCGAATAATAATAGTAATAAGGATAAACATAATAGTTATAGTGCTAATAATGCTAGTAATAAGGATAATAATAACAGTTATAGCGATAATAATAATAGTAATGAGGGAAATAATAATAAATATCAGGATAAAGACAAGAGTAATAGGAATAGTAATAATAGGAGAAGTATAATAATAACAGTCATTGCGATAATAATAATAGTAGTAAGGATAATAATAATAGTTATAGCGATAATAATAATAGTAATAAGCGTAATAATAATAGTTATAAGAATAGAGACAAGAGTAATAGGGATAGTAATAGTAGAATAAGCATAATAATAACAGTCATAGCGATAATAATAATAGTAATAAGGATAATGATAATAGTTATAGTACTAGTAATAATAGTAATAAGGATAATAATAATAGTTATAGCGATAATAATAACAGTAATAAGGATAATAATAATAGTTATAGTGCGAATAATAATAGTAATAAGCATAATAATAATAGTTATAAGGATAGAGACAAGAGTAATAGGGATAGTAATAATAGAATAAGGATAATAATAACAGTCATAGCGATAATAATAATAGTAATAAGGATAATAATAATAGTTATAGTGCGAATAATAATAGTAATAAGGATAAACATAATAGTTATAGTGCTAATAATACTAGTAATAAGGATAATAATAACAGTTATAGCGATAATAATAATAGTAATGAGGGAAATAATAATAAATATCAGGATAAAGACAAGAGTAATAGGAATAGTAATAATAGGAGAAGTATAATAATAATAGTCATTGCGATAATAATAATAGTAGTAAGGATAATAATAATAGTTATAGCGATAATAATAATAGTAATAAGCATAATAATAATAGTTATAAGAATAGAGACAAGAGTAATAGGGATAGTAATAGTAGAATAAGCATAATAATAACAGTCATAGCGATAATAATAATAGTAGTAAGGATAATAATAATAGTTATAGCGATAATAATAATAGTAATATGGATAATAATAATAGTTATAAGGATAAAGACAACAGTAATAGGGATAGTAATAATAGTAGTAAGGATAATAATAATAGTTATAGCGATAATAATAATAGTAATATGGATAATAATAATAGTTATAAGGATAAAGACAAGAGTAATAGGGATAGTAATAATAGAATAAGTATAATAATAACAGTCATAGCGATAATAATAATAGTAATAAGGATAATAATAATAGTTATAGTGCGAATAATAATAGTAATAAGGATAAACATAATAGTTATAGTGCTAATAATACTAGTAATAATGATAATAATAACAGTTATGGCGATAATAATAATAGTAATGAGGGAAATAATAATAAATATCAGGATAAAGACAAGAGTAATAGGAATAGTAATAATAGGAGAAGTATAATAATAACAGTCATTGCGATAATAATAATAGTAGTAAGGATAATAATAATAGTTATAGCGATAATAATAATAGTAATAAGCATAATAATAATAGTTATAAGAATAGAGACAAGAGTAATACGGATAGTAATAGTAGAATAAGCATAATAATAACAGTCATAGCGATAATCATAATAGTTATAGTACTAGTAATAATAGTAATAAGGATAATAATAATAGTTATAGCGATAATAATAATAGTAATAAGGATAATAATAATAGTTATAGTGCGAATAATAATAGTAATAAGCATAATAATAATAATAGTTATAAGGATAGAGACAAGAGTAATAGGGATAGTAATAATAGAATAAGGATAATAATAACAGTCATAGCGATAATAATAATAATAGCTATAGTGCTAATAATAATAGTAATAAGGATAATAATAACAGTCATAGCGATAATAATAATAGTAGTAAGGATAATAATAATAGTTATAGCGATAATAATAATAGTAATATGGATAATAATAATAGTTATAAGGATAAAGACAAGAGTAATAGGGATAGTAATAATAGAATAAGTATAATAATAACAGTCATAGCGATAATAATAATAGTAATAAGGATAATAATAATAATTATAGTGCGAATAATAATAGTAATAAGGATAAACATAATAGTTATAGTGCCAATAATACTAGTAATAATGATAATAATAACAGTTATAGCGATAATAATAATAGTAATGAGGGAAATAATAATAAATATCAGGATAAAGACAAGAGTAATAGGAATAGTAATAATAGGACAAGTATAATAATAACAGTCATTGCGATAATAATAATAGTAGTAAGGATAATAATAATAGTTATAGCGATAATAATAATATTAATAAGCATAATAATAATAGTTATAAGAATAGAGACAAGAGTAATAGGGATAGTAATAGTAGAATAAGCATAATAATAACAGTCATAGCGATAATAATAATAGTAATAAGGATAATAATAATAGTTATAGTGCGAATAATAATAGCAATAAGCATAATAATAATAATAGTTATAAGGATAGAGACAAGAGTAATAGGGATATAAATAATAGAATAAGGATAATAATAACAGTCATAGCGATAATAATAATAATAGCTATAGTGCTAATAATAATAGTAATAAGGATAATAATAACAGTTATAGCAATAATAATAATAGTATTAAGGATAATAATAATAGTTATAGTGCGAATAATAATAGTAATAAGGATAATAATAATAGTTATAGCGATAATAATAATTGTAATAAGGGAAATAATAATAATTATCAGGATAAAGACAAGAGTAATAGGGATAGTAATAATAGAATAAGTATAATAATAACAGTCATAGCGATAATAATAATAGTTATAGCGATAATAATAATAGTAATAAGGGTCATAATAATAGTTATAAGGATAATAATAATAGTTATAAGGATAAAGAGAAGAGTAATAGGGATAGTAATAATAGAATAAGGATAATAATAACAGTCATTGCGATAATAATAATAGTAATAAGGATAATAATAATAGTTATAGCGATAATAATAATAGTAATAAGGATACTAATAATAGTTATAAGGATAAAGACAAGAGTAATAGGGATAGTAATAATAGAATAAGGATAATAATAATAGTTATAGCGATAATAATAATAGTAATGAGGATAATAATAATAGTTATTAGGATAGAGACAAGAGTAATAGGGATAGTAATAATAGAATAAGTATAATAATAACAGTCATAGCGATAATAATAATAGTAATAAGGATAATAATAATAGTTTTAGTGCTAATAATAACAGTAATAAGCATAATAAAAATAGTTATAAGGATAGAGACAAGAGTAATAGGGATAGTAATAATAGAATAAGGATAATAATAACAGTCATAGCGATAATAATAATAGTAATGAGGATAACAATAATAGTTATAGACATAATAATACTAGTAATAAGGATAATAATAACAGTTACAATGATAATAATAATAGTAATAAGGGAAATAATAATAGTTATAAGGATAAAGACAAGAGTAATAGGGATAGTAATATTAGAATAAGTATAATAATAACAGTCATAGCGATAATAATAATAGTAATAAGGACAATAATAATAGTTATAAGGATAATAATAATAGTTATAAGGATAAAGAGAAGAGTAATAGGGATAGTAATAATAGAATAAGGATAATAATAACAGTCATAGCGATAATAATAATAATAGCTATAGTGCTAATAATAATAGTAATAAGGATAATAATAACAGTTATAGCAATAATAATAATAGTATTAAGGATAATAATAATAGTTATAGTGCGAATAATAATAGTAATAAGGATAATAATAATAGTTATAGCGATAATAATAATTGTAATAAGAGAAATAATAATAATTATCAGGATAAAGACAAGAGTAATAGGGATAGTAATAATAGAATAAGTATAATAATAACAGTCATAGCGATAATAATAATAGTTATAGCGATAATAATAATAGTAATAAGGGTAATAATAATAGTTATAAGGATAATAATAATAGTTATAAGGATAAAGAGAAGAGTAATAGGGATAGTAATAATAGAATAATAATAATAATAACAGTCATTGCGATAATAATAATAGTAATAAGGATAATAATAATAGTTATAGCGATAATAATAATAGTAATAAGGATAATAATAATAGTTATAATGATAAAGACAAGAGTAATAGGGATAGTAATAATAGAATAAGGATAATAATAACAGTCATAGCGATAATAATAATAGTAATGAGAATAATAATAATAGTTATAAGGATAGAGACAAGAGTAATAGGGATAGTAATAATAGAATAAGTATAATAATAACAGTCATAGCGATAATAATAATAGTAATAAGGATAATAATAATAGTTTTAGTGCTAATAATAATAGTAATAAGAATAATAATAGTAGTTATAAGGATAGAGACAAGAGTAATAGGGACAGTAATAATAGAATAAGGATAATAGTAACAGTCATAGCGATAATAATAATAGTAATGAGGATAACAATAATAGTTATAGAGATAATAATACTAGTAATAAGGATAATAATAACAGTTATAATGATAATAATAATAGTAATAAGGGAAATAATAATAGTTATAAGGATAAAGACAAGAGTAATAGGGATAGTAATAATAGAATATGTATAATAATAACAGTCATAGCGATAATAATAATAGTAATAAGGACAATAATAATAGTTATAAGGATAATAATAATAGATATAAGGATAAAGACAACAGTAATAGGGATAGTAATAATAGAATAAGTATAATAATAACAGTCATAGCGATAATAATAATAGTAATAAGGATAATAATAATAGTTATAGTGCGAATAATAATAGTAATAAGCATAATAATAATAGTTATAAGGATAGAGACAAGAGTAATAGGGATAGTAATAATAGAATAAGGATAATAATAACAGTCGTGGCGATAATAATAATAGTAACAAGGATAATAATAATAGTTATAGCGATAATAATAATAGTAATAAGGATAATAATAATAGTTATAAGGATAAAGACAGGAGTAATAGGGATAGTAATAATAGAATAAGTATAATAATAACAGTCATAGCGATAATAATAATAGTTATAGCGATAATAATAATAGTAATAAGGGTAATAATAATAGTTATAAGGATAATAATAATAGTTATAAGGATAAAGAGAAGAGTAATAGGGATAGTAATAATAGAATAATAATAATAATAACAGTCATTGCGATAATAATAATAGTAATAAGGATAATAATAATAGTTATAGCGATAATAATAATAGTAATAAGGATAATAATAATAGTTATAAGGATAAAGACAAGAGTAATAGGGATAGTAATAATAGAATAAGGATAATAATAATAGTTATAGCGATAATAATAATAGTAATGAGGATAATAATAATAGTTATAAGGATAGAGACAAGAGTAATAGGGATAGTAATAATAGAATAAGTATAATAATAACAGTCATAGCGATAATAATAATAGTAATAAGGATAATAATAATAGTTTTAGTGCTAATAATAATAGTAATAAGCATAATAAAAATAGTTATAAGGATAGAGACAAGAGTAATAGGGATAGTAATAATAGAATAAGGATAATAATAACAGTCATAGCGATAATAATAATAGTAATGAGGATAACAATAATAGTTATAGACATAATAATACTAGTAATAAGGATAATAATAACAGTTATAATGATAATAATAATAGTAATAAGGGAAATAATAATAGTTATAAGGATAAAGACAAGAGTAATAGGGATAGTAATAATAGAATAAGTATAATAATAACAGTCATAGCGATAATAATAATAGTAATAAGGATAATAATAATAGTTATAGTGCGAATAATAATAGTAATAAGCATAATAATAATAGTTATAAGGATAGAGACAAGAGTAATAGGGATAGTAATAATAGAATAAGGATAATAATAACAGTCATTGCGATAATAATAATAGTAACAAGGATAATAATAATAGTTATAGCGATAATAATAATAGTAATAAGGATAATAATAATAGTTATAAGGATAAAGACAAGAGTAATAGGGATAGTAATAATAGAATAAGTATAATAATAACAGTCATAGCGATAATAATAATAGTTATAGCGATAATAATAATAGTAATAAGGGTAATAATAATAGTTATAAGGATAATAATAATAGTTATAAGGATAAAGAGAAGAGTAATAGGGATAGTAATAATAGAATAATAATAATAATAACAGTCATTGCGATAATAATAATAGTAATAAGGATAATAATAATAGTTATAGCGATAATAATAATAGTAATAAGGATAATAATAATAGTTATAAGGATAAAGACAAGAGTAATAGGGATAGTAATAATAGAATAAGGATAATAATAACAGTCATAGCGATAATAATAATAGTAATGAGAATAATAATAATAGTTATAAGGATAGAGACAAGAGTAATAGGGATAGTAATAATAGAATAAGTATAATAATAACAGTCATTGCGATAATAATAATAGTAATAAGGATAATAATAATAGTTTTAGTGCTAATAATAATAGTAATAAGCATAATAATAATAGTTATAAGAATAGAGACAAGAGTAATAGGGATAGTAATAGTAGAATACGCATAATAATAACAGTCATAGCGATAATAATAATAGTAATAAGGATAATAATAATAGTTATAGCGATAATAATAATAGTAATAAGGATAATAATAATAGTTATAGTGCGAATAATAATAGTAATAAGCATAATAATAATAGTTATAAGGATAGAGACAAGAGTACTAGGGATAGTAATAATAGAATAAGGATAATAATAACAGTCATAGCGTTAATAATAATAGTAGTAAGGATAATAATAATAGTTATAGCGATAATAATAATACTAATAAGGGTAATAATAATAGTTATAAGGATAATAATAATAGTTATAAGGATAAAGAGAAGAGTAATAGGGATAGTAATAATAGAATAAGGATAATAATAACAGTCATTGCGATAATAATAATAGTAATAAGGATAATAATAATAGTTATAGCGATAATAATAATAGTAATAAGGATAATAATAATAGTTATGATGATAAAGACAAGAGTAATAGGGATAGTAATAATAGAATAAGGATAATAATAACAGTCATAGCGATAATAATAATAGTAATGAGGATAATAATAATAGTTATAAGGATAGAGAGAAGAGTAATAGGGATAGTAATAATAGAATAAGTATAATAATAACAGTCATAGCGATAATAATAATAGTAATAAGGATAATAATAATAGTTATAGTGCGAATAATAATAGTAATAAGGATAAACATAATAGTTATAGTGCTAATAATAATAGTAATAAGGATAATAATAACAGTTATAGCGATAATAATAATAGTAATAAGGGAAATAATAATAGTTATAGCGATAATAATAATAGTAATAAGCATAATAATAATAGTTATAAGAATAGAGACAAGAGTAATAGGGATAGTAATAATAGAATAAGGATAATAAATACAGTCATAGCGATAATAATAATAGTAATGAGAATAATAATAATAGTTATAAGGATAGAGACAAGAGTAATAGGGATAGTAATAATAGAATAAGTATAATAATAACAGTCATAGCGATAATAATAATAGTAATAAGGATAATAATAATAGTTTTAGTGCTAATAATAATAGTAATAAGCATAATAATAGTAGTTATAAGGATAGAGACAAGAGTAATAGGGACAGTAATAATAGAATAAGGATAATAGTAACAGTCATAGCGATAATAATAATAGTAATGAGGATAACGATAATAGTTATAGAGATAATAATACTAGTAATAAGGATAATAATAACAGTTATAATGATAATAATAATAGTAATAAGGGAAATAATAATAGTTATAAGGATAAAGACAAGAGTAATAGGGATAGTAATAATAGAATATGTATAATAATAACAGTCATAGCGATAATAATAATAGTAATAAGGACAATAATAATAGTTATAAGGATAATAATAATAGATATAAGGATAAAGACAAGAGTAATAGGGATAGTAATAGTAGAATAAGTATAATAATAACAGTCATAGCGATAATAATAATAGTAATAAGGATAATAATAATAGTTATAGTGCGAATAATAATAGTAATAAGCATAATAATAATAGTTATAAGGATAGAGACAAGAGTAATAGGGATAGTAATAATAGAATAAGGATAATAATAACAGTCATTGCGATAATAATAATAGTAACAAGGATAATAATAATAGTTATAGCGATAATAATAATAGTAATAAGGATAATAATAATAGTTATAAGGATAAAGACAAGAGTAATAAGTATAATAATAACAGTCATAGCGATAATAATAATAGTTATAGCGATAATAATAATAGTAATAAGGGTAATAATAATAGTTATAAGGATAATAATAATAGTTATAAGGATAAAGAGAAGAGTAATAGGGATAGTAATAATAGAATAATAATAATAATAACAGTCATTGCGATAATAATAATAGTAATAAGGATAATAATAATAGTTATAGCGATAATAATAATAGTAATAAGGATAATAATAATAGTTATAAGCATAAAGACAAGAGTAATAGGGATAGTAATAATAGAATAAGGATAATAATAACAGTCATAGCGATAATAATAATAGTAATGAGAATAATAATAATAGTTATAAGGATAGAGACAAGAGTAATAGGGATAGTAATAATAGAATAAGTATAATAATAACAGTCATAGCGATAATAATAATAGTAATAAGGATAATAATAATAGTTTTAGTGCTAATAATAATAGTAATAAGCATAATAATAGTAGTTATAAGGATAGAGACAAGAGTAATAGGGACAGTAATAATAGAATAAGGATAATAGTAACAGTCATAGCGATAATAATAATAGTAATGAGGATAACAATAATAGTTATAGAGATAATAATACTAGTAATAAGGATAATAATAACAGTTATAATGATAATAATAGTAGTAATAAGGGAAATAATAATAGTTATAAGGATAAAGACAAGAGTAATAGGGATAGTAATAATAGAATATGTATAATAATAACAGTCATAGCGATAATAATAATAGTAATAAGGACAATAATAATAGTTATAAGGATAATAATAATAGATATAAGGATAAAGACAAGAGTAATAGGGATAGTAATAATAGAATAAGTATAATAATAACAGTCATAGCGATAATAATAATAGTAATAAGGATAATAATAATAGTTATAGTGCGAATAATAATAGTAATAAGCATAATAATAATAGTTATAAGGATAGAGACAAGAGTAATAGGGATAGTAATAATAGAATAAGGATAATAATAACAGTCATTGCGATAATAATAATAGTAACAAGGATAATAATAATAGTTATAGCGATAATAATAATAGTAATAAGGATAATAATAATAGTTATAAGGATAAAGACAAGAGTAATAGGAATAGTAATAATAGGAGAAGTATAATAATAACAGTCATAGCGATAATAATAATAGTAATGAGGATAATAATAATAGTTATAAGGATAGAGAGAAGAGTAATAGGGATAGTAATAATAGAATAAGTATAATAATAACAGTCATAGCGATAATAATAATAGTAATAAGGATAATAATAATAGTTATAGTGCGAATAATAATAGTAATAAGCATAATAATAATAGTTATAAGGATAAAGAGAAGAGTAATAGGGATAGTAATAATAGAATAAGGATAATAATAACAGTCATTGCGATAATAATAATAGTAATAAGGATAATAATAATAGTTATAAGGATGAAGACAAGAGTAATAGGGATAGTAATAATAGAATAAGGATAATAATAACAGTCATAGCGATAATAATAATAGTAATAAGGATAATAATAATAGTTTTAGTGCTAATAATAATAGTAATAAGCATAATAATAATAGTTATAAGGATAGAGACAAGAGTAATAGGGATAGTAATAATAGAATAAGGATAATAATAACAGTCATAGCGATAATAATAATAGTAATGAGGATAACAATAATAGTTATAGAGATAATAATACTAGTAATACGGATAATAATAACAGTTATAATGATAATAATAATAGTAATAAGGGAAATAATAATAGTTATAAGGATAAAGACAAGAGTAATAGGGATAGTAATAATAGAATAAGTATAATAATAACAGTCATAGCGATAATAATAATAGTAATAAGGACAATAATAATAGTTATAAGGATAATAATAATAGTTATAAGGATAAAGAGAAGAGTAATAGGGATAGTAATAATAGAATAAGGATAATAATAACAGTCATAGCGATAATAATAATAGTAGTAAGGATAATAATAATAGTTATAGCGATAATAATAATAGTAATATGGATAATAATAATAGTTATAAGGATAAAGACAAGAGTAATAGGGATAGTAATAATAGAATAAGTATAATAATAACAGTCATAGCGATAATAATAATAGTAATAAGGATAATAATAATAGTTATAGTGCGAATAATAATAGTAATAAGGATAAACATAATAGTTATAGTGCTAATAATACTAGTAATAATGATAATAATAACAGTTATAGCGATAATAATAATAGTAATGAGGGAAATAATAATAAATATCAGGATAAAGACAAGAGTAATAGGAATAGTAATAATAGGAGAAGTATAATAATAACAGTCATTGCGATAATAATAATAGTAGTAAGGATAATAATAATAGTTATAGCGATAATAATAATAGTAATTAGCATAATAATAATAGTTATAAGAATAGAGACAAGAGTAATAGGGATAGTAATAGTAGAATAAGCATAATAATAACAGTCATAGCGATAATAATAATAGTAATAAGGATAATAATAATAGTTATAGTACTAGTAATAATAGTAATAAGGATAATAATAATAGTTATAGCGATAATAATAATAGTAATAAGGATAATAATAATAGTTATAGTGCGAATAATAATAGTAATAAGCATAATAATAATAATAGTTATAAGGATAGAGACAAGAGTAATAGGGATAGTAATAATAGAATAAGGATAATAATAACAGCCATAGCGATAATAATAATAATAGCTATAGTGCTAATAATAATAGTAATATGGATAATAATAATAGTTATAAGGATAAAGACAAGAGTAATAGGGATAGTAATAATAGAATAAGTATAATAATAACAGTCATAGCGATAATAATAATAGTAATAAGGATAATAATAATAGTTATAGTGCGAATAATAATAGTAATAAGGATAAACATAATAGTTATTGTGCTAATAATGCTAGTAATAATGATAATAATAACAGTTATAGCGATAGTGATAATAGTAGTGAGGGAAATAATAATAAATATCAGGATAAAGACAAGAGTAATAGGAATAGTAATAATAGGAGAAGTATAATAATAATAGTCATTGCGATAATAATAATAGTAGTAAGGATAATAATAATAGTTATAGCGATAATAATAATAGTAATAAGCATAATAATAATAGTTATAAGAATAGAGACAAGAGTAATAGGGATAGTAATAGTAGAATAAGCATAATAATAACAGTCATAGCGATAATAATAATAGTAGTAAGGATAATAATAATAGTTATAGCGATAATAATAATAGTAATAAGGGTAATAATAATAGTTATAAGGATAAAGAGAAGAGTAATAGGGATAGTAATAATAGAATAAGGATAATAATAACAGTCATTGCGATATTAATAATAGTTATAAGGATAATAATAATAGTTATAAGGATAAAGGGAAGAGTAATAGGGATAGTAATAATAGAATAAGGATAATAATAACAGTCATAGCGATAATAATAAGAGTAGTAAGGATAATAATAATAGTTATAGCGATAATAATAATAGTAATATGGATAATAATAATAGTTATAAGGATAAAGACAAGAGTAATAGGGATAGTAATAATAGTAGTAAGGATAATAATAATAGTTATAGCGATAATAATAATAGTAATATGGATAATAATAATAGTTATAAGGATAAAGACAAGAGTAATAGGGATAGTAATAATAGAATAAGTATAATAATAACAGTCATAGCGATAATAATAATAGTAATAAGGATAATAATAATAGTTATAGTGCGAATAATAATAGTAATAAGGATAAACATAATAGTTATAGTGCTAATAATACTAGTAATAATGATAATAATAACAGTTATAGCGATAATAATAATAGTAATGAGGGAAATAATAATAAATATCAGGATAAAGACAAGAGTAATAGGAATAGTAATAATAGGAGAAGTATAATAATAACAGTCATTGCGATAATAATAATAGTAGTAAGGATAATAATAATAGTTATAGCGATAATAATAATAGTAATTAGCATAATAATAATAGTTATAAGAATAGAGACAAGAGTAATAGGGATAGTAATAGTAGAATAAGCATAATAATAACAGTCATAGCGATAATAATAATAGTAATAAGGATAATAATAATAGTTATAGTACTAGTAATAATAGTAATAAGGATAATAATAATAGTTATAGCGATAATAATAATAGTAATAAGGATAATAATAATAGTTATAGTGCGAATAATAATAGTAATAAGCATAATAATAATAATAGTTATAAGGATAGAGACAAGAGTAATAGGGATAGTAATAATAGAATAAGGATAATAATAACAGCCATAGCGATAATAATAATAATAGCTATAGTGCTAATAATAATAGTAATATGGATAATAATAATAGTTATAAGGATAAAGACAAGAGTAATAGGGATAGTAATAATAGAATAAGTATAATAATAACAGTCATAGCGATAATAATAATAGTAATAAGGATAATAATAATAGTTATAGTGCGAATAATAATAGTAATAAGGATAAACATAATAGTTATAGTGCTAATAATGCTAGTAATAATGATAATAATAACAGTTATAGCGATAGTGATAATAGTAGTGAGGGAAATAATAATAAATATCAGGATAAAGACAAGAGTAATAGGAATAGTAATAATAGGAGAAGTATAATAATAATAGTCATTGCGATAATAATAATAGTAGTAAGGATAATAATAATAGTTATAGCGATAATAATAATAGTAATAAGCATAATAATAATAGTTATAAGAATAGAGACAAGAGTAATAGGGATAGTAATAGTAGAATAAGCATAATAATAACAGTCATAGCGATAATAATAATAGTAGTAAGGATAATAATAATAGTTATAGCGATAATAATAATAGTAATAAGGGTAATAATAATAGTTATAAGGATAAAGAGAAGAGTAATAGGGATAGTAATAATAGAATAAGGATAATAATAACAGTCATTGCGATAATAATAATAGTTATAAGGATAATAATAATAGTTATAAGGATAAAGGGAAGAGTAATAGGGATAGTAATAATAGAATAAGGATAATAATAACAGTCATAGCGATAATAATAAGAGTAGTAAGGATAATAATAATAGTTATAGCGATAATAATAATAGTAATATGGATAATAATAATAGTTATAAGGATAAAGACAAGAGTAATAGGGATAGTAATAATAGTAGTAAGGATAATAATAATAGTTATAGCGATAATAATAATAGTAATATGGATAATAATAATAGTTATAAGGATAAAGACAAGAGTAATAGGGATAGTAATAATAGAATAAGTATAATAATAACAGTCATAGCGATAATAATAATAGTAATAAGGATAATAATAATAGTTATAGTGCGAATAATAATAGTAATAAGGATAAACATAATAGTTATAGTGCTAATAATACTAGTAATAATGATAATAATAACAGTTATAGCGATAATAATAATAGTAATGAGGGAAATAATAATAAATATCAGGATAAAGACAAGAGTAATAGGAATAGTAATAATAGGAGAAGTATAATAATAACAGTCATTGCGATAATAATAATAGTAGTAAGGATAATAATAATAGTTATAGCGATAATAATAATAGTAATAAGCATAATAATAATAGTTATAAGAATAGAGACAAGAGTAATAGGGATAGTAATAGTAGAATAAGCATAATAATAACAGTCATAGCGATAATAATAATAGTAGTAAGGATAATAATAATAGTTATAGCGATAATAATAATAGTAATAAGGGTAATAATAATAGTTATAAGGATAAAGAGAAGAGTAATAGGGATAGTAATAATAGAATAAGGATAATAATAACAGTCATTGCGATAATAATAATAGTTATAAGGTTAATAATAATAGTTATAAGGATAAAGGGAAGAGTAATAGGGATAGTAATAATAGAATAAGGATAATAATAACAGTCATAGCGATAATAATAATAGTAGTAAGGATAATAATAATAGTTATAGCGATAATAATAATAGTAATATGGATAATAATAATAGTTATAAGGATAAAGACAAGAGTAATAGGGATAGTAATAATAGTAGTAAGGATAATAATAATAGTTATAGCGATAATAATAATAGTTATAAGGATAATAATAATAGTTATAAGGATAAAGAGAAGAGTAATAGGGATAGTAATAATAGAATAAGGATAATAATAACAGTCATAGCGACAATAATAATAGTAGTAAGGATAATAATAATAGTTATAGCGATAATAATAATAGTAATATGGATAATAATAATAGTTATAGTACTAGTAATAATAGTGAT
Organism: Megachile ligniseca; assembly: GCA_945859555.1. Classification (NCBI taxonomy): domain Eukaryota; kingdom Metazoa; phylum Arthropoda; class Insecta; order Hymenoptera; family Megachilidae; genus Megachile; species Megachile ligniseca. The sequence continues at coordinate 152,009 of CAMAOC010000028.1, read as the reverse complement.
AAGGATAATAATAACAGTCATAGCGACAATAATAATAGTAGTAAGGATAATAATAATAGTTATAGCGATAATAATAATAGTAATATGGATAATAATAATAGTTATAAGGATAAAGACAAGAGTAATAGGGATAGTAATAATAGAATAAGTATAATAATAACAGTCATAGCGATAATAATAATAGTAATAAGGATAATAATAATAGTTATAGTGCGAATAATAATAGTAATAAGGATAAACATAATAGTTATAGTGCTAATAATACTAGTAATAATGATAATAATAACAGTTATAGCGATAATAATAATAGTAATGACGGAAATAATAATAAATATCCGGATAAAGACAAGAGTAATAGGAATAGTAATAATAGGAGAAGTATAATAATAACAGTCATTGCGATAATAATAATAGTAGTAAGGATAATAATAATAGTTATAGCGATAATAATAATAGTAATAAGGGTAATAATAATAGTTATAGCGATAATAATAATAGTAATAAGGGAAATAATAATAAATATCAGGATAAAGACAAGAGTAATAGGGATAGTAATAATGGAAGAAGTATAATAATAACAGTCATTGCGATAATAATAATAGAAATAAGGATAATAATAATAGTTATAGTGGTAATAATAATAGTAATAAGCATAATAATAAATTTATAAGGATAGAGACAAGAGTAATAGGGATAGTAATAATAGAATAAGTATAATAATAACAGTAATAGCGATAATAATAAAAGTAATAAGGATAATAATAATAGTTTTAGTGCTAATAATAATAGTAATAAGCATAACAATAATAGTTATAAGGAAAGAGACAAGAGTAATAGGGATAGTAATAATAGAATAAGGATAATAATAACAGTCATAGCGATAATAATAATAGAAATAAGGATAATAATAATAGTTATAGTGGTAATAATAATAGTAATAAGCATAATAATAAATTTATAAGGATAGAGACAAGAGTAATAGGGATAGTAATAATAGAATAAGTATAATAATAACAGTAATAGCGATAATAATAATAGTAATAAGGATAATAATAATAGTTTTAGTGCTAATAATAATAGTAATAAGCATAACAATAATAGTTATAAGGAAAGAGACAAGAGTAATAGGGATAGTAATAATAGAATAAGGATAATAATAACAGTCATAGCGATAATAATAATAGTAATGAGGATAACAATAATAGTTATAGAGATAATAATACTAGTAATAAGGATAATAATAATAGTTATAAGGATAATAATAATAGTTATAAGGATAAAGAGAAGAGTATTAGGGATAGTAATAATAGAATAAGGATAATAATAACAGTCATAGCGATAATAATAATAGAAATAAGGATAATAATAATAGTTATAGTGCTAACAATAATAGTAATAAGCATAATAATAATAGTTATAAGGATAGAGACAAGAGTAATAGGGATAGTAATAATAGAATAAGGATAATAATAACAGTCATTGTGATAATAATAATAGTAACAAGGATAATGATAATAGTTATAGCGATAATAATAATAGTAATAAGGATAATAATAATAGTTATAAGGATAAAGACAAGAGTAATAGGGATAGTAATAATAGAATAAGGATAATAATAACAGTCATAGCGATAATAATAATAGTAGTGAGGTTAATAATAATAGTTATAAGAATGCAGACAAAAGTAATAGGGATAGTAATAATAGAATAAGTATAATAATAACAGTCATAGCGATAATAATAATAGTAATAAGGATAATAATAATAGTTATAGTGCTAGTAATAATAGTAATAAGCATAACAATAATAGTTATAAGGATAAAGACAAGAGTAATAGCGATAGTAATAATAGAATAAGTATAATAATAACAGTCATAGCGATAATAATAATAGTAATAAGGATAATAATAATAGTTATAGTGCGAATAATAATAGTAATAAGGATAACCATAATAGTTATAGTGCTAATAATACTAGTAATAAGGATAATAATAACAGTTATAGCGATAATAATAATAGTAATAAGGGAAATAATAATAAATATCAGGATAAAGACAAGAGTAATAGGGATAGTAATAATGGAAGAAGTATAATAATAACAGTCATTGCGATAATAATAATAGAAATAAGGATAATAATAATAGTTATAGTGGTAATAATAATAGTAATAAGCATAATAATAAATTTATAAGGATAGAGACAAGAGTAATAGGGATAGTAATAATAGAATAAGTATAATAATAACCGTAATAGCGATAATAATAATAGTAATAAGGATAATAATAATAGTTTTGGTGCTAATAATAATAGTAATAAGCATAACAATAATAGTTATAAGGATAAAGACAAGAGTAATAGGGATAGTAATAATAAAATAAGGATAATAATAACAGTCATAGTGATAATAATAATAGTAATGAGGATAACAATAATAGTTATAGAGATGATAATACTAGTAATAAGGATAATAATAATAGTTATAAGGATAAAGAGAAGAGTATTAGGGATAGTAATAATAGAATAAGGATAATAATAACAGTCATAGCGATAATAATAATAGAAATAAGGATAATAATAATAGTTATAGTGCTAACAATAATAGTAATAAGCATAATAATAATAGTTATAAGGATAGAGACAAGAGTAATAGGGATAGTAATAATAGAATAAGGATAATAATAACAGTCATAGCGATAATAATAATAGTAATGAGGATAACAATAATAGTTATAGAGATAATAATACTAGTAATAAGGATAATAATAACAGTTATAATGGCAATAATAATAGAATAAGGATAATAATAGCAGCCATAGCGATAATAATAATAGAAATAAGGATAATAATTATAGTTATAGTGCTAACAATAATAGTAATAAGCATAATAATAATAGTTATAAGGATAGAGACAAGAGTAATAGGGATAGTAATAATAGAATAAGGATAATAATAACAGTCATTGCGATAATAATAATAGTAACAAGGATAATGATAATAGTTATAGCGATAATAATAATAGTAATAAGGATAATAATAATAGTTATAAGGATAAAGACAAGAGTAATAGGGATAGTAATAATAGAATAAGGATAATAATAACAGTCATAGCGATAATAATAATAGTAGTGAGGTTAATAATAATAGTTATAAGAATGCAGACAAGAGTAATAGGGATAGTAATAATAGAATAAGTATAATAATAACAGTCATAGCGATAATAATAATAGTAATAAGGATAATAATAATAGTTATAGTGCTAGTAATAATAGTAATAAGCATAACAATAATAGTTATAGCGATAATAATAATAGTAATATGGATAATAATAATAGTTATAGTACTAGTAATAATAGTGATAAGGATAATAATAACAGTCATAGCGACAATAATAATAGTAGTAAGGATAATAATAATAGTTATAGCGATAATAATAATAGTAATATGGATAATAATAATAGTTATAAGGATAAAGACAAGAGTAATAGGGATAGTAATAATAGAATAAGTATAATAATAACAGTCATAGCGATAATAATAATAGTAATAAGGATAATAATAATAGTTATAGTGCGAATAATAATAGTAATAAGGATAAACATAATAGTTATAGTGCTAATAATACTAGTAATAATGATAATAATAACAGTTATAGCGATAATAATAATAGTAATGACGGAAATAATAATAAATATCCGGATAAAGACAAGAGTAATAGGAATAGTAATAATAGGAGAAGTATAATAATAACAGTCATTGCGATAATAATAATAGTAGTAAGGATAATAATAATAGTTATAGCGATAATAATAATAGTAATAAGGGTAATAATAATAGTTATAAGGATAATAATAATAGTTATAAGGATAAAGAGAAGAGTAATAGGGATAGTAATAATAGAATAAGGATAATAATAACAGTCATTGCGATAATAATAATAGTTATAAGGATAATAATAATAGTTATAAGGATAAAGGGAAGAGTAATAGGGATAGTAATAATAGAATAAGGATAATAATAACAGTCATAGCGATAATAATAATAGTAGTAAGGATAATAATAATAGTTATAGCGATAATAATAATAGTAATATGGATAATAATAATAGTTATAAGGATAAAGACAAGAGTAATAGGGATAGTAATAATAGTAGTAAGGATAATAATAATAGTTATAGCGATAATAATAATAGTAATATGGATAATAATAATAGTTATAAGGATAAAGACAAGAGTAATAGGGATAGTAATAATAGAATAAGTATAATAATAACAGTCATAGCGATAATAATAATAGTAATAAGGATAATAATAATAGTTATAGTGCGAATAATAATAGTAATAAGGATAAACATAATAGTTATAGTGCTAATAATACTAGTAATAATGATAATAATAACAGTTATAGCGATAATAATAATAGTAATGAGGGAAATAATAATAAATATCAGGATAAAGACAAGAGTAATAGGAATAGTAATAATAGGAGAAGTATAATAATAACAGTCATTGCGATAATAATAATAGTAGTAAGGATAATAATAATAGTTATAGCGATAATAATAATAGTAATAAGCATAATAATAATAGTTATAAGAATAGAGACAAGAGTAATACGGATAGTAATAGTAGAATAAGCATAATAATAACAGTCATAGCGATAATAATAATAGTAATAAGGATAATAATAATAGTTATAGTACTAGTAATAATAGTAATAAGGATAATAATAATAGTTATAGCGATAATAATAATAGTAATAAGGATAATAATAATAGTTATAGTGCGAATAATAATAGTAATAAGCATAATAATAATAATAGTTATAAGGATAGAGACAAGAGTAATAGGGATAGTAATAATAGAATAAGGATAATAATAACAGTCATAGCGATAATAATAATAATAGCTATAGTGCTAATAATAATAGTAATAAGGATAATAATAACAGTTATAGCAATAATAATGATAGTATTAAGGATAATAATAATAGTTATAGTGCGAATAATAATAGTAATAAGGATAATAATAATAGTTATAGCGATAATAATAATTGTAATAAGAGAAATAATAATAATTATCAGGATAAAGACAAGAGTAATAGGGATAGTAATAATAGAATAAGTATAATAATAACAGTCATAGCGATAATAATAATAGTTATAGCGATAATAATAATAGTAATAAGGGTAATAATAATAGTTATAAGGATAATAATAATAGTTATAAGGATAAAGAGAAGAGTAATAGGGATAGTAATAATAGAATAAGGATAATAGTAACAGCCATAGCGATAATAATAATAGTAATGAGGATAACAATAATAGTTATAGAGATAATAATACTAGTAATAAGGATAATAATAACAGTTATAATGATAATAATAATAGTAATAAGGGAAATAATAATAGTTATAAGGATAATAATAATAGTTATAAGGATAAAGACAAGAGTAATAGGGATAGTAATAATAGAATAAGTATAATAATAACAGTCATAGCGATAATAATAATAGTAATAAGGATAATAATAATAGTTATAGTGCGAATAATAATAGTAATAAGCATAATAATAATAGTTATAAGGATAGAGACAAGAGTAATAGGGATAGTAATTATAGAATAAGTATAATCATAACAGTCATTGCGATAATAATAATAGTAACAAGGATAATAATAATAGTTATAGCGATAATAATAATAGTAATAAGGATAATAATAATAGTTATAAGAATAAAGACAAGAGTAATAGGGATAGTAATAATAGAATAAGGATAATAATAACAGTCATAGCGATAATAATAATAGTAGTGAGGTTAATAATAATAGTTATAAGAATGGAGACAAGAGTAATAGGGATAGTAATAATAGAATAAGGATAATAATAACAGTCATTGCGATAATAATAATAGTAACAAGGATAATAATAATAGTTATAGCGATAATAATAATAGTAATAAGGATAATAATAATAGTTATAAGGATAAAGACAAGAGTAATAGGGATAGTAATAATAGAATAAGTATAATAATAACAGTCATAGCGATAATAATAATAGTAATAAGGATAATAATAAGAGTTATAGTGCGAATAATAATAGTAATAAGGATAACCATAATAGTTATAGTGCTAATAATACTAGTAATAAGGATAATAATAACAGTTATAGCGATAATAATAATAGTAATAAGGGAAATAATAATAAATATCAGGATAAAGACAAGAGTAATAGGGATAGTAATAATGGAAGAAGTATAATAATAACAGTCATTGCGATAATAATAATAGAAATAAGGATAATAATAATAGTTATAGTGGTAATAATAATAGTAATAAGCATAATAATAAATTTATAAGGATAGAGACAAGAGTAATAGGGATAGAAATAATAGAATAAGTATAATAATAACAGTAATAGCGATAATAATAAAAGTAATAAGGATAATAATAATAGTTTTAGTGCTAATAATAATAGTTATAAGGAAAGAGACAAGAGTAATAGGGATAGTAATAATAGAATAAGGATAATAATAACAGTCATAGCGATAATAATAATAGAAATAAGGATAATAATAATAGTTATAGTGGTAATAATAATAGTAATAAGCATAATAATAAATTTATAAGGATAGAGACAAGAGTAATAGGGATAGTAATAATAGAATAAGTATAATAATAACAGTAATAGCGATAATAATAATAGTAATAAGGATAATAATAATAGTTTTAGTGCTAATAATAATAGTAATAAGCATAACAATAATAGTTATAAGGAAAGAGACAAGAGTAATAGGGATAGTAATAATAGAATAAGGATAATAATAACAGTCATAGCGATAATAATAATAGAAATAAGGATAATAATAATAGTTATAGTGCTAACAATAATAGTAATAAGCATAATAATAATAGTTATAAGGATAGAGACAAGAGTAATAGGGATAGTAATAATAGAATAAGGATAATAATAACAGTCATTGTGATAATAATAATAGAAATAAGGATAATAATAATAGTTATAGTGCTAACAATAATAGTAATAAGCATAATAATAATAGTTATAAGGATAGAGACAAGAGTAATAGGGATAGTAATAATAGAATAAGGATAATAATAACAGTCATTGTGATAATAATAATAGTAACAAGGATAATGATAATAGTTATAGCGATAATAATAATAGTAATAAGGATAATAATAATAGTTATAAGGATAAAGACAAGAGTAATAGGGATAGTAATAATAGAATAAGGATAATAATAACAGTCATAGCGATAATAATAATAGTAGTGAGGTTAATAATAATAGTTATAAGAATGCAGACAAGAGTAATAGGGATAGCAATAATAGAATAAGTATAATAATAACAGTCATAGCGATAATAATAATAGTAATAAGGATAATAATAATAGTTATAGTGCTAGTAATAATAGTAATAAGCATAACAATAATAGTTATAAGGATAAAGACAAGAGTAATAGGGATAGTAATAATAGAATAAGTATAATAATAACAGTCATAGCGATAATAATAATAGTAATAAGGATAATAATAATAGTTATAGTGCGAATAATAATAGTAATAAGGATAACCATAATAGTTATAGTGCTAATAATACTAGTAATAAGGATAATAATAACAGTTATAGCGATAATAATAATAGTAATAAGGGAAATAATAATAAATATCAGGATAAAGACAAGAGTAATAGGGATAGTAATAATGGAAGAAGTATAATAATAACAGTCATTGCGATAATAATAATAGAAATAAGGATAATAATAATAGTTATAGTGGTAATAATAATAGTAATAAGCATAATAATAAATTTATAAGGATAGAGACAAGAGTAATAGGGATAGTAATAATAGAATAAGTATAATAATAACCGTAATAGCGATAATAATAATAGTAATAAGGATAATAATAATAGTTTTGGTGCTAATAATAATAGTAATAAGCATAACAATAATAGTTATAAGGATAAAGACAAGAGTAATAGGGATAGTAATAATAAAATAAGGATAATAATAACAGTCATAGTGATAATAATAATAGTAATGAGGATAACAATAATAGTTATAGAGATGATAATACTGGTAATAAGGATAATAATAATAGTTATAAGGATAAAGAGAAGAGTATTAGGGATAGTAATAATAGAATAAGGATAATAATAACAGTCATAGCGATAATAATAATAGAAATAAGGATAATAATAATAGTTATAGTGCTAACAGTAATAGTAATAAGCATAATAATAATAGTTATAAGGATAGAGACAAGAGTAATAGGGATAGTAATAATAGAATAAGGATAATAATAACAGTCATAGCGATAATAATAATAGTAATGAGGATAACAATAATAGTTATAGAGATAATAATACTAGTAATAAGGATAATAATAACAGTTATAATGGCAATAATAATAGAATAAGGATAATAATAGCAGCCATAGCGATAATAATAATAGAAATAAGGATAATAATTATAGTTATAGTGCTAACAATAATAGTAATAAGCATAATAATAATAGTTATAAGGATAGAGACAAGAGTAATAGGGATAGTAATAATAGAATAAGGATAATAATAACAGTCATTGCGATAATAATAATAGTAACAAGGATAATGATAATAGTTATAGCGATAATAATAATAGTAATAAGGATAATAATAATAGTTATAAGGATAAAGACAAGAGTAATAGGGATAGTAATAATAGAATAAGGATAATAATAACAGTCATAGCGATAATAATAATAGTAGTGAGGTTAATAATAATAGTTATAAGAATGCAGACAAGAGTAATAGGGATAGTAATAATAGAATAAGTATAATAATAACAGTCATAGCGATAATAATAATAGTAATAAGGATAATAATAATAGTTATAGTGCTAGTAATAATAGTAATAAGCATAACAATAATAGTTATAAGGATAAAGACAAGAGTAATAGGGATAGTAATAATAGAATAAGTATAATAATAACAGTCATAGCGATAATAATAATAGTAATAAGGATAATAATAATAGTTATAGTGCGAATAATAATAGTAATAAGGATAACCATAATAGTTATAGTGCTAATAATACTAGTAATAAGGATAATAATAACAGTTATAACGATAATAATAATAGTAATAAGGGAAATAATAATAAATATCAGGATAAAGACAAGAGTAATAGGGATAGTAATAATGGAAGAAGTATAATAATAACAGTCATTGCGATAATAATAATAGAAATAAGGATAATAATAATAGTTATAGTGGTAATAATAATAGTAATAAGCATAATAATAAATTTATAAGGATAGAGACAAGAGTAATAGGGATAGTAATAATAGAATAAGTATAATAATAACCGTAATAGCGATAATAATAATAGTAATAAGGATAATAATAATAGTTTTGGTGCTAATAATAATAGTAATAAGCATAACAATAATAGTTATAAGGATAAAGACAAGAGTAATAGGGATAGTAATAATAAAATAAGGATAATAATAACAGTCATAGTGATAATAATAATAGTAATGAGGATAACAATAATAGTTATAGAGATGATAATACTAGTAATAAGGATAATAATAATAGTTATAAGGATAAAGAGAAGAGTATTAGGGATAGTAATAATAGAATAAGGATAATAATAACAGTCATAGCGATAATAATAATAGAAATAAGGATAATAATAATAGTTATAGTGCTAACAATAATAGTAATAAGCATAATAATAATAGTTATAAGGATAGAGACAAGAGTAATAGGGATAGTAATAATAGAATAAGGATAATAATAACAGTCATAGCGATAATAATAATAGTAATGAGGATAACAATAATAGTTATAGAGATAATAATACTAGTAATAAGGATAATAATAACAGTTATAATGGCAATAATAATAGAATAAGGATAATAATAGCAGCCATAGCGATAATAATAATAGAAATAAGGATAATAATTATAGTTATAGTGCTAACAATAATAGTAATAAGCATAATAATAATAGTTATAAGGATAGAGACAAGAGTAATAGGGATAGTAATAAAAGAATAAGGATAATAATAACAGTCATAGCGATAATAATAATAGTAATGAGGATAACAATAATAGTTATAGAGATAATAATACTAGTAATAAGGATAATAATAATAGTAATAAGGGAAATAATAATAGTTATAAGGATAAAGACAAGAGTAATAGGGATAGTAATAATAGAATAAGGATAATAATAACAGTCATAGCGATAATAATAATAGTAGTAAGGATAATAATAATAGTTATAGCGATAATAATAATAGTAATAAGCATAATAATAATAGTTATAAGAATAGAGACAAGAGTAATAGGGATAGTAATAGTAGAATAAGCATAATAATAACAGTCATAGCGATAATAATAATAGTAATAAGGATAATAATAATAGTTATAGTGCGAATAATAATAGTAATAAGGATAATAATAATAGTTATAGCGATAATAATAATTGTAATAAGGATAATAATAATAGTTATAAGGATAAAGAGAAGAGTAATAGGGATAGTAATAATAGAATAAGGATAATATTAACAGTCATAGCGATAATAATAATAGTAGTAAGGATAATAATAACAGTCAAAGCGATAATAATAATAGTAATGAGGATAATAATAATAGTTATAAGGATAGAGACAAGAGTAATAGGGATAGTAATAATAGAATAAGTATAATAATAACAGTCATAGCGATAATAATAATAGTAATAAGGATAATAATAATAGTTATAGTGCGAATAATAATAGTAATGAGGATAAACATAATAGTTATAGTGCTAATAATACTAGTAATAAGGATAATAATAACAGTTATAGCGATAATAATAATAGTAATAAGGGAAATAATAATAAATATCAGGATAAAGACAAGAGTAATAGGGATAGTAATAATAGAATAAGGATAATATTAACAGTCATAGCGATAATAATAATAGAAATAAGGATAATAATAATAGTTATAGTGGTAATAATAATAGTAATAAGCATAATAATAAATTTATAAGGATAGAGACAAGAGTAATAGGGATAGTAATAATAGTAGTAAGGATAATAATAATAGTTATAGCGATAATAATAATAGTTATAAGGATAATAATAATAGTTATAAGGATAAAGAGAAGAGTAATAGGGATAGTAATAATAGAATAAGGATAATAATAACAGTCATAGCGACAATAATAATAGTAGTAAGGATAATAATAATAGTTATAGCGATAATAATAATAGTAATATGGATAATAATAATAGTTATAGTACTAGTAATAATAGTGATAAGGATAATAATAACAGTCATAGCGACAATAATAATAGTAGTAAGGATAATAATAATAGTTATAGCGATAATAATAATAGTAATATGGATAATAATAATAGTTATAAGGATAAAGACAAGAGTAATAGGGATAGTAATAATAGAATAAGTATAATAATAACAGTCATAGCGATAATAATAATAGTAATAAGGATAATAATAATAGTTATAGTGCGAATAATAATAGTAATAAGGATAAACATAATAGTTATAGTGCTAATAATACTAGTAATAATGATAATAATAACAGTTATAGCGATAATAATAATAGTAATGACGGAAATAATAATAAATATCCGGATAAAGACAAGAGTAATAGGAATAGTAATAATAGGAGAAGTATAATAATAACAGTCATTGCGATAATAATAATAGTAGTAAGGATAATAATAATAGTTATAGCGATAATAATAATAGTAATAAGGGTAATAATAATAGTTATAAGGATAATAATAATAGTTATAAGGATAAAGAGAAGAGTAATAGGGATAGTAATAATAGAATAAGGATAATAATAACAGTCATTGCGATAATAATAATAGTTATAAGGATAATAATAATAGTTATAAGGATAAAGGGAAGAGTAATAGGGATAGTAATAATAGAATAAGGATAATAATAACAGTCATAGCGATAATAATAATAGTAGTAAGGATAATAATAATAGTTATAGCGATAATAATAATAGTAATATGGATAATAATAATAGTTATAAGGATAAAGACAAGAGTAATAGGGATAGTAATAATAGTAGTAAGGATAATAATAATAGTTATAGCGATAATAATAATAGTAATATGGATAATAATAATAGTTATAAGGATAAAGACAAGAGTAATAGGGATAGTAATAATAGAATAAGTATAATAATAACAGTCATAGCGATAATAATAATAGTAATAAGGATAATAATAATAGTTATAGTGCGAATAATAATAGTAATAAGGATAAACATAATAGTTATAGTGCTAATAATACTAGTAATAATGATAATAATAACAGTTATAGCGATAATAATAATAGTAATGAGGGAAATAATAATAAATATCAGGATAAAGACAAGAGTAATAGGAATAGTAATAATAGGAGAAGTATAATAATAACAGTCATTGCGATAATAATAATAGTAGTAAGGATAATATTAATAGTTATAGCGATAATAATAATAGTAATAAGCATAATAATAATAGTTATAAGAATAGAGACAAGAGTAATACGGATAGTAATAGTAGAATAAGCATAATAATAACAGTCATAGCGATAATAATAATAGTAATAAGGATAATAATAATAGTTATAGTACTAGTAATAATAGTAATAAGGATAATAATAATAGTTATAGCGATAATAATAATAGTAATAAGGATAATAATAATAGTTATAGTGCGAATAATAATAGTAATAAGCATAATAATAATAATAGTTATAAGGATAGAGACAAGAGTAATAGGGATAGTAATAATAGAATAAGGATAATAATAACAGTCATAGCGATAATAATAATAATAGCTATAGTGCTAATAATAATAGTAATAAGGATAATAATAACAGTTATAGCAATAATAATAATAGTATTAAGGATAATAATAATAGTTATAGTGCGAATAATAATAGTAATAAGGATAATAATAATAGTTATAGCGATAATAATAATTGTAATAAGAGAAATAATAATAATTATCAGGATAAAGACAAGAGTAATAGGGATAGTAATAATAGAATAAGTATAATAATAACAGTCATAGCGATAATAATAATAGTTATAGCGATAATAATAATAGTAATAAGGGTAATAATAATAGTTATAAGGATAATAATAATAGTTATAAGGATAAAGAGAAGAGTAATAGGGATAGTAATAATAGAATAATAATAATAATAACAGTCATTGCGATAATAATAATAGTAATAAGGATAATAATAATAGTTATAGCGATAATAATAATAGTAATAAGGATAATAATAATAGTTATAAGGATAAAGACAAGAGTAATAGGGATAGTAATAATAGAATAAGGATAATAATAACAGTCATAGCGATAATAATAATAGTAATGAGGATAATAATAATAGTTATAAGGATAGAGACAAGAGTAATAGGGATAGTAATAATAGAATAAGTATAATAATAACAGTCATAGCGATAATAATAATAGTAATAAGGATAATAATAATAGTTTTCGTGCTAATAATAATAGTAATAAGCATAATAATAGTAGTTATAAGGATAGAGACAAGAGTAATAGGGACAGTAATAATAGAATAAGGATAATAGTAACAGCCATAGCGATAATAATAATAGTAATGAGGATAACAATAATAGTTATAGAGATAATAATACTAGTAATAAGGATAATAATAACAGTTATAATGATAATAATAATAGTAATAAGGGAAATAATAATAGTTATAAGGATAATAATAATAGTTATAAGGATAAAGACAAGAGTAATAGGGATAGTAATAATAGAATAAGTATAATAATAACAGTCATAGCGATAATAATAATAGTAATAAGGATAATAATAATAGTTATAGTGCGAATAATAATAGTAATAAGCATAATAATAATAGTTATAAGGATAGAGACAAGAGTAATAGGGATAGTAATTATAGAATAAGTATAATCATAACAGTCATTGCGATAATAATAATAGTAACAAGGATAATAATAATAGTTATAGCGATAATAATAATAGTAATAAGGATAATAATAATAGTTATAAGAATAAAGACAAGAGTAATAGGGATAGTAATAATAGAATAAGGATAATAATAACAGTCATAGCGATAATAATAATAGTAGTGAGGTTAATAATAATAGTTATAAGAATGGAGACAAGAGTAATAGGGATAGTAATAATAGAATAAGTATAATAATAACAGTCATAGCGATAATAATAATAGTAATAAGGATAATAATAATAGTTATAGTGCTAGTAATAATAGTAATAAGCATAACAATAATAGTTATAAGGAAAGAGACAAGAGTAATAGGGATAGTAATAATAGAATAAGGATAATAATAACAGTCATAGCGATAATAATAATAGTAATGAGGATAACAATAATAGTTATAGAGATAATAATACTAGTAATAAGGATAATAATAATAGTTATAAGGATAATAATAATAGTTATAAGGATAAAGAGAAGAGTATTAGGGATAGTAATAATAGAATAAGGATAATAATAACAGTCATAGCGATAATAATAATAGAAATAAGGATAATAATAATAGTTATAGTGCTAACAATAATAGTAATAAGCATAATAATAATAGTTATAAGGATAGAGACAAGAGTAATAGGGATAGTAATAATAGAATAAGGATAATAATAACAGTCATTGTGATAATAATAATAGTAACAAGGATAATGATAATAGTTATAGCGATAATAATAATAGTAATAAGGATAATAATAATAGTTATAAGGATAAAGACAAGAGTAATAGGGATAGTAATAATAGAATAAGGATAATAATAACAGTCATAGCGATAATAATAATAGTAGTGAGGTTAATAATAATAGTTATAAGAATGCAGACAAGAGTAATAGGGATAGTAATAATAGAATAAGTATAATAATAACAGTCATAGCGATAATAATAATAGTAATAAGGATAATAATAATAGTTATAGTGCTAGTAATAATAGTAATAAGCATAACAATAATAGTTATAAGGATAAAGACAAGAGTAATAGGGATAGTAATAATAGAATAAGTATAATAATAACAGTCATAGCGATAATAATAATAGTAATAAGGATAATAATAATAGTTATAGTGCGAATAATAATAGTAATAAGGATAACCATAATAGTTATAGTGCTAATAATACTAGTAATAAGGATAATAATAACAGTTATAGCGATAATAATAATAGTAATAAGGGAAATAATAATAAATATCAGGATAAAGACAAGAGTAATAGGGATAGTAATAATGGAAGAAGTATAATAATAACAGTCATTGCGATAATAATAATAGAAATAAGGATAATAATAATAGTTATAGTGGTAATAATAATAGTAATAAGCATAATAATAAATTTATAAGGATAGAGACAAGAGTAATAGGGATAGTAATAATAGAATAAGTATAATAATAACCGTAATAGCGATAATAATAATAGTAATAAGGATAATAATAATAGTTTTGGTGCTAATAATAATAGTAATAAGCATAACAATAATAGTTATAAGGATAAAGACAAGAGTAATAGGGATAGTAATAATAAAATAAGGATAATAATAACAGTCATAGTGATAATAATAATAGTAATGAGGATAACAATAATAGTTATAGAGATGATAATACTAGTAATAAGGATAATAATAATAGTTATAAGGATAAAGAGAAGAGTATTAGGGATAGTAATAATAGAATAAGGATAATAATAACAGTCATAGCGATAATAATAATAGAAATAAGGATAATAATAATAGTTATAGTGCTAACAATAATAGTAATAAGCATAATAATAATAGTTATAAGGATAGAGACAAGAGTAATAGGGATAGTAATAATAGAATAAGGATAATAATAACAGTCATAGCGATAATAATAATAGTAATGAGGATAACAATAATAGTTATAGAGATAATAATACTAGTAATAAGGATAATAATAACAGTTATAATGGCAATAATAATAGAATAAGGATAATAATAGCAGCCATAGCGATAATAATAATAGAAATAAGGATAATAATTATAGTTATAGTGCTAACAATAATAGTAATAAGCATAATAATAATAGTTATAAGGATAGAGACAAGAGTAATAGGGATAGTAATAATAGAATAAGGATAATAATAACAGTCATTGCGATAATAATAATAGTAACAAGGATAATGATAATAGTTATAGCGATAATAATAATAGTAATAAGGATAATAATAATAGTTATAAGGATAAAGACAAGAGTAATAGGGATAGTAATAATAGAATAAGGATAATAATAACAGTCATAGCGATAATAATAATAGTAGTGAGGTTAATAATAATAGTTATAAGAATGCAGACAAGAGTAATAGGGATAGTAATAATAGAATAAGTATAATAATAACAGTCATAGCGATAATAATAATAGTAATAAGGATAATAATAATAGTTATAGTGCTAGTAATAATAGTAATAAGCATAACAATAATAGTTATAAGGATAAAGACAAGAGTAATAGGGATAGTAATAATAGAATAAGTATAATAATAACAGTCATAGCGATAATAATAATAGTAATAAGGATAATAATAATAGTTATAGTGCGAATAATAATAGTAATAAGGATAACCATAATAGTTATAGTGCTAATAATACTAGTAATAAGGATAATAATAACAGTTATAACGATAATAATAATAGTAATAAGGGAAATAATAATAAATATCAGGATAAAGACAAGAGTAATAGGGATAGTAATAATGGAAGAAGTATAATAATAACAGTCATTGCGATAATAATAATAGAAATAAGGATAATAATAATAGTTATAGTGGTAATAATAATAGTAATAAGCATAATAATAAATTTATAAGGATAGAGACAAGAGTAATAGGGATAGTAATAATAGAATAAGTATAATAATAACCGTAATAGCGATAATAATAATAGTAATAAGGATAATAATAATAGTTTTGGTGCTAATAATAATAGTAATAAGCATAACAATAATAGTTATAAGGATAAAGACAAGAGTAATAGGGATAGTAATAATAAAATAAGGATAATAATAACAGTCATAGTGATAATAATAATAGTAATGAGGATAACAATAATAGTTATAGAGATGATAATACTAGTAATAAGGATAATAATAATAGTTATAAGGATAAAGAGAAGAGTATTAGGGATAGTAATAATAGAATAAGGATAATAATAACAGTCATAGCGATAATAATAATAGAAATAAGGATAATAATAATAGTTATAGTGCTAACAATAATAGTAATAAGCATAATAATAATAGTTATAAGGATAGAGACAAGAGTAATAGGGATAGTAATAATAGAATAAGGATAATAATAACAGTCATAGCGATAATAATAATAGTAATGAGGATAACAATAATAGTTATAGAGATAATAATACTAGTAATAAGGATAATAATAACAGTTATAATGGCAATAATAATAGAATAAGGATAATAATAGCAGCCATAGCGATAATAATAATAGAAATAAGGATAATAATTATAGTTATAGTGCTAACAATAATAGTAATAAGCATAATAATAATAGTTATAAGGATAGAGACAAGAGTAATAGGGATAGTAATAAAAGAATAAGGATAATAATAACAGTCATAGCGATAATAATAATAGTAATGAGGATAACAATAATAGTTATAGAGATAATAATACTAGTAATAAGGATAATAATAATAGTAATAAGGGAAATAATAATAGTTATAAGGATAAAGACAAGAGTAATAGGGATAGTAATAATAGAATAAGGATAATAATAACAGTCATAGCGATAATAATAATAGTAGTAAGGATAATAATAATAGTTATAGCGATAATAATAATAGTAATAAGCATAATAATAATAGTTATAAGAATAGAGACAAGAGTAATAGGGATAGTAATAGTAGAATAAGCATAATAATAACAGTCATAGCGATAATAATAATAGTAATAAGGATAATAATAATAGTTATAGTGCGAATAATAATAGTAATAAGGATAATAATAATAGTTATAGCGATAATAATAATTGTAATAAGGATAATAATAATAGTTATAAGGATAAAGAGAAGAGTAATAGGGATAGTAATAATAGAATAAGGATAATATTAACAGTCATAGCGATAATAATAATAGTAGTAAGGATAATAATAACAGTCAAAGCGATAATAATAATAGTAATGAGGATAATAATAATAGTTATAAGGATAGAGACAAGAGTAATAGGGATAGTAATAATAGAATAAGTATAATAATAACAGTCATAGCGATAATAATAATAGTAATAAGGATAATAATAATAGTTATAGTGCGAATAATAATAGTAATGAGGATAAACATAATAGTTATAGTGCTAATAATACTAGTAATAAGGATAATAATAACAGTTATAGCGATAATAATAATAGTAATAAGGGAAATAATAATAAATATCAGGATAAAGACAAGAGTAATAGGGATAGTAATAATAGAATAAGGATAATATTAACAGTCATAGCGATAATAATAATAGAAATAAGGATAATAATAATAGTTATAGTGGTAATAATAATAGTAATAAGCATAATAATAAATTTATAAGGATAGAGACAAGAGTAATAGGGATAGTAATAATAGAATAAGTATAATAATAACCGTAATAGCGATAATAATAATAGTAATAAGGATAATAATAATAGTTTTGGTGCTAATAATAATAGTAATAAGCATAACAATAATAGTTATAAGGATAAAGACAAGAGTAATAGGGATAGTAATAATAAAATAAGGATAATAATAACAGTCATAGTGATAATAATAATAGTAATGAGGATAACAATAATAGTTATAGAGATGATAATACTAGTAATAAGGATAATAATAATAGTTATAAGGATAAAGAGAAGAGTATTAGGGATAGTAATAATAGAATAAGGATAATAATAACAGTCATAGCGATAATAATAATAGAAATAAGGATAATAATAATAGTTATAGTGCTAACAATAATAGTAATAAGCATAATAATAATAGTTATAAGGATAGAGACAAGAGTAATAGGGATAGTAATAATAGAATAAGGATAATAATAACAGTCATAGCGATAATAATAATAGTAATGAGGATAACAATAATAGTTATAGAGATAATAATACTAGTAATAAGGATAATAATAACAGTTATAATGGCAATAATAATAGAATAAGGATAATAATAGCAGCCATAGCGATAATAATAATAGAAATAAGGATAATAATTATAGTTATAGTGCTAACAATAATAGTAATAAGCATAATAATAATAGTTATAAGGATAGAGAGAAGAGTAATAGGGATAGTAATAAAAGAATAAGGATAATAATAACAGTCATAGCGATAATAATAATAGTAATGAGGATAACAATAATAGTTATAGAGATAATAATACTAGTAATAAGGATAATAATAATAGTAATAAGGGAAATAATAATAGTTATAAGGATAAAGACAAGAGTAATAGGGATAGTAATAATAGAATAAGGATAATAATAACAGTCATAGCGATAATAATAATAGTAGTAAGGATAATAATAATAGTTATAGCGATAATAATAATAGTAATAAGCATAATAATAATAGTTATAAGAATAGAGACAAGAGTAATAGGGATAGTAATAGTAGAATAAGCATAATAATAACAGTCATAGCGATAATAATAATAGTAATAAGGATAATAATAATAGTTATAGTGCGAATAATAATAGTAATAAGGATAATAATAATAGTTATAGCGATAATAATAATTGTAATAAGGATAATAATAATAGTTATAAGGATAAAGAGAAGAGTAATAGGGATAGTAATAATAGAATAAGGATAATATTAACAGTCATAGCGATAATAATAATAGTAGTAAGGATAATAATAATAGTTATAGTGCGAATAATAATAGTAATAAGGATAAACATAATAGTTATAGTGCTAATAATACTAGTAATAAGGATAATAATAACAGTTATAGCGATAATAATAATAGTAATAAGGGAAATAATAATAAATATCAGGATAAAGACAAGAGTAATAGGGATAGTAATAATAGAATAAGGATAATATTA
Organism: Megachile ligniseca; assembly: GCA_945859555.1. Lineage (NCBI taxonomy): Eukaryota > Metazoa > Arthropoda > Insecta > Hymenoptera > Megachilidae > Megachile > Megachile ligniseca. The sequence continues at coordinate 131,896 of CAMAOC010000028.1, read as the reverse complement.
ACAGTCATAGCGATAATAATAATAGTAGTAAGGATAATAATAACAGTCAAAGCGATAATAATAATAGTAATAAGGGAAATAATAATAAATATCAGGATAAAGACAAGAGTAATAGGGATAGTAATAATGGAAGAAGTATAATAATAACAGTCATTGCGATAATAATAATAGAAATAAGGATAATAATAATAGTTATAGTGGTAATAATAATAGTAATAAGCATAATAATAAATTTATAAGGATAGAGACAAGAGTAATAGGGATAGTAATAATAGAATAAGTATAATAATAACAGTAATAGCGATAATAATAATAGTAATAAGGATTATAATAATAGTTTTAGTGCTAATAATAATAGTCATAAGCATAACAATAATAGTTATAAGGAAAGAGACAAGAGTAATAGGGATAGTAATAATAGAATAACGATAATAATAACAGTCATAGCGATAATAATAATAGTAATGAGGATAACAATAATAGTTATAGAGATAATAATACTAGTAATAAGGATAATAATAATAGTTATAAGGATAATAATAATAGTTATAAGGATAAAGAGAAGAGTATTAGGGATAGTAATAATAGAATAAGGATAATAATAACAGTCATAGCGATAATAATAATAGAAATAAGGATAATAATAATAGTTATAGTGCTAACAATAATAGTAATAAGCATAATAATAATAGTTATAAGGATAGAGACAAGAGTAATAGGGATAGTAATAATAGAATAAGGATAATAATAACAGTCATTGCGATAATAATAATAGTAACAAGGATAATAATAATAGTTATAGCGATAATAATAATAGTAATAAGGATAATAATAATAGTTATAAGGATAAAGACAAGAGTAATAGGGATAGTAATAATAGAATAAGGATAATAATAACAGTCATAGCGATAATAATAATAGTAGTGAGGTTAATAATAATAGTTATAAGAATGGAGACAAGAGTAATAGGGATAGTAATAATAGAATAAGTATAATAATAACAGTCATAGCGATAATAATAATAGTAATAAGGATAATAATAATAGTTATAGTGCTAGTAATAATAGTAATAAGCATAACAATAATAGTTATAAGGATAAAGACAAGAGTAATAGGGATAGTAATAATAGAATAAGTATAATAATAACAGTCATAGCGATAATAATAATAGTAATAAGGATAATAATAAGAGTTATAGTGCGAATAATAATAGTAATAAGGATAACCATAATAGTTATAGTGCTAATAATACTAGTAATAAGGATAATAATAACAGTTATAGCGATAATAATAATAGTAATAAGGGAAATAATAATAAATATCAGGATAAAGACAAGAGTAATAGGGATAGTAATAATGGAAGAAGTATAATAATAACAGTCATTGCGATAATAATAATAGAAATAAGGATAATAATAATAGTTATAGTGGTAATAATAATAGTAATAAGCATAATAATAAATTTATAAGGATAGAGACAAGAGTAATAGGGATAGTAATAATAGAATAAGTATAATAATAACAGTAATAGCGATAATAATAAAAGTAATAAGGATAATAATAATAGTTTTAGTGCTAATAATAATAGTAATAAGCATAACAATAATAGTTATAAGGAAAGAGACAAGAGTAATAGGGATAGTAATAATAGAATAAGGATAATAATAACAGTCATAGCGATAATAATAATAGAAATAAGGATAATAATAATAGTTATAGTGGTAATAATAATAGTAATAAGGGAAATAATAATAAATATCAGGATAAAGACAAGAGTAATAGGGATAGTAATAATGGAAGAAGTATAATAATAACAGTCATTGCGATAATAATAATAGAAATAAGGATAATAATAATAGTTATAGTGGTAATAATAATAGTAATAAGCATAATAATAAATTTATAAGGATAGAGACAAGAGTAATAGGGATAGTAATAATAGAATAAGTATAATAATAACAGTAATAGCGATAATAATAAAAGTAATAAGGATAATAATAATAGTTTTAGTGCTAATAATAATAGTAATAAGCATAACAATAATAGTTATAAGGAAAGAGACAAGAGTAATAGGGATAGTAATAATAGAATAAGGATAATAATAACAGTCATAGCGATAATAATAATAGAAATAAGGATAATAATAATAGTTATAGTGGTAATAATAATAGTAATAAGGGAAATAATAATAAATATCAGGATAAAGACAAGAGTAATAGGGATAGTAATAATGGAAGAAGTATAATAATAACAGTCATTGCGATAATAATAATAGAAATAAGGATAATAATAATAGTTATAGTGGTAATAATAATAGTAATAAGCATAATAATAAATTTATAAGGATAGAGACAAGAGTAATAGGGATAGTAATAATAGAATAAGTATAATAATAACAGTAATAGCGATAATAATAAAAGTAATAAGGATAATAATAATAGTTTTAGTGCTAATAATAATAGTAATAAGCATAACAATAATAGTTATAAGGAAAGAGACAAGAGTAATAGGGATAGTAATAATAGAATAAGGATAATAATAACAGTCATAGCGATAATAATAATAGAAATAAGGATAATAATAATAGTTATAGTGGTAATAATAATAGTAATAAGCATAATAATAAATTTATAAGGATAGAGACAAGAGTAATAGGGATAGTAATAATAGAATAAGTATAATAATAACAGTAATAGCGATAATAATAAAAGTAATAAGGATAATAATAATAGTTTTAGTGCTAATAATAATAGTAATAAGCATAACAATAATAGTTATAAGGAAAGAGACAAGAGTAATAGGGATAGTAATAATAGAATAAGGATAATAATAACAGTCATAGCGATAATAATAATAGAAATAAGGATAATAATAATAGTTATAGTGGTAATAATAATAGTAATAAGGGAAATAATAATAAATATCAGGATAAAGACAAGAGTAATAGGGATAGTAATAATGGAAGAAGTATAATAATAACAGTCATTGCGATAATAATAATAGAAATAAGGATAATAATAATAGTTATAGTGGTAATAATAATAGTAATAAGCATAATAATAAATTTATAAGGATAGAGACAAGAGTAATAGGGATAGTAATAATAGAATAAGTATAATAATAACAGTAATAGCGATAATAATAAAAGTAATAAGGATAATAATAATAGTTTTAGTGCTAATAATAATAGTAATAAGCATAACAATAATAGTTATAAGGAAAGAGACAAGAGTAATAGGGATAGTAATAATAGAATAAGGATAATAATAACAGTCATAGCGATAATAATAATAGAAATAAGGATAATAATAATAGTTATAGTGGTAATAATAATAGTAATAAGCATAATAATAAATTTATAAGGATAGAGACAAGAGTAATAGGGATAGTAATAATAGAATAAGTATAATAATAACAGTAATAGCGATAATAATAATAGTAATAAGGATAATAATAATAGTTTTAGTGCTAATAATAATAGTAATAAGCATAACAATAATAGTTATAAGGAAAGAGACAAGAGTAATAGGGATAGTAATAATAGAATAACGATAATAATAACAGTCATAGCGATAATAATAATAGTAATGAGGATAACAATAATAGTTATAGAGATAATAATACTAGTAATAAGGATAATAATAATAGTTATAAGGATAATAATAATAGTTATAAGGATAAAGAGAAGAGTATTAGGGATAGTAATAATAGAATAAGGATAATAATAACAGTCATAGCGATAATAATAATAGAAATAAGGATAATAATAATAGTTATAGTGCTAACAATAATAGTAATAAGCATAATAATAATAGTTATAAGGATAGAGACAAGAGTAATAGGGATAGTAATAATAGAATAAGGATAATAATAACAGTCATTGCGATAATAATAATAGTAGTGAGGTTAATAATAATAGTTATAAGAATGGAGACAAGAGTAATAGGGATAGTAATAATAGAATAAGTATAATAATAACAGTCATAGCGATAATAATAATAGTAATAAGGATAATAATAATAGTTATAGTGCTAGTAATAATAGTAATAAGCATAACAATAATAGTTATAAGGATAAAGACAAGAGTAATAGGGATAGTAATAATAGAATAAGAATAATAATAACAGTCATAGCGATAATAATAATAGTAATAAGGATAATAATAAGAGTTATAGTGCGAATAATAATAGTAATAAGGATAACCATAATAGTTATAGTGCTAATAATACTAGTAATAAGGATAATAATAACAGTTATAGCGATAATAATAATAGTAATAAGGGAAATAATAATAAATATCAGGATAAAGACAAGAGTAATAGGGATAGTAATAATGGAAGAAGTATAATAATAACAGTCATTGCGATAATAATAATAGAAATAAGGATAATAATAATAGTTATAGTGGTAATAATAATAGTAATAAGCATAATAATAAATTTATAAGGATAGAGACAAGAGTAATAGGGATAGTAATAATAGAATAAGTATAATAATAACAGTAATAGCGATAATAATAAAAGTAATAAGGATAATAATAATAGTTTTAGTGCTAATAATAATAGTAATAAGCATAACAATAATAGTTATAAGGAAAGAGACAAGAGTAATACGGATAGTAATAATAGAATAAGGATAATAATAACAGTCATAGCGATAATAATAATAGAAATAAGGATAATAATAATAGTTATAGTGGTAATAATAATAGTAATAAGCATAATAATCAATTTATAAGGATAGAGACAAGAGTAATAGGGATAGTAATAATAGAATAAGTATAATAATAACAGTAATAGCGATAATAATAAAAGTAATAAGGATAATAATAATAGTTTTAGTGCTAATAATAATAGTAATAAGCATAACAATAATAGTTATAAGGAAAGAGACAAGAGTAATAGGGATAGTAATAATAGAATAAGGATAATAATAACAGTCATAGCGATAATAATAATAGAAATAAGGATAATAATAATAGTTATAGTGGTAATAATAATAGTAATAAGGGAAATAATAATAAATATCAGGATAAAGACAAGAGTAATAGGGATAGTAATAATGGAAGAAGTATAATAATAACAGTCATTGCGATAATAATAATAGAAATAAGGATAATAATAATAGTTATAGTGGTAATAATAATAGTAATAAGCATAATAATAAATTTATAAGGATAGAGACAAGAGTAATAGGGATAGTAATAATAGAATAAGTATAATAATAACAGTAATAGCGATAATAATAAAAGTAATAAGGATAATAATAATAGTTTTAGTGCTAATAATAATAGTAATAAGCATAACAATAATAGTTATAAGGAAAGAGACAAGAGTAATAGGGATAGTAATAATAGAATAAGGATAATAATAACAGTCATAGCGATAATAATAATAGAAATAAGGATAATAATAATAGTTATAGTGGTAATAATAATAGTAATAAGCATAATAATAAATTTATAAGGATAGAGACAAGAGTAATAGGGATAGTAATAATAGAATAAGTATAATAATAACAGTAATAGCGATAATAATAATAGTAATAAGGATAATAATAATAGTTTTAGTGCTAATAATAATAGTAATAAGCATAACAATAATAGTTATAAGGAAAGAGACAAGAGTAATAGGGATAGTAATAATAGAATAACGATAATAATAACAGTCATAGCGATAATAATAATAGTAATAAGGATAATAATAATAGTTATAGTGCTAACAATAATAGTAATAAGCATAATAATAATAGTTATAAGGATAGAGACAAGAGTAATAGGGATAGTAATAATAGAATAAGGATAATAATAACAGTCATTGCGATAATAATAATAGTAGTGAGGTTAATAATAATAGTTATAAGAATGGAGACAAGAGTAATAGGGATAGTAATAATAGAATAAGTATAATAATAACAGTCATAGCGATAATAATAATAGTAATAAGGATAATAATAATAGTTATAGTGCTAGTAATAATAGTAATAAGCATAACAATAATAGTTATAAGGATAAAGACAAGAGTAATAGGGATAGTAATAATAGAATAAGAATAATAATAACAGTCATAGCGATAATAATAATAGTAATAAGGATAATAATAAGAGTTATAGTGCGAATAATAATAGTAATAAGGATAACCATAATAGTTATAGTGCTAATAATACTAGTAATAAGGATAATAATAACAGTTATAGCGATAATAATAATAGTAATAAGGGAAATAATAATAAATATCAGGATAAAGACAAGAGTAATAGGGATAGTAATAATGGAAGAAGTATAATAATAACAGTCATTGCGATAATAATAATAGAAATAAGGATAATAATAATAGTTATAGTGGTAATAATAATAGTAATAAGCATAATAATAAATTTATAAGGATAGAGACAAGAGTAATAGGGATAGTAATAATAGAATAAGTATAATAATAACAGTAATAGCGATAATAATAAAAGTAATAAGGATAATAATAATAGTTTTAGTGCTAATAATAATAGTAATAAGCATAACAATAATAGTTATAAGGAAAGAGACAAGAGTAATAGGGATAGTAATAATAGAATAAGGATAATAATAACAGTCATAGCGATAATAATAATAGAAATAAGGATAATAATAATAGTTATAGTGGTAATAATAATAGTAATAAGGGAAATAATAATAAATATCAGGATAAAGACAAGAGTAATAGGGATAGTAATAATGGAAGAAGTATAATAATAACAGTCATTGCGATAATAATAATAGAAATAAGGATAATAATAATAGTTATAGTGGTAATAATAATAGTAATAAGCATAATAATAAATTTATAAGGATAGAGACAAGAGTAATAGGGATAGTAATAATAGAATAAGTATAATAATAACAGTAATAGCGATAATAATAAAAGTAATAAGGATAATAATAATAGTTTTAGTGCTAATAATAATAGTAATAAGCATAACAATAATAGTTATAAGGAAAGAGACAAGAGTAATACGGATAGTAATAATAGAATAAGGATAATAATAACAGTCATAGCGATAATAATAATAGAAATAAGGATAATAATAATAGTTATAGTGGTAATAATAATAGTAATAAGCATAATAATAAATTTATAAGGATAGAGACAAGAGTAATAGGGATAGTAATAATAGAATAAGTATAATAATAACAGTAATAGCGATAATAATAAAAGTAATAAGGATAATAATAATAGTTTTAGTGCTAATAATAATAGTAATAAGCATAACAATAATAGTTATAAGGAAAGAGACAAGAGTAATAGGGATAGTAATAATAGAATAAGGATAATAATAACAGTCATAGCGATAATAATAATAGAAATAAGGATAATAATAATAGTTATAGTGGTAATAATAATAGTAATAAGGGAAATAATAATAAATATCAGGATAAAGACAAGAGTAATAGGGATAGTAATAATGGAAGAAGTATAATAATAACAGTCATTGCGATAATAATAATAGAAATAAGGATAATAATAATAGTTATAGTGGTAAAAATAATAGTAATAAGCATAATAATAAATTTATAAGGATAGAGACAAGAGTAATAGGGATAGTAATAATAGAATAAGTATAATAATAACAGTAATAGCGATAATAATAAAAGTAATAAGGATAATAATAATAGTTTTAGTGCTAATAATAATAGTAATAAGCATAACAATAATAGTTATAAGGAAAGAGACAAGAGTAATAGGGATAGTAATAATAGAATAAGGATAATAATAACAGTCATAGCGATAATAATAATAGAAATAAGGATAATAATAATAGTTATAGTGGTAATAATAATAGTAATAAGCATAATAATAAATTTATAAGGATAGAGACAAGAGTAATAGGGATAGTAATAATAGAATAAGTATAATAATAACAGTAATAGCGATAATAATAAAAGTAATAAGGATAATAATAATAGTTTTAGTGCTAATAATAATAGTAATAAGCATAACAATAATAGTTATAAGGAAAGAGACAAGAGTAATAGGGATAGTAATAATAGAATAAGGATAATAATAACAGTCATAGCGATAATAATAATAGAAATAAGGATAATAATAATAGTTATAGTGGTAATAATAATAGTAATAAGCATAATAATAAATTTATAAGGATAGAGACAAGAGTAATAGGGATAGTAATAATAGAATAAGTATAATAATAACAGTAATAGCGATAATAATAATAGTAATAAGGATAATAATAATAGTTTTAGTGCTAATAATAATAGTAATAAGCATAATAATAATAGTTATAAGGATAGAGACAAGAGTAATAGGGATAGTAATAATAGAATAAGGATAATAATAACAGTCATTGCGATAATAATAATAGTAACAAGGATAATGATAATAGTTATAGCGATAATAATAATAGTAATAAGGATAATAATAATAGTTATAAGGATAAAGACAAGAGTAATAGGGATAGTAATAATAGAATAAGGATAATAATAACAGTCATAGCGATAATAATAATAGTAGTGAGGTTAATAATAATAGTTATAAGAATGCAGACAAGAGTAATAGGGATAGTAATAATAGAATAAGTATAATAATAACAGTCATAGCGATAATAATAATAGTAATAAGGATAATAATAATAGTTATAGTGCTAGTAATAATAGTAATAAGCATAACAATAATAGTTATAAGGATAAAGACAAGAGTAATAGGGATAGTAATAATAGAATAAGTATAATAATAACAGTCATAGCGATAATAATAATAGTAATAAGGATAATAATAATAGTTATAGTGCGAATAATAATAGTAATAAGGATAACCATAATAGTTATAGTGCTAATAATACTAGTAATAAGGATAATAATAACAGTTATAGCGATAATAATAATAGTAATAAGGGAAATAATAATAAATATCAGGATAAAGACAAGAGTAATAGGGATAGTAATAATGGAAGAAGTATAATAATAACAGTCATTGCGATAATAATAATAGAAATAAGGATAATAATAATAGTTATAGTGGTAATAATAATAGTAATAAGCATAATAATAAATTTATAAGGATAGAGACAAGAGTAATAGGGATAGTAATAATAGAATAAGTATAATAATAACCGTAATAGCGATAATAATAATAGTAATAAGGATAATAATAATAGTTTTGGTGCTAATAATAATAGTAATAAGCATAACAATAATAGTTATAAGGATAAAGACAAGAGTAATAGGGATAGTAATAATAAAATAAGGATAATAATAACAGTCATAGTGATAATAATAATAGTAATGAGGATAACAATAATAGTTATAGAGATGATAATACTAGTAATAAGGATAATAATAATAGTTATAAGGATAAAGAGAAGAGTATTAGGGATAGTAATAATAGAATAAGGATAATAATAACAGTCATTGCGATAATAATAATAGTAACAAGGATAATGATAATAGTTATAGCGATAATAATAATAGTAATAAGGATAATAATAATAGTTATAAGGATAAAGACAAGAGTAATAGGGATAGTAATAATAGAATAAGGATAATAATAACAGTCATAGCGATAATAATAATAGTAGTGAGGTTAATAATAATAGTTATAAGAATGCAGACAAGCGTAATAGGGATAGTAATAATAGAATAAGTATAATAATAACAGTCATAGCGATAATAATAATAGTAATAAGGATAATAATAATAGTTATAGTGCTAGGAATAATAGTAATAAGCATAACAATAATAGTTATAAGGATAAAGACAAGAGTAATAGGGATAGTAATAATAGAATAAGTATAATAATAACAGTCATAGCGATAATAATAATAGTAATAAGGATAATAATAATAGTTATAGTGCGAATAATAATAGTAATAAGGATAACCATAATAGTTATAGTGCTAATAATACTAGTAATAAGGATAATAATAACAGTTATAGCGATAATAATAATAGTAATAAGGGAAATAATAATAAATATCAGGATAAAGACAAGAGTAATAGGGATAGTAATAATGGAAGAAGTATAATAATAACAGTCATTGCGATAATAATAATAGAAATAAGGATAATAATAATAGTTATAGTGGTAATAATAATAGTAATAAGCATAATAATAAATTTATAAGGATAGAGACAAGAGTAATAGGGATAGTAATAATAGAATAAGTATAATAATAACCGTAATAGCGATAATAATAATAGTAATAAGGATAATAATAATAGTTTTGGTGCTAATAATAATAGTAATAAGCATAACAATAATAGTTATAAGGATAAAGACAAGAGTAATAGGGATAGTAATAATAAAATAAGGATAATAATAACAGTCATAGTGATAATAATAATAGTAATGAGGATAACAATAATAGTTATAGAGATGATAATACTAGTAATAAGGATAATAATAATAGTTATAAGGATAAAGAGAAGAGTATTAGGGATAGTAATAATAGAATAAGGATAATAATAACAGTCATAGCGATAATAATAATAGAAATAAGGATAATAATAATAGTTATAGTGCTAACAATAATAGTAATAAGCATAATAATAATAGTTATAAGGATAGAGACAAGAGTAATAGGGATAGTAATAATAGAATAAGGATAATAATAACAGTCATAGCGATAATAATAATAGTAATGAGGATAACAATAATAGTTATAGAGATAATAATACTAGTAATAAGGATAATAATAACAGTTATAATGGCAATAATAATAGAATAAGGATAATAATAGCAGCCATAGCGATAATAATAATAGAAATAAGGATAATAATTATAGTTATAGTGCTAACAATAATAGTAATAAGCATAATAATAATAGTTATAAGGATAGAGACAAGAGTAATAGGGATAGTAATAATAGAATAAGGATAATAATAACAGTCATTGCGATAATAATAATAGTAACAAGGATAATGATAATAGTTATAGCGATAATAATAATAGTAATAAGGATAATAATAATAGTTATAAGGATAAAGACAAGAGTAATAGGGATAGTAATAATAGAATAAGGATAATAATAACAGTCATAGCGATAATAATAATAGTAGTGAGGTTAATAATAATAGTTATAAGAATGCAGACAAGAGTAATAGGGATAGTAATAATAGAATAAGTATAATAATAACAGTCATAGCGATAATAATAATAGTAATAAGGATAATAATAATAGTTATAGTGCTAGTAATAATAGTAATAAGCATAACAATAATAGTTATAAGGATAAAGACAAGAGTAATAGGGATAGTAATAATAGAATAAGTATAATAATAACAGTCATAGCGATAATAATAATAGTAATAAGGATAATAATAATAGTTATAGTGCGAATAATAATAGTAATAAGGATAACCATAATAGTTATAGTGCTAATAATACTAGTAATAAGGATAATAATAACAGTTATAGCGATAATAATAATAGTAATAAGGGAAATAATAATAAATATCAGGATAAAGACAAGAGTAATAGGGATAGTAATAATGGAAGAAGTATAATAATAACAGTCATTGCGATAATAATAATAGAAATAAGGATAATAATAATAGTTATAGTGCTAACAATAATAGTAATAAGCATAATAATAATAGTTATAAGGAAAGAGACAAGAGTAATAGGGATAGTAATAATAGAATAAGTATAATAATAACAGTCATAGCGATAATAATAATAGTAATAAGGATAATAATAATAGTTATAGTGCGAATAATAATAGTAATAAGGATAACCATAATAGTTATAGTGCTAATAATACTAGTAATAAGGATAATAATAACAGTTATAGCGATAATAATAATAGTAATAAGGGAAATAATAATAAATATCAGGATAAAGACAAGAGTAATAGGGATAGTAATAATGGAAGAAGTATAATAATAACAGTCATTGCGATAATAATAATAGAAATAAGGATAATAATAATAGTTATAGTGCTAACAATAATAGTAATAAGCATAATAATAATAGTTACAAGGAAAGAGACAAGAGTAATAGGGATAGTAATAATAGAATAAGTATAATAATAATAGTTATAGCGATAATAATAATAGTAATAAGGATAATAATAATAGTTATAAGGATAAAGACATGAGTAATAGGGATAGTAATAATAGAATAAGGATAATAATAACAGTCATAGCGATAATAATAATAGTAGTGAGGTTAATAATAATAGTTATAAGAATGGAGACAAGAGTAATAGGGATAGTAATAATAGAATAAGTATAATAATAACAGTCATAGCGATAATAATAATAGTAATAAGGGAAATAATAATAAATATCAGGATAAAGACAAGAGTAATAGGGATAGTAATAATGGAAGAAGTATAATAATAACAGTCATTGCGATAATAATAATAGAAATAAGGATAATAATAATAGTTATAGTGCTAACAATAATAGTAATAAGCATAATAATAATAGTTATAAGGAAAGAGACAAGAGTAATAGGGATAGTAATAATAGAATAAGTATAATAATAACAGTAATAGCGATAATAATAATAGTAATAAGGATAATAATAATAGTTTTAGTGCTAATAATAATAGTAATAAGCATAACAATAATAGTTATAAGGATAAAGACAAGAGTAATAGGGATAGTAATAATAGAATAAGGATAATAATAACAGTCATAGCGATAATAATAATAGTAATGAGGATAACAATAATAGTTATAGAGATAATAATACTAGTAATAAGGATAATAATAATAGTTATAAGGATAAAGAGAAGAGTATTAGGGATAGTAATAATAGAATAAGGATAATAATAGCAGCCATAGCGATAATAATAATAGAAATAAGGATAACAATAATAGTTATAGTGCTAACAATAATAGTAATAAGCATAATAATAATAGTTATAAGGATAGAGACAAGAGTAATAGGGATAGTAATAATATAATAAGGATAATAATAACAGTCATAGCGATAATAATAATAGTAATGAGGATAACAATAATAGTTATAGAGATAATAATACTAGTAATAAGGATAATAATATTAGTAATAAGGATAATAATAACAGTTATAATGACAATAATAATAGAATAAGGATAATAATAGCAGCCATAGCGATAATAATAATAGAAATAAGGATAATAATAATAGTTATAGTGCTAACAATAATAGTAATAAGCATAATAATAATAGTTATAAGGATAGAGACAAGAGTAATAGGGATAGTAATAATAGAATAAGGATAATAATAACAGTCATAGCGATAATAATAATAGTAATGAGGATAATAATAATAGTTATAAGGATAGAGAAGAGAGTAATAGGGATAGTAATAATAGAATAAGTATAATAATAACAGTCATAGCGATAATAATAATAGTAATAAGGATAATAATAATAGTTATAGTGCGAATAATAATAGTAATAAGGATAAACATAATAATTATAGTGCTAATAATACTAGTAATAAGGATAATTATAACAGTTATAGCGATAATAATAATAGTAATAAGGGAAATAATAATAAATATCAGGATAAAGACAAGAGTAATAGGGATAGTAATAATAGAATAAGGATAATAATAACAGTCATAGCGATAATAATAATAGTAATGAGGATAACAATAATAGTTATAGAGATAATAATACTAGTAATAAGGATAATAATAATAGTTATAAGGATAATAATAATAGTTATAAGGATAAAGAGAAGAGTATTAGGGATAGTAATAATAGAATAAGGATAATAATAACAGTCATAGCGATAATAATAATAGAAATAAGGATAATAATAATAGTTATAAGAATAGAGACAAGAGTAATAGGGATAGTAATAGTAGAATAAGCATAATAATAACAGTCATAGCGATAATAATAATAGTAATAAGGATAATAATAATAGTTATAGTGCTAGTAATAATAGTAATAAGCATAACAATAATAGTTATAAGGATAAAGACAAGAGTAATAGGGATAGTAATAATAGAATAAGTATAATAATAACAGTCATAGCGATAATAATAATAGTAATAAGGATAATAATAATAGTTATAGTGCGAATAATAATAGTAATAAGGATAACCATAATAGTTATAGTGCTAATAATACTAGTAATAAGGATAATAATAACAGTTATAGCGATAATAATAATAGTAATAAGGGAAATAATAATAAATATCAGGATAAAGACAAGAGTAATAGGGATAGTAATAATGGAAGAAGTATAATAATAACAGTCATTGCGATAATAATAATAGAAATAAGGATAATAATAATAGTTATAGTGCTAACAATAATAGTAATAAGCATAATGATAATAGTTATAAGGAAAGAGACAAGAGTAATAGGGATAGTAATAATAGAATAAGTATAATAATAATAGTTATAGCGATAATAATAATAGTAATAAGGATAATAATAATAGTTATAAGGATAAAGACATGAGTAATAGGGATAGTAATAATAGAATAAGGATAATAATAACAGTCATAGCGATAATAATAATAGTAGTGAGGTTAATAATAATAGTTATAAGAATGGAGACAAGAGTAATAGGGATAGTAATAATAGAATAAGTATAATAATAACAGTCATAGCGATAATAATAATAGTAATAAGGGAAATAATAATAAATATCAGGATAAAGACAAGAGTAATAGGGATAGTAATAATGGAAGAAGTATAATAATAACAGTCATTGCGATAATAATAATAGAAATAAGGATAATAATAATAGTTATAGTGCTAACAATAATAGTAATAAGCATAATAATAATAGTTATAAGGAAAGAGACAAGAGTAATAGGGATAGTAATAATAGAATAAGTATAATAATAACAGTAATAGCGATAATAATAATAGTAATAAGGATAATAATAATAGTTTTAGTGCTAATAATAATAGTAATAAGCATAACAATAATAGTTATAAGGATAAAGACAAGAGTAATAGGGATAGTAATAATAGAATAAGGATAATAATAACAGTCATAGCGATAATAATAATAGTAATGAGGATAACAATAATAGTTATAGAGATAATAATACTAGTAATAAGGATAATAATAATAGTTATAAGGATAAAGAGAAGAGTATTAGGGATAGTAATAATAGAATAAGGATAATAATAACATTTATAGCGATAATAATAATATAAATAAGGATAATAATAATAGTTATAGTGCTAACAATAATAGTAATAAGCATAATAATAATAGTTATAAGGATAGAGACAAGAGTAATAGGGATAGTAATAATAGAATAAGGATAATAATAACAGCCATAGCGATAATAATAATAGTAATGAGGATATCAATAATAGTTATAGAGATAATAATACTAGTAATAAGGATAATAATAACAGTTATAATGACAATAATAATAGAATAAGGATAATAATAGCAGCCATAGCGATAATAATAATAGAAATAAGGATAACAATAATAGTTATAGTGCTAACAATAATAGTAATAAGCATAATAATAATAGTTATGAGGATAGAGACAAGAGTAATAGGGATAGTAATAATATAATAAGGATAATAATATTAGTAATAAGGATAATAATAACAGTTATAATGACAATAATAATAGAATAAGGATAATAATAGCAGCCATAGCGATAATAATAATAGAAATAAGGATAATAATAATAGTTATAGTGCTAACAATAATAGTAATAAGCATAATAATAATAGTTATAAGGATAGAGACAAGAGTAATAGGGATAGTAATAATAGAATAAGGATAATAATAACAGTCATAGCGATAATAATAATAGTAATGAGGATAATAATAATAGTTATAAGGATAGAGAAGAGAGTAATAGGGATAGTAATAATAGAATAAGTATAATAATAACAGTCATAGCGATAATAATAATAGTAATAAGGATAATAATAATAGTTATAGTGCGAATAATAATAGTAATAAGGATAAACATAATAGTTATAGTGCTAATAATACTAGTAATAAGGATAATTATAACAGTTATAGCGATAATAATAATAGTAATAAGGGAAATAATAATAAATATCAGGATAAAGACAAGAGTAATAGGGATAGTAATAATAGAATAAGGATAATAATAACAGTCATAGCGATAATAATAATAGTAATGAGGATAACAATAATAGTTATAGAGATAATAATACTAGTAATAAGGATAATAATAATAGTTATAAGGATAATAATAATAGTTATAAGGATAAAGAGAAGAGTATTAGGGATAGTAATAATAGAATAAGGATAATAATAACAGTCATAGCGATAATAATAATAGAAATAAGGATAATAATAATAGTTATAAGAATAGAGACAAGAGTAATAGGGATAGTAATAGTAGAATAAGCATAATAATAACAGTCATAGCGATAATAATAATAGTAATAAGGATAATAATAATAGTTATAGTGCTAGTAATAATAGTTATAGCGATAATAATAATAGTAATAAGGATAATAATAATAGTTATAGTGCTAACAATAATAGTAATAAGCATAATAATAATAGTTATAAGGATAATAATAATAGTTATGAGGATAAAGAGAAGAGTATTAGGGATAGTAATAATAGAATAAGGATAATAATAACAGTCATAGCGATAATAATAATAGCAATAAGGGTAATAATAATAGTTATAGTGCTAACAATAATAGTAATAAGCATAATAATAATAGTTATAAGGAAAGAGACAAGAGTAATAGGTAAAGTAATAATAGAATAAGGATAATAATAACAGTCATAGCGATAATAATAATAGTAATGAGGATAACAATAATAGTTGTAAGGATAAAGAGAAGAGTAATAGGGATAGTAATAATAGAATAAGGATAATAATAACAGTCATAGCGATAATAATAATAGTAGTAAGGATAATAATAACAGTCATAGTGCTAATAATACTAGTAATAAGGATAATAATAACAGTTATAGCGATAATAATAATAGTAATAAGGGAAATAATAATAAATATCAGGATAAAGACAAGAGTAATAGGGATAGTAATAATAGAATAAGGATAATAATAACAGCCATAGCGATAATAATAATAGAAATAAGGATAATAATAATAGTTATAGTGCTAACAATAATAGTAATAAGCATAATAATAATAGTTATAAGGAAAGAGACAAGAGTAATAGGGAAAGTAATAATAGAATAAGGATAATAATAACAGTCATAGCGATAATAATAATAGTAATGAGGATAACAATAATAGTTATAGAGATAATAATACTAGTAATAAGGATAATAATAATAGTTATAAGGATAAAGAGACGAGTATTAGGGATAGTAATAATAGAATAAGGATAATAATAACAGTCATAGCGATAATAATAATAGAAATAAGGATACTAATAATAGTTATAGTGCTAACAATAATAGTAATAAGCATAATAATAATAGTTA
Organism: Megachile ligniseca; assembly: GCA_945859555.1. Classification (NCBI taxonomy): domain Eukaryota; kingdom Metazoa; phylum Arthropoda; class Insecta; order Hymenoptera; family Megachilidae; genus Megachile; species Megachile ligniseca. The sequence continues at coordinate 114,532 of CAMAOC010000028.1, read as the reverse complement.
TAAGGATAGAGACAAGAGTAATAGGGATCGTAATAATAGAATAAGGATAATAATAACAGTCATATCGATAATAATAATAGTAATGAGGATAACAATAATAGTTATAGAGATAATAATACTAGTAATAAGGATAATAATAATAGTTATAAGGATAATAATAATAGTTATAAGGATAGAGACAAGAGTAATAGGGATAGTAATAATAGAATAAGGATAATAATAACAGTCATAGCGATAATAATAATAGTAATGAGGATAACAATAATAGTTATAGAGATAATAATACTAGTAATAAGGATAATAATAATAGTTATAAGGATAATAATAATAGTTATAAGGATAAAGAGAAGAGTAATAGGGATAGTAATAATAGAATAAGGATAATAATAACAGTCATAGCGATAATAATAATAGTAGTAAGGATAATAATAATAGTTATAGTGCTAACAATAATAGTAATAAGGATCATAATAACAGTTATAATGATAATAATAATAGTAATAAGGGAAATAATAATAGTAATAAGGATAAAGACAAGAGTAATAGGGATAGTAATAATAGAATAAGGATAATAATAACAGTCATAGCGATAATAATAATAGTAATGAGGATAACAATAATAGTTATAGAGATAATAATACTAGAAATAAGGATAATAATAATAGTTATAAGGATAGTAATAATAGTTATAAGGATAAAGAGAAGAGTATTAGGGATAGTAATAATAGAATAAGGATAATAATAACAGTCATAGCGATAATAATAATAGAAATAAGGATAATAATAATAGTTATAGTGCTAACAATAATAGTAATAAGCATAATAATAATAGTTATAAGGATAGAGACAAGAGTAACAGGGATAGTAATAATAGAATAAGGATAATAATAACAGTCATTGCGATAATAATAATAGTAATAAGGATAATAATAATAGTTATAGCGATAATAATACTAGTAATAAGGATAATAATAATAGTTATAAGGATAATAATAATAGTTATAAGGATAAAGAGAAGAGTATTAGGGATAGTAATAATAGAATAAGGATAATAATAACAGTCATAGCGATAATAACAATAGCAATAAGGGTAATAATAATAGTTATAGTGCGAATAATAATAGTAGTAAGGATAAACATAATAGTTATAGTGCTAATAATACTAGTAATAAGGATAATAATAACAGTTGTAGCGATAATAATAATAGTAATAAGGGAAATAATAATAAATATCAGGATAAAGACAAGAGTAATAGGGATAGTAATAATGGAAGAAGTATAATAATAACAGTCATGGCGATAATAATAATAGAAATAAGGATAATAATAATAGTTATAGTGGTAATAATAATAGTAATAAGCATAATAATAATAGTTATAAGGATGGAGACAAGAGTAATAGGGATAGTAATAATAGAATAAGGATAATAATAACAGTCATAGCGATAATAATAATAGTAGTGAGGTTAATAATAATAGTTATAGTGCGAATAATAATAGTAATAAGGATAATAATAATAGTTATAGCGATAATAATAATTGTAATAAGGATAATATGGATAGTAATAATAGAATAAGGATAATATTAACAGTCATAGTGATAATAATAATAGTAGTAAGGATAATAATAACAGTCATAGCGATAATAATAATAGTAATGAGGATAATAATAATAGTTATAAGAATGGAGACAAGAGTAATAGGGATAGTAATAATAGAATAAGTATAATAATAACAGTCATAGCGATAATAATAATAGTAATAAGGATAATAATAATAGTTATAGTGCTAGTAATAATAGTAATAAGCATAACAATAATAGTTATAAGGATAAAGACAAGAGTAATAGGGATAGTAATAATAGAATAAGTATAATAATAACAGTCATAGCGATAATAATAATAGTAATAAGGATAATAATAATAGTTATAGTGCGAATAATAATAGTAATAAGGATAACCATAATAGTTATAGTGCTAATAATACTAGTAATAAGGATAATAATAACAGTTATAGCGATAATAATAATAGTAATAAGGGAAATAATAATAAATATCAGGATAAAGACAAGAGTAATAGGGATAGTAATAATGGAAGAAGTATAATAATAACAGTCATTGCGATAATAATAATAGAAATAAGGATAATAATAATAGTTATAGTGGCAATAATAATAGTAATAAGCATAATAATAAATTTATAAGGATAGAGACAAGAGTAATAGGGATAGTAATAATAGAAAAAGTATAATAATAACAGTAATAGCGATAATAATAATAGTAATAAGGATAATAATAATAGTTTTGGTGCTAATAATAATAGTAATAAGCATAACAATAATAGTTATAAGGATAAAGACAAGAGTAATAGGGATAGTAATAATAGAATAAGGATAATAATAACAGTCATAGCGATAATAATAATAGTAATGAGGATAACAATAATAGTTATAGAGATAATAATACTAGTAATAAGGATAATAATAATAGTTATAAGGATAATAATAATAGTTATAAGGATAAAGACAAGAGTAATAGGGATAGTAATAATAGAATAAGGATAATAATAACAGCCATAGCGATAATAATAATAGAAATAAGGATAATAATAATAGTTATAGTGCTAACAATAATAGTAATAAGCATAATAATAATAGTTATAGGGAAAGAGACAAGAGTAATAGGGAAAGTAATAATAGAATAAGGATAATAATAACAGTCATAGCGATAATAATAATAGTAATGAGGATAACAATAATAGTTATAGAGATAATAATACTAGTAATAATGATAATAATAATAGTTATAAGGATAAAAAGAAGAGTATTAGGGATAGTAATAATAGAATAAGGATAATAATAACAGTCATAGCGATAATAATAATAGAAATAAGGATACTAATAATAGTTATAGTGCTAACAATAATAGTAATAAGCATAATAATAATAGTTATAAGGATAGAGACAAGAGTAATAGGGATAGTAATAATAGAATAAGGATAATAATAACAGTCATAGCGATAATAATAATAGTAATGAGGATAACAATAATAGTTATAGAGATAATAATACTAGTAATAAGGATAATAATAATAGTTATAAGGATAATAATAATAGTTATGAGGATAAAGAGAAGAGTATTAGGGATAGTGATAATAGAATAAGGATAATAATAACAGTCATAGCGATAATAATAATAGCAATAAGGGTAATAATAATAGTTATAGTGCTAACAATAATAGTAATAAGCATAATAATAATAGTTATAAGGAAAGAGACAAGAGTAATAGGGAAAGTAATAATAGAATAAGGATAATAATAACAGTCATAGCGATAATAATAATAGTAATGAGGATAACAATAATAGTTATAAGGATAAAGAGAAGAGTAATAGGGATAGTAATAATAGAATAAGGATAATAATAACAGTCATAGCGATAATAATAATAGTAGTAAGGATAATAATAACAGTCATAGTGCTAATAATACTAGTAATAAGGATAATAATAACAGTTATAGCGATAATAATAATAGTAATAAGGGAAATAATAATAAATATCAGGATAAAGACAAGAGTAATAGGGATAGTAATAATAGAATAAGGATAATAATAACAGCCATAGCGATAATAATAATAGAAATAAGGATAATAATAATAGTTATAGTGCTAACAATAATAGTAATAAGCATAATAATAATAGTTATAAGGAAAGAGACAAGAGTAATAGGGAAAGTAATAATAGAATAAGGATAATAATAACAGTCATAGCGATAATAATAATAGTAATGAGGATAACAATAATAGTTATAGAGATAATAATACTAGTAATAAGGATAATAATAATAGTTATAAGGATAAAGAGAAGAGTATTAGGGATAGTAATAATAGAATAAGGATAATAATAACAGTCATAGCGATAATAATAATAGAAATAAGGATACTAATAATAGTTATAGTGCTAACAATAATAGTAATAAGGATCATAATAACAGTTATAATGATAATAATAATAGTAATAAGGGAAATAATAATAGTAATAAGGATAAAGACAAGAGTAATAGGGATAGTAATAATAGAATAAGGATAATAATAACAGTCATAGCGATAATAATAATAGTAATGAGGATAACAATAATAGTTATAGAGATAATAATACTAGAAATAAGGATAATAATAATAGTTATAAGGATAGTAATAATAGTTATAAGGATAAAGAGAAGAGTATTAGGGATAGTAATAATAGAATAAGGATAATAATAACAGTCATAGCGATAATAATACTAGTAATAAGGATAATAATAACAGTTATAGCGATAATAATAATAGTAAAAAGGGAAATAATAATAAATATCAGGATAAAGACAAGAGTAATAGGGATAGTAATAATGGAAGAAGTATAATAATAACAGTCATTGCGATAATAATAATAGAAATAAGGATAATAATAATAGTTATAGTGGCAATAATAATAGTAATAAGCATAATAATAAATTTATAAGGATAGAGACAAGAGTAACAGGGATAGTAATAATAGAATAAGTATAATAATAACAGTAATAGCGATAATAATAATAGTAATAAGGATAATAATAATAGTTTTAGTGCTAATAATAATAGTAATAAGCATAACAATAATAGTTATAAGGATAAAGACAAGAGTAATAGGGATAGTAATAATAGAATAAGGATAATAATAACAGTCATAGCGATAATAATAATAGTAATGAGGACAACAATAATAGTTATAGAGATAATAATACTAGTAATAAGGATAGTAATAATAGTTATAAGGATAATAATAATAGTTATAAGGATAAAGAGAAGAGTATTAGGGATAGTAATAATAGAATAAGGATAATAATAACAGTCATAGCGATAATAATAATAAAAATAAGGATAATAATAATAGTTATAGTGCTAACAATAATAGTAATAAGCATAATAATAATAGTTATAAGGATAGAGACAAGAGTAATAGGGATAGTAATAATAGAATAAGGATAATAATAACAGTCATTGCGATAATAATAATAGTAATAAGGATAATAATAATAGTTGTAGCGATAATAATAATAGTAACAAGGATAATAATATTAGTTATAAGGATAAAGAGAAGAGTAATAGGGATAGTAATAATAGAATAAGGATAATAATAACAGTCATAGCGATAATAATAATAGTAGTGAGGTTAATAATAATAGTTATAGTGCGAATAATAATAGTAATAAGGATAATAATAATAGTTATAGCGATAATAATAATTGTAATAAGGATAATAATAATAGTTATAAGGATAAAGAGAAGAGTAATAGGGATAGTAATAATAGAATAAGGATAATATTAACAGTCATAGCGATAATAATAATAGTAGTAAGGATAATATTAACAGTCATAGTGGTAATAATAATAGTAATGAGGATAATAATAATAGTTATAAGAATGGAGACAAGAGTAATAGGGATAGTAATAATAGAATAAGTATAATAATAACAGTCATAGCGATAATAATAATAGTAATAAGGATAATAATAATAGTTATAGTGCTAGTAATAATAGTAATAAGCATAACAATAATAGTTATAAGGATAAAGACAAGAGTAATAGGGATAGTAATAATAGAATAGGGATAATAATAACAGTCATAGCGATAATAATAATAGTAATGAGGATAACAATAATAGTTATAGAGATAATAATACTAGTAATTAGGATAATAATAATAGTTATAAGGATAAAGAGAAGAGTATTAGGGATAGTAATAATAGAATAAGGATAATAATAACAGTCATAGCGATAATAATAATAGAAATAAGGATAATAATAATAGTTATAGTGCTAGTAATAATAGTTATAGCGATAATAATAATAGTAATAAGGATAATAATAATAGTTATAGTGCTAACAATAATAGTAATAAGCATAATAATAATAGTTATAAGGATAGAGACAAGAGTAATAGGGATAGTAATAATAGAATAAGGATAATAATAACAGTCATAGCGATAATAATAATAGTAATGAGGATAATAATAATAGTTATAAGGATAGAGACAAGAGTAATAGGGATAGTAATAATAGAATAAGTATAATAATAACAGTCATAGCGATAATAATAATAGTAATAAGGATAATAATAATAGTTATAGTGCGAATAATAATAGTAATAAGGATAAACATAATAGTTATAGTGCTAATAATACTAGTAATAAGGATAATAATAAGAGTTATAGCGATAATAATAATAGTAATAAGGGAAATAATAATAAATATCAGGATAAAGACAAGAGTAATAGGGATAGTAATAATAGAATAAGGATAATAATAACAGTCATAGCGATAATAATAATAGTAATGAGGATAACAATAATAGTTATAGAGATAATAATACTAGTAATAAGGATAGTAATAATAGTTATAAGGATAATAATAATAGTTATAAGGATAAAGAGAAGAGTATTAGGGATAGTAATAATAGAATAAGGATAATAATAACAGTCATAGCGATAATAATAATAGAAATAAGGATAATAATAATAGTTATAGTGCTAACAATAATAGTAATAAGCATAATAATAATAGTTATAAGGATAGAGACAAGAGTAATAGGGATAGTAATAATAGAATATGGATAATAATAACAGTCATTGCGATAATAATTATAGTAATAAGGATAATAATAATAGTTATAGTGCTAGTAATAATAGTAATAAGCATAACAATAATAGTTATAAGGATAAAGACAAGAGTAATAGGGATAGTAATAATAGAATAAGTATAATAATAATAGTCATAGCGATAATAATAATAGTAATAAGGATAATAATAATAGTTATAGTGCGAATAATAATAGTAATAAGGATAACCATAATAGTTATAGTGCTAATAATACTAGTAATAAGGATAATAATAACAGTTATAGCGATAATAATAATAGTAATAAGGGAAATAATAATAAATATCAGGATAAAGACAAGAGTAATAGGGATAGTAATAATGGAAGAAGTATAATAATAACAGACATTGCGATAATAATAATAGAAATAAGGATAATAATAATAGTTATAGTGGCAATAATAATAGTAATAAGCATAATAATAAATTTATAAAGATAGAGACAAGAGTAATAGTGATAGTAATAATAGAATAAGTATAATAATAACAGTAATAGCGATAATAATAATAGTAATAAGGATAATAATAATAGTTTTAGTGCTAATAATAATAGTAATAAGCATAACAATAATAGTTATAAGGATAAAGACAAGAGTAATAGGGATAGTAATAATAGAATAGGGATAATAATAACAGTCATAGCGATAATAATAATAGTAATGAGGATAACAATAATAGTTATAGAGATAATAATACTAGTAATTAGGATAATAATAATAGTTATAAGGATAGAGAGAAGAGTATTAGGGATAGTAATAATAGAATAAGGATAATAATAACAGTCATAGCGATAATAATAATAGAAATAAGGATAATAATAATAGTTATAGTGCTAGTAATAATAGTTATAGCGATAATAATAATAGTAATAAGGATAATAATAATAGTTATAGTGCTAACAATAATAGTAATAAGCATAATAATAATAGTTATAAGGATAGAGACAAGAGTAATAGGGATAGTAATAATAGAATAAGGATAATAATAACAGTCATAGCGATAATAATAATAGTAATGAGGATAATAATAATAGTTATAAGGATAGAGACAAGAGTAATAGGGATAGTAATAATAGAATAAGTATAATAATAACAGTCATAGCGATAATAATAATAGTAATAAGGATAATAATAATAGTTATAGTGCGAATAATAATAGTAATAAGGATAAACATAATAGTTATAGTGCTAATAATACTAGTAATAAGGATAATAATAAGAGTTATAGCGATAATAATAATAGTAATAAGGGAAATAATAATAAATATCAGGATAAAGACAAGAGTAATAGGGATAGTAATAATAGAATAAGGATAATAATAACAGTCATAGCGATAATAATAATAGTAATGAGGATAACAATAATAGTTATAGAGATAATAATACTAGTAATAAGGATAATAATAATAGTAATAAGGGAAATAATAATAGTTATAAGGATAAAGACAAGAGTAATAGGGATAGTAATAATAGAATAAGGATAATAATTACAGTCATAGCGATAATAATAATAGTAATGAGGATAATAATAATAGTTATAGCGATAATAATAATAGTAATAAGCATAATAATAATAGTTATAAGAATAGAGACAAGAGTAATAGGGATAGTAATAGTAGAATAAGCATAATAATAACAGTCATAGCGATAATAATAATAGTAATAAGGATAATAATAATAGTTATAGTGCTAGTAATAATAGTTATAGCGATAATAATAATAGTAATAAGGATAATAATAATAGTTATAGTGCTAACAATAATAGTAATAAGCATAATAATAATAGTTATAAGGATAGAGACAAGAGTAATAGGGATAGTAATAATATAATAAGGATAATAATAACAGTCATAGCGATAATAATAATAGTAATGAGGATAATAATAATAGTTATAAGGATAGAGACAAGAGTAATAGGGATAGTAATAATAGAATAAGTATAATAATAACAGTCATAGCGATAATAATAAGAGTAATAAGGATAATAATAATAGTTATAGTGCGAATAATAATAGTAATAAGGATAAACATAATAGTTATAGTGCTAATAATACTAGTAATAAGGATAATAATAACAGTTATAGCGATAATGATAATAGTAATAAGGGAAATAATAATAAATATCAGGATAAAGACAAGAGTAATAGGGATAGTAATAATAGAATAAGGATAATAATAACAGTCATAGCGATAATAATAATAGAAATAAGGATAATAATAATAGTTATAGTGCTAACAATAATAGTAATAAGTATAATAATAATAGTTATAAGGATAGAGACAAGAGTAATAGGGATAGTAATAATAGAATATGGATAATAATAACAGTCATTGCGATAATAATAATAGTAATAAGGATAAGAATAATAGTTATAGCGATAATAATAATAGTAATAAGGATAATAATAATAGTTATAAGGATAAAGACAAGAGTAATAGGGATAGTAATAATAGAATAAGGATAATAATAACAGTCATAGCGATAATAATAATAGTAGTGAGGTTAATAATAATAGTTATAGTGCGAATAATAATAGTAATAAGGATAATAATAATAGTCATAGCGATAATAATAATAGTAATGAGGATAACAATAATAGTTATAGAGATAATAATACTAGTAATTAGGATAATAATAATAGTTATAAGGATAGAGACAAGAGTAATAGGGATAGTAATAATATAATAAGGAAAATAATAACAGTCATAGCGATAATAATAATAGTAACGAGGATAACAATAATAGTTATAGAGATAATAATACTAGTAATAAGGATAATAATAATAGTTATAGTGCGAATAATAATAGTAATAAGGATAAACATAATAGTTATAGTGCTAATAATACTAGTAATAAGGATAATAATAACAGTTATAGCGATAATAATAATAGTAATAAGGGAAATAATAATAAATATCAGGATAAAGACAAGAGTAATAGGGATAGTAATAATAGAATAAGGATAATAATAACAGTCATAGCGATAATAATAATAGTAATGAGGATAACAATAATAGTTATAGAGATAATAATACTAGTAATAAGGATAATAATAATAGTTATAAGGATAAAGAGAAGAGTATTAGGGATAGTAATAATAGAATAAGGATAATAATAACAGTCATAGCGATAATAAAAATAGCAATAAGGGTAATAATAATAGTTTTAGTGCTAATAATAATAGTAATAAGCATAACAATAATAGTTATAAGGATACAGACAAGAGTAATATGGATAGTAATAATAGAATAAGTATAATAATAACAGTCATAGCGATAATAATAATAGTAATAAGGATAATAATAATAGTTATAGTGCGAATAATAATAGTAGTAAGGATAAACATAATAGTTATAGTGCTAATAATACTAGTAATAAGGATAATAATAATAGTTATAGTAGTAATAATAATAGTAATAAGCATAATAATAATAGTTATAAGGATAGAGACAAGAGTAATAGGGATAGTAATAATAGAATAAGGATAATAATAACAGTCATAGCGATAATAATAATAATAGTGAGGTTAATAATAATAGTTATAGTGCGAATAATAATAGTAATAAGGATAATAATAATAGTCATAGCGATAATAATAATAGTAATAAGGATAATAATAATAGTTATAGTGCTAGTAATAATAGTAATAAGCATAACAATAATAGTTATAAGGATAAAGACAAGAGTAATAGGGATAGTAATAATAGAATAAGTATAATAATAACAGTCATAGCGATAATAATAATAGTAATAAGGATAAACATAATAGTTATAGTGCTAATAATACTAGTAATAAGGATAATAATAACAGTTATAGCGATAATAATAATAGTAATGAGGGAAATAATAATAAATATCAGGATAAAGACAAGAGTAATAGGAATAGTAATAATAGGAGAAGTATAATAATAACAGTCATTGCGATAATAATAATAGTAGTAAGGATAATAATAATAGTTATAGCGATAATAATAATAGTAATAAGCATAATAATAATAGTTATAAGAATAGAGACAAGAGTAATAGGGATAGTAATAGTAGAATAAGCATAATAATAACAGTCATAGCGATAATAATAATAGTAATAAGGATAATAATAATAGTTATAGAGATAATAATACTAGTAATAAGGATAATAATAATAGTAATAAGGGAAATAATAATAGTTATAAGTATAAAGACAAGAGTAATAGGGATAGTAATAATAGAATAAGGATAATAATAACAGTCATAGCGATAATAATAATAGTAATGAGGATAATAATAATAGTTATAGCGATAATAATAATAGTAATAAGCATAATAATAATAGTTATAAGAATAGAGACAAGAGTAATAGGGATAGTAATAGTAGAATAAGCATAATAATAACAGTCATAGCGATAATAATAATAGTAATAAGGATAATAATAATAGTTATAGTGCTAGTAATAATAGTTATAGCGATAATAATAATAGTAATAAGGATAATAATAATAGTTATAGTGCTAACAATAATAGTAATAAGCATAATAATAATAGTTATAAGGATAGAGACAAGAGTAATAGGGATAGTAATAATAGAATAAGGATAATAATAACAGTCATAGCGATAATAATAATAGTAATGAGGATAATAATAATAGTTATAAGGATAGAGACAAGAGTAATAGGGATAGTAATAATAGAATAAGTATAATAATAACAGTCATAGCGATAATAATAATAGTAATAAGGATAATAATAATAGTTATAGTGCGAATAATAATAGTAATAAGGATAAACATAATAGTTATAGTGCTAATAATACTAGTAATAAGGATAATAATAAGAGTTATAGCGATAATAATAATAGTAATAAGGGAAATAATAATAAATATCAGGATAAAGACAAGAGTAATAGGGATAGTAATAATAGAATAAGGATAATAATAACAGTCATAGCGATAATAATAATAGTAATGAGGATAACAATAATAGTTATAGAGATAATAATACTAGTAATAAGGATAGTAATAATAGTTATAAGGATAATAATAATAGTTATAAGGATAAAGAGAAGAGTATTAGGGATAGTAATAATAGAATAAGGATAATAATAACAGTCATAGCGATAATAATAATAGAAATAAGGATAATAATAATAGTTATAGTGCTAACAATAATAGTAATAAGCATAATAATAATAGTTATAAGGATAGAGACAAGAGTAATAGGGATAGTAATAATAGAATATGGATAATAATAACAGTCATTGCGATAATAATAATAGTAATAAGGATAATAATAATAGTTATAGCGATAATAATACTAGTAATAAGGATAATAATAATAGTAATAAGGGAAATAATAATAGTTATAAGGATAAAGGCAAGAGTAATAGGGATAGTAATAATAGAATAAGGATAATAATTACAGTCATAGCGATAATAATAATAGTAATGAGGATAATAATAATAGTTATAGTGCTAACAATAATAGTAATAAGCATAATAATAATAGTTATAAGGATAGAGACAAGAGTAATAGGGATAGTAATAATATAATAAGGATAATAATAACAGTCATAGCGATAATAATAATAGTAATGAGGATAATAATAATAGTTATAAGGATAGAGACAAGAGTAATAGGGATAGTAATAATAGAATAAGTATAATAATAACAGTCATAGCGATAATAATAATAGTAATAAGGATAATAATAATAGTTATAGTGCGAATAATAATAGTAATAAGGATAAACATAATAGTTATAGTGCTAATAATACTAGTAATAAGGATAATAATAACAGTTATAGCGATAATAATAATAGTAATAAGGGAAATAATAATAAATATCAGGATAAAGACAAGAGTAATAGGGATAGTAATAATAGAATAAGGATAATAATAACAGTCATAGCGATAATAATAATAGAAATAAGGATAATAATAATAGTTATAGTGCTAACAATAATAGTAATAAGCATAATAATAATAGTTATAAGGATAGAGACAAGAGTAATAGGGATAGTAATAATAGAATATGGATAATAATAACAGTCATTGCGATAATAATAATAGTAATAAGGATAAGAATAATAGTTATAGCGATAATAATAATAGTAATAAGGATAATAATAATAGTTATAAGGATAAAGGCATGAGTAATAGGGATAGTAATAATAGAATAAGGATAATAATAACAGTCATAGCGATAATAATAATAGTAGTGAGGTTAATAATAATAGTTATAGTGCGAATAATAATAGTAATAAGGATAATAATAATAGTTATAGCGATAATAATAATTGTAATAAGGATAATAATAATAGTTATAAGGATAAAGAGAAGAGTAATAGGCATAGTAATAATAGAATAAGGATAATATTAACAGTCATAGCGATAATAATAATAGTAGTAAGGATAATAATAACAGTCATAGCGATAATAATAATAGTAATGAGGATAATAATAATAGTTATAAGGATAGAGACAAGAGTAATAGGGATAGTAATAATAGAATAAGTATAATAATAACAGTCATAGCGATAATAATAAGAGTAATAAGGATAATAATAATAGTTATAGTGCGAATAATAATAGTAATAAGGATAAACATAATAGTTATAGTGCTAATAATACTAGTAATAAGGATAATAATAACAGTTATAGCGATAATAATAATAGTAATAAGGGAAATAATAATAAATATCAGGATAAAGACAAGAGTAATAGGGATAGTAATAATGGAAGAAGTATAATAAGAACAGTGATGGCGATAATAATAATAGAAATAAGGATAATAATAATAGTTATAGTAGTAATAATAATAGTAATAAGGGAAATAATAATAGTTATAAGGATAAAGACAAGAGTAATAGGGATAGTAATAATAGAATAAGGATAATAATAACAGTCATAGCGATAATAATAATAGTAATGAGGATAATAATAATAGTTATAGCGATAATAATAATAGTAATAAGCATAATAATAATAGTTATAAGAATAGAGACAAGAGTAATAGGGATAGTAATAGTAGAATAAGCATAATAATAACAGTCATAGCGATAATAATAATAGTAATAAGGATAATAATAATAGTTATAGTGCTAGTAATAATAGTTATAGCGATAATAATAATAGTAATAAGGATAATAATAATAGTTATAGTGCTAACAATAATAGTAATAAGCATAATAATAATAGTTATAAGGATAGAGACAAGAGTAATAGGGATAGTAATAATATAATAAGGATAATAATAACAGTCATAGCGATAATAATAATAGTAATGAGGATAATAATAATAGTTATAAGGATAGAGACAAGAGTAATAGGGATAGTAATAATAGAGTAAGTATAATAATAACAGTCATAGCGATAATAATAATAGTAATAAGGATAATAATAATAGTTATAGTGCGAATAATAATAGTAATAAGGATAAACATAATAGTTATAGTGCTAATAATACTAGTAATAAGGATAATAATAACAGTTATAGCGATAATAATAATAGTAATAAGGGAAATAATAATAAATATCAGGATAAAGACAAGAGTAATAGGGATAGTAATAATAGAATAAGGATAATAATAACAGTCATAGCGATAATAATAATAGAAATAAGGATAATAATAATAGTTATAGTGCTAACAATAATAGTAATAAGCATAATAATAATAGTTATAAGGATAGAGACAAGAGTAATAGGGATAGTAATAATAGAATATGGATAATAATAACAGTCATTGCGATAATAATAATAGTAATAAGGATAAGAATAATAGTTATAGCGATAATAATAATAGTAATAAGGATAATAATAATAGTTATAAGGATAAAGACATGAGTAATAGGGATAGTAATAATAGAATAAGGATAATAATAACAGTCACAGCGATAATAATAATAGTAGTGAGGTTAATAATAATAGTTATAGTGCGAATAATAATAGTAATAAGGATAATAATAATAGTTATAGCGATAATAATAATTGTAATAAGGATAATAATAATAGTTATAAGGATAAAGAGAAGAGTAATAGGGATAGTAATAATAGAATAAGGATAATATTAACAGTCATAGCGATAATAATAATAGTAGTAAGGATAATAATAACAGTCATAGCGATAATAATAATAGTAATGAGGATAATAATAATAGTTATAAGGATAGAGACAAGAGTAATAGGGATAGTAATAATAGAATAAGTATAATAATAACAGTCATAGCGATAATAATAAGAGTAATAAGGATAATAATAATAGTTATAGTGCGAATAATAATAGTAATAAGGATAAACATAATAGTTATAGTGCTAATAATACTAGTAATAAGGATAATAATAACAGTTATAGCGATAATAATAATAGTAATAAGGGAAATAATAATAAATATCAGGATAAAGACAAGAGTAATAGGGATAGTAATAATGGAAGAAGTATAATAATAACAGTGATGGCGATAATAATAATAGAAATAAGGATAATAATAATAGTTATAGTAGTAATAATAATAGTAATAAGCATAATAATAATAGTTATAAGGATAGAGACAAGAGTAATAGGGATAGTAATAGTAGAATAAGCATAATAATAACAGTCATAGCGATAATAATAATAGTAATAAGGATAATAATAATAGTTATAGTGCTAGTAATAATAGTTATAGCGATAACAACAATAGTAATAAGGATAATAATAATAGTTATAGTGCTAACAATAATAGTATTAAGCATAATAATAATAGTCATAAGGAAAGAGACAAGAGTAATAGGGATAGTAATAATAGAATAAGGATAATAATAACAGTCATAGCGATAATAATAATAGTAATGAGGATAACAGTAATAGTTATAGAGATAATAATACTAGTAATAAGGATAATAATAATAGTAATAAGGGAAATAATAATAGTTATAAGGATAAAGGCAAGAGTAATAGGGATAGTAATAATAGAATAAGGATAATAATTACAGTCATAGCGATAATAATAATAGTAATGAGGATAATAATAATAGTTATAGTGCTAACAATAATAGTAATAAGCATAATAATAATAGTTATAAGGATAGAGACAAGAGTAATAGGGATAGTAATAATATAATAAGGATAATAATAACAGTCATAGCGATAATAATAATAGTAATGAGGATAATAATAATAGTTATAAGGATAGAGACAAGAGTAATAGGGATAGTAATAATAGAATAAGTATAATAATAACAGTCATAGCGATAATAATAATAGTAATAAGGATAATAATAATAGTTATAGTGCGAATAATAATAGTAATAAGGATAAACATAATAGTTATAGTGCTAATAATACTAGTAATAAGGATAATAATAACAGTTATAGCGATAATAATAATAGTAATAAGGGAAATAATAATAAATATCAGGATAAAGACAAGAGTAATAGGGATAGTAATAATAGAATAAGGATAATAATAACAGTCATAGCGATAATAATAATAGAAATAAGGATAATAATAATAGTTATAGTGCTAACAATAATAGTAATAAGCATAATAATAATAGTTATAAGGATAGAGACAAGAGTAATAGGGATAGTAATAATAGAATATGGATAATAATAACAGTCATTGCGATAATAATAATAGTAATAAGGATAAGAATAATAGTTATAGCGATAATAATAATAGTAATAAGGATAATAATAATAGTTATAAGGATAAAGGCATGAGTAATAGGGATAGTAATAATAGAATAAGGATAATAATAACAGTCATAGCGATAATAATAATAGTAGTGAGGTTAATAATAATAGTTATAGTGCGAATAATAATAGTAATAAGGATAATAATAATAGTTATAGCGATAATAATAATTGTAATAAGGATAATAATAATAGTTATAAGGATAAAGAGAAGAGTAATAGGCATAGTAATAATAGAATAAGGATAATATTAACAGTCATAGCGATAATAATAATAGTAGTAAGGATAATAATAACAGTCATAGCGATAATAATAATAGTAATGAGGATAATAATAATAGTTATAAGGATAGAGACAAGAGTAATAGGGATAGTAATAATAGAATAAGTATAATAATAACAGTCATAGCGATAATAATAAGAGTAATAAGGATAATAATAATAGTTATAGTGCGAATAATAATAGTAATAAGGATAAACATAATAGTTATAGTGCTAATAATACTAGTAATAAGGATAATAATAACAGTTATAGCGATAATAATAATAGTAATAAGGGAAATAATAATAAATATCAGGATAAAGACAAGAGTAATAGGGATAGTAATAATGGAAGAAGTATAATAAGAACAGTGATGGCGATAATAATAATAGAAATAAGGATAATAATAATAGTTATAGTAGTAATAATAATAGTAATAAGGGAAATAATAATAGTTATAAGGATAAAGACAAGAGTAATAGGGATAGTAATAATAGAATAAGGATAATAATAACAGTCATAGCGATAATAATAATAGTAATGAGGATAATAATAATAGTTATAGCGATAATAATAATAGTAATAAGCATAATAATAATAGTTATAAGAATAGAGACAAGAGTAATAGGGATAGTAATAGTAGAATAAGCATAATAATAACAGTCATAGCGATAATAATAATAGTAATAAGGATAATAATAATAGTTATAGTGCTAGTAATAATAGTTATAGCGATAATAATAATAGTAATAAGGATAATAATAATAGTTATAGTGCTAACAATAATAGTAATAAGCATAATAATAATAGTTATAAGGATAGAGACAAGAGTAATAGGGATAGTAATAATATAATAAGGATAATAATAACAGTCATAGCGATAATAATAATAGTAATGAGGATAATAATAATAGTTATAAGGATAGAGACAAGAGTAATAGGGATAGTAATAATAGAGTAAGTATAATAATAACAGTCATAGCGATAATAATAATAGTAATAAGGATAATAATAATAGTTATAGTGCGAATAATAATAGTAATAAGGATAAACATAATAGTTATAGTGCTAATAATACTAGTAATAAGGATAATAATAACAGTTATAGCGATAATAATAATAGTAATAAGGGAAATAATAATAAATATCAGGATAAAGACAAGAGTAATAGGGATAGTAATAATAGAATAAGGATAATAATAACAGTCATAGCGATAATAATAATAGAAATAAGGATAATAATAATAGTTATAGTGCTAACAATAATAGTAATAAGCATAATAATAATAGTTATAAGGATAGAGACAAGAGTAATAGGGATAGTAATAATAGAATATGGATAATAATAACAGTCATTGCGATAATAATAATAGTAATAAGGATAAGAATAATAGTTATAGCGATAATAATAATAGTAATAAGGATAATAATAATAGTTATAAGGATAAAGACATGAGTAATAGGGATAGTAATAATAGAATAAGGATAATAATAACAGTCACAGCGATAATAATAATAGTAGTGAGGTTAATAATAATAGTTATAGTGCGAATAATAATAGTAATAAGGATAATAATAATAGTTATAGCGATAATAATAATTGTAATAAGGATAATAATAATAGTTATAAGGATAAAGAGAAGAGTAATAGGGATAGTAATAATAGAATAAGGATAATATTAACAGTCATAGCGATAATAATAATAGTAGTAAGGATAATAATAACAGTCATAGCGATAATAATAATAGTAATGAGGATAATAATAATAGTTATAAGGATAGAGACAAGAGTAATAGGGATAGTAATAATAGAATAAGTATAATAATAACAGTCATAGCGATAATAATAAGAGTAATAAGGATAATAATAATAGTTATAGTGCGAATAATAATAGTAATAAGGATAAACATAATAGTTATAGTGCTAATAATACTAGTAATAAGGATAATAATAACAGTTATAGCGATAATAATAATAGTAATAAGGGAAATAATAATAAATATCAGGATAAAGACAAGAGTAATAGGGATAGTAATAATGGAAGAAGTATAATAATAACAGTGATGGCGATAATAATAATAGAAATAAGGATAATAATAATAGTTATAGTAGTAATAATAATAGTAATAAGCATAATAATAATAGTTATAAGGATAGAGACAAGAGTAATAGGGATAGTAATAGTAGAATAAGCATAATAATAACAGTCATAGCGATAATAATAATAGTAATAAGGATAATAATAATAGTTATAGTGCTAGTAATAATAGTTATAGCGATAACAACAATAGTAATAAGGATAATAATAATAGTTATAGTGCTAACAATAATAGTATTAAGCATAATAATAATAGTCATAAGGAAAGAGACAAGAGTAATAGGGATAGTAATAATAGAATAAGGATAATAATAACAGTCATAGCGATAATAATAATAGTAATGAGGATAACAGTAATAGTTATAGAGATAATAATACTAGTAATTAGGATAATAATAATAGTTATAAGGATAATAATAATAGTTATAAGGATAATAATAATAGTTATAAGGATAAAGAGAAGAGTATTAGGGATAGTAATAATAGAATAAGGATAATAATAACAGTCATAGCGATAATAATAATAGAAATAAGGATAATAATAATAGTTATAGTGCTAACAATAATAGTAATAAGGATAATAATAACAGTTATAATGATAATAATAATAGTAATAAGGGAAATAATAATAGTAATAAGGATAAAGACAAGAGTAATAGGGATAGTAATAATAGAATAAGGATAATAATAACAGTCATAGCGATAATAATAATAGAAATAAGGATAATAATAATAGTTATAGTGCTAACAATAATAGTAATAAGGATAATAATAACAGTTATAATGATAATAATAATAGTAATAAGGGAAATAATAATAGTAATAAGGATAAAGACAAGAGTAATAGGGATAGTAATAATAGAATAAGTATAATAATAACAGTCATAGCGATAATAATAATAGTAATAAGGATAATAATAATAGTTATAAGAATAATAATAATAGTTATAAGGATAAAGAGAAGAGTAATAGGGATAGTAATAATAGAATAAGGATAATAATAACAGTCATAGCGATAATAATAATAGTAGTAAGGATAATAATAATAGTTATAGCGATAATAATAATAGTAATAAGCATAATAATAATAGTTATAAGAATAGAGACAAGAGTAATAGGGATAGTAATAGTAGAATAAGCATAATAATAACAGTCATAGCGATAATAATAATAGTAATAAGGATAATAATAATAGTTATAGTGCTAGTAATAATAGTTATAGCGATAATAATAATAGTAATAAGGATAATAATAATAGTTATAGTGCGAATAATAATAGTAATCAGCATAATAATAATAGTTATAAGGATAGAGACAAGAGTAATAGGGATAGTAATAATAGAATAAGTATAATAATAACAGTCATAGCGATAATAATAATAGTAATAAGGATAATAATAATAGTTATAGTGCTAACAATAATAGTATTAAGCATAATAATAATAGTCATAAGGAAAGAGACAAGAGTAATAGGGATAGTAATAATAGAATAAGGATAATAATAACAGTCATAGCGATAATAATAATAGTAATGAGGATAACAGTAATAGTTATAGAGATAATAATACTAGTAATTAGGATAATAATAACAGTTATAATGATAATAATAATAGTAATAAAGGAAATAATAATAGTAATAAGGATAAAGACAAGAGTAATAGGGATAGTAATAATAGAAATAAGGATAATAATAATAGTTATAGTGCTAACAATAATAGTAATAAGCATAATAATAATAGTTATAAGGATAGAGACAAGAGTAATAGGGATAGTAATAATAGAATAAGGATAATAATAACAGTCATAGCGATAATAATAATAGTAATGAGGATATCAATAATAGTTATAGAGATAATAATACTAGTAATAAGGATAATAATAGCAGCCATAGCGATAATAATAATAGAAATAAGGATAATAATAATAGTTATAAGGATAATAATAATAGTTATAAGGATAAAGAGAAGAGTATTAGGGATAGTAATAATAGAATAAGGATAATAATAACAGTCATAGCGATAATAATAATAGCAATAAGGGTAATAATAATAGTTTTAGTGCTAATAATAATAGTAATAAGCATAACAATAATAGTTATAAGGATACAGACAAGAGTAATAGGGATAGTAATAATAGAATAAGTATAATAATAACAGTCATAGCGATAATAATAATAGTAATAAGGATAATAATAATAGTTATAGTGCGAATAATAATAGTAGTAAGGATAAACATAATAGTTATAGTGATAATAATACTAGTAATAAGGATAATAATAACAGTTATAGCGATAATAATAATAGTAATAAGGGAAATAATAATAAATATCAGGATAAAGGCAAGAGTAATAGGGATATTAATAATAGAATAAGGATAATAATAACAGTCATAGCGATAATAATAATAGTAGTAAGGATAATAATAATAGTTATAGCGATAATAATAATAGTAATAAGCATAATAATAATAGTTATAAGAATAGAGACAAGAGTAATAGGGATAGTAATAGTAGAATAAGCATAATAATAACAGTCATAGCGATAATAATAATAGTAATAAGGATAATAATAATAGTTATAGTGCGAATAATAATAGTAATAAGGATAAACATAATAGTTATAGTGCTAATAATACTAGTAATAAGGATAATAATAACAGTTATAGCGATAATAATAATAGTAATAAGGGAAATAATAATAAATATCAGGATAAAGACAAGAGTAATAGGGATAGTAATAATAGAATAAGGATAATAATAACAGTCATAGCGATAATAATAATAGTAGTAAGGATAATAATAATAGTTATAGCGATAATAATAATAGTAATAAGCATAATAATAATAGTGATAAGAATAGAGACAAGAGTAATAGGGATAGTAATAGTAGAATAAGCATAATAATAACAGTCATAGCGATAATAATAATAGTAATAAGGATAATAATAATAGTTATAGTGCTAGTAATAATAGTTATAGCGATAATAACAATAGTAATAAGGATAATAATAGTTATAGTGCTAACAATAATAGTATTAAGCATAATAATAATAGTCATAAGGAAAGAGACAAGAGTAATAGGGATAGTAATAATAGAATAAGGATAATAATAACAGTCATAGCGATAATAATAATAGTAATGAGGATAACAGTAATAGTTATAGAGATAATAATACTAGTAATTAGGATAATAATAATAGTTATAAGGATAATAATAATAGTTATAAGGATAAAGAGAAGAGTATTAGGGATAGTAATAATAGAATAAGGATAATAATAACAGTCATAGCGATAATAATAATAGAAATAAGGATAATAATAATAGTTATAGTGCTAACAATAATAGTAATAAGGATAATAATAACAGTTATAATGATAATAATAATAGTAATAAGGGAAATAATAATAGTAATAAGGATAAAGACAAGAGTAATAGGGATAGTAATAATAGAATAAGGATAATAATAACAGTCATAGCGATAATAATAATAGAAATAAGGATAATAATAATAGTTATAGTGCTAACAATAATAGTAATAAGGATAATAATAACAGTTATAATGATAATAATAATAGTAATAAGGGAAATAATAATAGTAATAAGGATAAAGACAAGAGTAATAGGGATAGTAATAATAGAATAAGAATAATAATAACAGTCATAGCGATAATAATAATAGTAGTAAGGATAATAATAATAGTTACAGCGATAATAATAATAGTAATAAGGATAATAATAATAGTTATAACGAAAAAGAGAAGAGTAATAGGGATAGTAATAATAGAATAAGGATAATAATAACAGTCATAGCGATAATAATAATAGTAATGAGGATAACAATAATAGTTATAGAGATAATAATACTAGTAATAAGGATAATAATAATAGTAATAAGGGAAATAATAATAGTTATAAGGATAAAGACAAGAGTAATAGGGATAGTAATAATAGAATAAGGATAATAATAACAGTCATAGCGATAATAATAATAGTAGTAAGGACAATAATAATAGTTATAGCGATAATAATAATAGTAATAAGCATAATAATAATAGTTATAAGAATAGAGACAAGAGTAATAGGGATAGTAATAGTAGAATAAGCATAATAATAACAGTCATAGCGATAATAATAATAGTAATAAGGATAATAATAATAGTTATAGTGCTAGTAATAATAGTTATAGCGATAATAATAATAGTAATAAGGATAATAATAATAGTTATAAGAATAATAATAATAGTTATAAGGATAAAGAGAAGAGTAATAGGGATAGTAATAATAGAATAAGAATAATAATAACAGTCATAGCGATAATAATAATAGTAGTAAGGATAATAATAATAGTTACAGCGATAATAATAATAGTAATAAGGATAATAATAATAGTTATAACGAAAAAGAGAAGAGTAATAGGGATAGTAATAATAGAATAAGGATAATAATAACAGTCATAGCGATAATAATAATAGTAATGAGGATAACAATAATAGTTATAGAGATAATAATACTAGTAATAAGGATAATAATAATAGTAATAAGGGAAATAATAATAGTTATAAGGATAAAGACAAGAGTAATAGGGATAGTAATAATAGAATAAGGATAATAATAACAGTCATAGCGATAATAATAATAGTAGTAAGGATAATAATAATAGTTATAGCGATAATAATAATAGTAATAAGCATAATAATAATAGTTATAAGAATAGAGACAAGAGTAATAGGGATAGTAACAGTAGAATAAGCATAATAATAACAGTCATAGCGATAATAATAATAGTAATAAGGATAATAATAATAGTTATAGTGCTAGTAATAATAGTTATAGCGATAATAATAATAGTAATAAGGATAATAATAATAGTTATAGTGCGAATAATAATAGTAATCAGCATAATAATAATAGTTATAAGGATAGAGACAAGAGTAATAGGGATAGTAATAATAGAATAAGTATAATAATAACAGTCATAGCGATAATAATAATAGTAATAAGGATAATAATAATAGTTATAGTGCTAACAATAATAGTATTAAGCATAATAATAATAGTCATAAGGAAAGAGACAAGAGTAATAGGGATAGTAATAATAGAATAAGGATAATAATAACAGTCATAGCGATAATAATAATAGTAATGAGGATAACAGTAATAGTTATAGAGATAATAATACTAGTAATTAGGATAATAATAACAGTTATAATGATAATAATAATAGTAATAAAGGAAATAATAATAGTAATAAGGATAAAGACAAGAGTAATAGGGATAGTAATAATAGAAATAAGGATAATAATAATAGTTATAGTGCTAACAATAATAGTAATAAGCATAATAATAATAGTTATAAGGATAGAGACAAGAGTAATAGGGATAGTAATAATAGAATAAGGATAATAATAACAGTCATAGCGATAATAATAATAGTAATGAGGATATCAATAATAGTTATAGAGATAATAATACTAGTAATAAGGATAATAATAACAGTTATAATGACAATAATAATAGAATAAGGATAATAATAGCAGCCATAGCGATAATAATAATAGAAATAAGGATAATAATAATAGTTATAAGGATAATAATAATAGTTATAAGGATAAAGAGAAGAGTATTAGGGATAGTAATAATAGAATAAGGATAATAATAACAGTCATAGCGATAATAATAATAGCAATAAGGGTAATAATAATAGTTTTAGTGCTAATAATAATAGTAATAAGCATAACAATAATAGTTATAAGGATACAGACAAGAGTAATAGGGATAGTAATAATAGAATAAGTATAATAATAACAGTCATAGCGATAATAATAATAGTAATAAGGATAATAATAATAGTTATAGTGCGAATAATAATAGTAGTAAGGATAAACATAATAGTTATAGTGATAATAATACTAGTAATAAGGATAATAATAACAGTTATAGCGATAATAATAATAGTAATAAGGGAAATAATAATAAATATCAGGATAAAGGCAAGAGTAATAGGGATATTAATAATAGAATAAGGATAATAATAACAGTCATAGCGATAATAATAATAGTAGTAAGGATAATAATAATAGTTATAGCGATAATAATAATAGTAATAAGCATAATAATAATAGTTATAAGAATAGAGACAAGAGTAATAGGGATAGTAATAGTAGAATAAGCATAATAATAACAGTCATAGCGATAATAATAATAGTAATAAGGATAATAATAATAGTTATAGTGCGAATAATAATAGTAATAAGGATAAACATAATAGTTATAGTGCTAATAATACTAGTAATAAGGATAATAATAACAGTTATAGCGATAATAATAATAGTAATAAGGGAAATAATAATAAATATCAGGATAAAGACAAGAGTAATAGGGATAGTAATAATAGAATAAGGATAATAATAATAGTCATAGCGATAATAATAATAGTAGTAAGGATAATAATAATAGTTATAGCGATAATAATAATAGTAATAAGCATAATAATAATAGTGATAAGAATAGAGACAAGAGTAATAGGGATAGTAATAGTAGAATAAGCATAATAATAACAGTCATAGCGATAATAATAATAGTAATAAGGATAATAATAATAGTTATAGTGCTAGTAATAATAGTTATAGCGATAATAACAATAGTAATAAGGATAATAATAATAGTTATAGTGCTAACAATAATAGTATTAAGCATAATAATAATAGTCATAAGGAAAGAGACAAGAGTAATAGGGATAGTAATAATAGAATAAGGATAATAATAACAGTCATAGCGATAATAATAATAGTAATGAGGATAACAGTAATAGTTATAGAGATAATAATACTAGTAATTAGGATAATAATAATAGTTATAAGGATAATAATAATAGTTATAAGGATAAAGAGAAGAGTATTAGGGATAGTAATAATAGAATAAGGATAATAATAACAGTCATAGCGATAATAATAATAGAAATAAGGATAATAATAATAGTTATAGTGCTAACAATAATAGTAATAAGGATAATAATAACAGTTATAATGATAATAATAATAGTAATAAGGGAAATAATAATAGTAATAAGGATAAAGACAAGAGTAATAGGGATAGTAATAATAGAATAAGGATAATAATAACAGTCATAGCGATAATAATAATAGAAATAAGGATAATAATAATAGTTATAGTGCTAACAATAATAGTAATAAGGATAATAATAACAGTTATAATGATAATAATAATAGTAATAAGGGAAATAATAATAGTAATAAGGATAAAGACAAGAGTAATAGGGATAGTAATAATAGAATAAGTATAATAATAACAGTCATAGCGATAATAATAATAGTAATAAGGATAATAATAATAGTTATAAGGATAATAATAATAGTTATAAGGATAAAGAGAAGAGTAATAGGGATAGTAATAATAGAATAAGAATAATAATAACAGTCATAGCGATAATAATAATAGTAGTAAGGATAATAATAATAGTTACAGCGATAATAATAATAGTAATAAGGATAATAATAATAGTTATAACGAAAAAGAGAAGAGTAATAGGGATAGTAATAATAGAATAAGGATAATAATAACAGTCATAGCGATAATAATAATAGTAATGAGGATAACAATAATAGTTATAGAGATAATAATACTAGTAATAAGGATAATAATAATAGTAATAAGGGAAATAATAATAGTTATAAGGATAAAGACAAGAGTAATAGGGATAGTAATAATAGAATAAGGATAATAATAACAGTCATAGCGATAATAATAATAGTAGTAAGGATAATAATAATAGTTATAGCGATAATAATAATAGTAATAAGCATAATAATAATAGTTATAAGAATAGAGACAAGAGTAATAGGGATAGTAATAGTAGAATAAGCATAATAATAACAGTCATAGCGATAATAATAATAGTTATAGTGCTAGTAATAATAGTTATAGCGATAATAATAATAGTAATAAGGATAATAATAATAGTTATAGTGCGAATAATAATAGTAATCAGCATAATAATAATAGTTATAAGGATAGAGACAAGAGTAATAGGGATAGTAATAATAGAATAAGTATAATAATAACAGTCATAGCGATAATAATAATAGTAATAAGGATAATAATAATAGTTATAGTGCTAACAATAATAGTATTAAGCATAATAATAATAGTCATAAGGAAAGAGACAAGAGTAATAGGGATAGTAATAATAGAATAAGGATAATAATAACAGTCATAGCGATAATAATAATAGTAATGAGGATAACAGTAATAGTTATAGAGATAATAATACTAGTAATTAGGATAATAACAATAGTTATAAGGATAATAATAATAGTTATAAGGATAATAATAATAGTTATAAGGATAAAGAGAAGAGTATTAGGGATAGTAATAATAGAATAAGGATAATAATAACAGTCATAGCGATAATAATAATAGAAATAAGGATAATAATAATAGTTATAGTGCTAACAATAATAGTAATAAGGATAATAATAACAGTTATAATGATAATAATAATAGTAATAAAGGAAATAATAATAGTAATAAGGATAAAGACAAGAGTAATAGGGATAGTAATAATAGAATAAGGATAATAATAACAGTCATAGCGATAATAATAATAGAAATAAGGATAATAATAATAGTTATAGTGCTAACAATAATAGTAATAAGGATAATAATAACAGTTATAATGATGATAATAATAGTAATAAGGGAAATAATAATAGTAATAAGGATAAAGACAAGAGTAATAGGGATAGTAATAATAGAATAAGTATAATAATAACAGTCATAGCGATAATAATAATAGTAATAAGGATAATAATAATAGTTATAAGGATAATAATAATAGTTATAAGGATAAAGAGAAGAGTAATAGGGATAGTAATAATAGAATAAGGATAATAATAACAGTCATAGCGATAATAATAATAGTAGTAAGGATAATAATAATAGTTATAGCGATAATAATAATAGTAATAAGGATAATAATAATAGTTATAAGGATAAAGAGAAGAGTAATAGGGATAGTAATAATAGAATCAGGATAATAATAACAGTCATTGCGATAATAATAATAGTAATAAGGATAATAATAATAGTTATAGCGATAATAATAATAGTAATAAGGATAATAATAATAGTTATAAGGATAAAGACAAGAGTAATAGGGATAGTAATAATAGAATAAGGATAATAATAACAGTCGTAGCGATAATAATAATAGTAATGAGGATAACAGTAATAGTTATAGAGATAATAATACTAGTAATAAGGATAATAATAATAGTTATAAGGATAATAATAATAGTTATAAGGATAAAGACAAGAGTAATAGGGATAGTAATAATGGAAGAAGTATAATAATAACAGTCATTGCGATAATAATAATAGAAATAAGGATAATAATAATAGTTATAGTGGTAATAATAATAGTAATAAGCATAATAATAAATTTATAAGGATAGAGACAAGAGTAATAGGGATAGTAATAATAGAATAAGGATAATAATAACAGTCATAGCGATAATAATAATAGTAATAAGGATAATAATAATAGTTTTAGTGCTAATAATAATAGTAATAAGCATAACAATAATAGTTATAAGGATAAAGACAAGAGTAATAGGGATAGTAATAATAGAATAAGTATAATAATAACAGTCATAGCGATAATAATAATAGTAATAAGGATAATAATAATAGTTATAGTGCGAATAATAATAGTAATAAGGATAAACATAATAGTTATAGTGCTAATAATACTAGTAATAAGGATAATAATAGCAGTTATAGCGATAATAATAATAGTAATAAGGGAAATAATAATAAATAGCAGGATAAAGACAAGAGTAATAGGGATACTAATAATACAATAAGGATAATAATAACAGCCATAGCGATAATAATAATAGAAATAAGGATAATAATAATAGTTATAGTGCTAACAATAATAGTAATAAGCATAATAATAATAGTTATAAGGATAGAGACAAGAGTAATAGGGATAGTAATAGTAGAATAAGCATAATAATAACAGTCATAGCGATAATAATAATAGTAATAAGGATAATAATAATAGTTATAGTGCTAGTAATAATAGTTATAGCGATAATAATAATAGTAATAAGGATAATAATAATAGTTATAGTGCGAATAATAATAGTAATAAGCATAATAATAATAGTCATAAGGATAGAGACAAGAGTAATAGGGATAGTAATAATAGAATAAGGATAATAATAACAGTCATAGCGATAATAATAATAATAGCTATAGTGTTAATAATAATAGTAATAAGGATAATAGTATCAGTTATAGCAATAATAATAATAGTAATATGGATAATAATAATAGTTATAGTGCGAATAATAATAGTAATAAGGATAATAATAATAGTTATAGTGCTAACAATAATAGTAATAAGGGAAATAATAATAGTAATAGGGATAAAGACAAGAGTAATACTGATAGTAATAATAGAATAAGGATAATAATAACAGTCATAGCGATAATAATAATAGTAGTAAGGATAATAATAACAGTCATAGCGATAATAATAATAGAAATAAGGATAATAATAATAGTTATAGTGCTAACAATAATAGTAATAAGGATAATAATAACAGTTATAATGATGATAATAATAGTAATAAGGGAAATAATAATAGTAATAAGGATAAAGACAAGAGTAATAGGGATAGTAATAATAGAATAAGTATAATAATAATAGTAATAAGGATAATAATAATAGTTATAAGGATAATAATAATAGTTATAAGGATAAAGAGAAGAGTAATAGGGATGGTAATAATAGAATAAGGATAATAATAACAGTCATAGCGATAATAATAATAGTAGTAAGGATAATAATAATAGTTATAGCGATAATAATAATAGTAATAAGGATAATAATAATAGTTATAAGGATAAAGAGAAGAGTAATAGGGATAGTAATAATAGAATAAGGATAATAATAACAGTCATAGCGATAATAATAATAGTAATGAGGATAACAATAATAGTTATAGAGATAATAATACTAGTAATAAGGATAATAATAATAGTTATAAGGATAAAGAGAAGAGTATTAGGGATAGTAATAATAGAATAAGGATAATAATAACAGTCATAGGGATAATAATAATAGAAATAAGGATAATAATAATAGTTATAGTGCTAACAATAATAGTAATAAGGATAATAATAACAGTTATAATGATGATAATAATAGTAATAAGGGAAATAATAATAGTAATAAGGATAAAGACAAGAGTAATAGGGATAGTAATAATAGAATAAGTATAATAATAACAGTCATAGCGATAATAATAATAGAAATAAGGATAATAATAATAGAAATAAGGATAATAATAATAGTTATAAGGATAATAATAATAGTTATAAGGATAAAGAGAAGAGTAATAGGGATAGTAATAATAGAATAAGGATAATAATAACAGTCATAGCGATAATAATAATAGTAGTAAGGATAATAATAATAGTTATAGCGATAATGATAATAGTAATAAGGGAAATAATAATAATTATCAGGATAAAGACAAGAGTAATAGGGATAGTAATAATAGAATAAGTATAATAATAACAGTCATAGCGATAATAATAATAGTAATAAGGATAATAATAATAGTTATAGCGATAATAATAATAGTAATAAGGATAATAATAATAGTTATAAGAATAGAGACAAGAGTAATAGGGATAGTAATAGTAGAATAAGCATAATAATAACAGTCATAGCGATAATAATAATAGTAATAAGGATAATAATAATAGTTATAGTGCTAGTAATAATAGTTATAGCGATAATAATAATAGTAATAAGGATAATAATAATAGTTATAGTGCTAACAATAATAGTAATAAGCATAATAATAATAGTTATAAGGATAGAGACAAGAGTAATAGGGATAGTAATAATAGAATAAGGATAATAATAACAGTCATAGCGATAATAATAATAGTAATAAGGATAATAATAATAGTTATAGTGCGAATAATAATAGTAATAAGGATAAACATAATAGTTATAGTGCTAATAATACTAGTAATAAGGATAATAATAAGAGTTATAGCGATAATAATAATAGTAATAAGGGAAATAATAATAAATATCAGGATAAAGACAAGAGTAATAGGGATAGTAATAATAGAATAAGGATAATAATAACAGTCATAGCGATAATAATAATAGTAATGAGGATAACAATAATAGTTATAGAGATAATAATACTAGTAATAAGGATAGTAATAATAGTTATAAGGATAATAATAATAGTTATAAGGATAAAGAGAAGAGTATTAGGGATAGTAATAATAGAATAAGGATAATAATAACAGTCATAGCGATAATAATAATAGAAATAAGGATAATAATAATAGTTATAGTGCTAACAATAATAGTAATAAGCATAATAATAATAGTTATAAGGATAGAGACAAGAGTAATAGGGATAGTAATAATAGAATATGGATAATAATAACAGTCATTGCGATAATAATAATAGTAATAAGGATAATAATAATAGTTATAGCGATAATAATAATAGTAATAAGGATAATAATAATAGTTATAAGGATAAAGACAAGAGTAATAGGGATAGTAATAATAGAATAAGGATAATAATAACAGTCATAGCGATAATAATAATAGTAGTGAGGTTAATAATAATAGTTATAGTGCGAATAATAATAGTAATAAGGATAATAATAATAGTCATAGCGATAATAATAATAGTAATGAGGATAACAATAATAGTTATAGAGATAATAATACTAGTAATTAGGATAATAATAATAGTTATAAGGATAGAGACAAGAGTAATAGGGATAGTAATAATATAATAAGGAAAATAATAACAGTCATAGCGATAATAATAATAGTAATGAGGATAACAATAATAGTTATAGAGATAATAATACTAGTAATAAGGATAATAATAATAGTAATAAGGGAAATAATAATAGTTATAAGGATAAAGACAAGAGTAATAGGGATAGTAATAATAGAATAAGGATAATAATAACAGTCATAGCGATAATAATAATAGTAATGAGGATAATAATAATAGTTATAGCGATAATAATAATAGTAATAAGCATAATAATAATAGTTATAAGAATAGAGACAAGAGTAATAGGGATAGTAATAGTAGAATAAGCATAATAATAACAGTCATAGCGATAATAATAATAGTAATAAGGATAATAATAATAGTTATAGTGCTAGTAATAATAGTTATAGCGATAATAATAATAGTAATAAGGATAATAATAATAGTTATAGTGCTAACAATAATAGTAATAAGCATAATAATAATAGTTATAAGGATAGAGACAAGAGTAATAGGGATAGTAATAATATAATAAGGATAATAATAACAGTCATAGCGATAATAATAATAGTAATGAGGATAATAATAATAGTTATAAGGATAGAGACAAGAGTAATAGGGATAGTAATAATAGAATAAGTATAATAATAACAGTCATAGCGATAATAATAATAGTAATAAGGATAATAATAATAGTTATAGTGCGAATAATAATAGTAATAAGGATAAACATAATAGTTATAGTGCTAATAATACTAGTAATAAGGATAATAATAACAGTTATAGCGATAATAATAATAGTAATAAGGGAAATAATAATAAATATCAGGATAAAGACAAGAGTAATAGGGATAGTAATAATAGAATAAGGATAATAATAACAGTCATAGCGATAATAATAATAGAAATAAGGATAATAATAATAGTTATAGTGCTAACAATAATAGTAATAAGCATAATAATAATAGTTATAAGGATAGAGACAAGAGTAATAGGGATAGTAATAATAGAATATGGATAATAATAACAGTCATTGCGATAATAATAATAGTAATAAGGATAAGAATAATAGTTATAGCGATAATAATAATAGTAATAAGGATAATAATAATAGTTATAAGGATAAAGACAAGAGTAATAGGGATAGTAATAATAGAATAAGGATAATAATAACAGTCATAGCGATAATAATAATAGTAGTGAGGTTAATAATAATAGTTATAGTGCGAATAATAATAGTAATAAGGATAATAATAATAGTCATAGCGATAATAATAATAGTAATGAGGATAACAATAATAGTTATAGAGATAATAATACTAGTAATTAGGATAATAATAATAGTTATAAGGATAGAGACAAGAGTAATAGGGATAGTAATAATATAATAAGGAAAATAATAACAGTCATAGCGATAATAATAATAGTAACGAGGATAACAATAATAGTTATAGAGATAATAATACTAGTAATAAGGATAATAATAATAGTAATAAGGGAAATAATAATAGTTATAAGGATAAAGACAAGAGTAATAGGGATAGTAATAATAGAATAAGGATAATAATAACAGTCATAGCGATAATAATAATAGTAATGAGGATAATAATAATAGTTATAGCGATAATAATAATAGTAATAAGCATAATAATAATAGTTATAAGAATAGAGACAAGAGTAATAGGGATAGTAATAGTAGAATAAGCATAATAATAACAGTCATAGCGATAATAATAATAGTAATAAGGATAATAATAATAGTTATAGTGCTAGTAATAATAGTTATAGCGATAATAATAATAGTAATAAGGATAATAATAATAGTTATAGTGCTAACAATAATAGTAATAAGCATAATAATAATAGTTATAAGGATAGAGACAAGAGTAATAGGGATAGTAATAATATAATAAGGATAATAATAACAGTCATAGCGATAATAATAATAGTAATGAGGATAATAATAATAGTTATAAGGATAGAGACAAGAGTAATAGGGATAGTAATAATAGAATAAGTATAATAATAACAGTCATAGCGATAATAATAATAGTAATAAGGATAATAATAATAGTTATAGTGCGAATAATAATAGTAATAAGGATAAACATAATAGTTATAGTGCTAATAATACTAGTAATAAGGATAATAATAATAGTAATAAGGGAAATAATAATAAATATCAGCATAAAGACAAGAGTAATAGGGATAGTAATAATAGAATAAGGATAATAATAACAGTCATAGCGATAATAATAATAGAAATAAGGATAATAATAATAGTTATAGTGCTAACAATAATAGTAATAAGCATAATAATAATAGTTATAAGGATAGAGACAAGAGTAATAGGGATAGTAATAATAGAATATGGATAATAATAACA
Source organism: Megachile ligniseca (assembly GCA_945859555.1). Taxonomy (NCBI): domain Eukaryota; kingdom Metazoa; phylum Arthropoda; class Insecta; order Hymenoptera; family Megachilidae; genus Megachile; species Megachile ligniseca. The sequence goes on along the minus strand of CAMAOC010000028.1, from coordinate 80,606 downwards.
GTCATTGCGATAATAATAATAGTAATAAGGATAAGAATAATAGTTATAGCGATAATAATAATAGTAATAAGGATAATAATAATAGTTATAAGGATAAAGACATGAGTAATAGGGATAGTAATAATAGAATAAGGATAATAATAACAGTCATAGCGATAATAATAATAGTAGTGAGGTTAATAATAATAGTTATAGTGCGAATAATAATAGTAATAAGGATAATAATAATAGTTATAGCGATAATAATAATTGCAATAAGGATAATAATAATAGTTATAAGGATAAAGAGAAGAGTAATAGGGATAGTAATAATAGAATAAGGATAATATTAACAGTCATAGCGATAATAATAATAGTAGTAAGGATAATAATAACAGTCATAGCGATAATAATAATAGTAATGAGGATAATAATAATAGTTATAAGGATAGAGACAAGAGTAATAGGGATAGTAATAATAGAATAAGTATAATAATAACAGTCATAGCGATAATAATAAGAGTAATAAGGATAATAATAATAGTTATAGTGCGAATAATAATAGTAATAAGGATAAACATAATAGTTATAGTGCTAATAATACTAGTAATAAGGATAATAATAACAGTTATAGCGATAATAATAATAGTAATAAGGGAAATAATAATAAATATCAGGATAAAGACAAGAGTAATAGGGATAGTAATAATGGAAGAAGTATAATAATAACAGTGATGGCGATAATAATAATAGAAATAAGGATAATAATAATAGTTATAGTAGTAATAATAATAGTAATAAGCATAATAATAATAGTTATAAGGATAGAGACAAGAGTAATAGGGATAGTAATAATAGAATAAGGATAATAATAACAGTCATAGCGATAATAATAATAGTAATAAGGATAATAATAATAGTTATAGTGCTAGTAATAATAGTAATAAGCATAACAATAATAGTTATAAGGATAAAGACAAGAGTAATAGGGATAGTAATAATAGAATAAGTATAATAATAACAGTCATAGCGATAATAATAATAGTAATAAGGATAATAATAATAGTTATAGTGCGAATAATAATAGTAATAAGGATAACCATAATAGTTATAGTGCTAATAATACTAGTAATAAGGATAATAATAACAGTTATAGCGATAATAATAATAGTAAGAAGGGAAATAATAATAAATATCAGGATAAAGACAAGAGTAATAGGAATAGTAATAATAGGAGAAGTATAATAATAACAGTCATTGCGATAATAATAATAGTAGTAAGGATAATAATAATAGTTATAGCGATAATAATAATAGTAATAAGCATAATAATAATAGTGATAAGAATAGAGACAAGAGTAATAGGGATAGTAATAGTAGAATAAGCATAATAATAACAGTCATAGCGATAATAATAATAGTAATAAGGATAATAATAATAGTTATAGTGCTAGTAATAATAGTTATAGCGATAATAACAATAGTAATAAGGATAATAATAATAGTTATAGTGCTAACAATAATAGTATTAAGCATAATAATAATAGTCATAAGGAAAGAGACAAGAGTAATAGGGATAGTAATAATAGAATAAGGATAATAATAACAGTCATAGCGATAATAATAATAGTAATGAGGATAACAGTAATAGTTATAGAGATAATAATACTAGTAATTAGGATAATAATAATAGTTATAAGGATAATAATAATAGTTATAAGGATAATAATAATAGTTATAAGGATAAAGAGAAGAGTATTAGGGACAGTAATAATAGAATAAGGATAATAATAACAGTCATAGCGATAATAATAATAGTAATAAGGATAATAATAATAGTTATAAGAATAATAATAATAGTTATAAGGATAAAGAGAAGAGTAATAGGGATAGTAATAATAGAATAAGAATAATAATAACAGTCATAGCGATAATAATAATAGTAGTAAGGATAATAATAATAGTTACAGCGATAATAATAATAGTAATAAGGATAATAATAATAGTTATAACGAAAAAGAGAAGAGTAATAGGGATAGTAATAATAGAATAAGGATAATAATAACAGTCATAGCGATAATAATAATAGTAATGAGGATAACAATAATAGTTATAGAGATAATAATACTAGTAATAAGGATAATAATAATAGTAATAAGGGAAATAATAATAGTTATAAGGATAAAGACAAGAGTAATAGGGATAGTAATAATAGAATAAGGATAATAATAACAGTCATAGCGATAATAATAATAGTAGTAAGGATAATAATAATAGTTATAGCGATAATAATAATAGTAATAAGCATAATAATAATAGTTATAAGAATAGAGACAAGAGTAATAGGGATAGTAATAGTAGAATAAGCATAATAATAACAGTCATAGCGATAATAATAATAGTAATAAGGATAATAATAATAGTTATAGTGCTAGTAATAATAGTTATAGCGATAATAATAATAGTAATAAGGATAATAATAATAGTTATAGTGCGAATAATAATAGTAATCAGCATAATAATAATAGTTATAAGGATAGAGACAAGAGTAATAGGGATAGTAATAATAGAATAAGTATAATAATAACAGTCATAGCGATAATAATAATAGTAATAAGGATAATAATAATAGTTATAGTGCGAATAATAATAGTAATAAGGATAAACATAATAGTTATAGTGCTAATAATACTAGTAATAAGGATAATAATAACAGTTATAGCGATAATAATAATAGTAATAAGGGAAATAATAATAAATATCAGGATAAAGACAAGAGTAATAGGGATAGTAATAATAGAATAAGGATAATAATAACAGTCATAGCGATAATAATAATAGTAGTAAGGATAATAATAATAGTTATAGCGATAATAATAATAGTAATAAGCATAATAATAATAGTGATAAGAATAGAGACAAGAGTAATAGGGATAGTAATAGTAGAATAAGCATAATAATAACAGTCATAGCGATAATAATAATAGTAATAAGGATAACAATAATAGTTATAGTGCTAGTAATAATAGTTATAGCGATAATAACAATAGTAATAAGGTTAATAATAATAGTTATAGTGCTAACAATAATAGTATTAAGCATAATAATAATAGTCATAAGGAAAGAGACAAGAGTAATAGGGATAGTAATAATAGAATAAGGATAATAATAACAGTCATAGCGATAATAATAATAGTAATGAGGATAACAGTAATAGTTATAGAGATAATAATACTAGTAATTAGGATAATAATAATAGTTATAAGGATAATAATAATAGTTATAAGGATAAAGAGAAGAGTATTAGGGATAGTAATAATAGAATAAGGATAATAATAACAGTCATAGCGATAATAATAATAGAAATAAGGATAATAATAATAGTTATAGTGCTAACAATAATAGTAATAAGGATAATAATAACAGTTATAATGATAATAATAATAGTAATAAGGGAAATAATAATAGTAATAAGGATAAAGACAAGAGTAATAGGGATAGTAATAATAGAATAAGGATAATAATAACAGTCATAGCGATAATAATAATAGAAATAAGGATAATAATAATAGTTATAGTGCTAACAATAATAGTAATAAGGATAATAATAACAGTTATAATGATAATAATAATAGTAATAAGGGAAATAATAATAGTAATAAGGATAAAGACAAGAGTAATAGGGATAGTAATAATAGAATAAGTATAATAATAACAGTCATAGCGATAATAATAATAGTAATAAGGATAATAATAATAGTTATAAGGATAATAATAATAGTTATAAGGATAAAGAGAAGAGTAATAGGGATAGTAATAATAGAATAAGAATAATAATAACAGTCATAGCGATAATAATAATAGTAGTAAGGATAATAATAATAGTAATAAGGATAATAATAATAGTTATAACGAAAAAGAGAAGAGTAATAGGGATAGTAATAATAGAATAAGGATAATAATAACAGTCATAGCGATAATAATAATAGTAATGAGGATAACAATAATAGTTATAGAGATAATAATACTAGTAATAAGGATAATAATAATAGTAATAAGGGAAATAATAATAGTTATAAGGATAAAGACAAGAGTAATAGGGATAGTAATAATAGAATAAGTATAATAATAACAGTCATAGCGATAATAATAATAGTAATAAGGATAATAATAATAGTTATAGTGCTAACAATAATAGTATTAAGCATAATAATAATAGTCATAAGGAAAGAGACAAGAGTAATAGGGATAGTAATAATAGAATAAGGATAATAATAACAGTCATAACGATAATAATAATAGTAATGAGGATAACAGTAATAGTTATAGAGATAATAATACTAGTAATTAGGATAATAACAATAGTTATAAGGATAATAATAATAGTTATAAGGATAATAATAATAGTTATAAGGATAAAGAGAAGAGTATTAGGGATAGTAATAATAGAATAAGGATAATAATAACAGTCATAGCGATAATAATAATAGAAATAAGGATAATAATAATAGTTATAGTGCTAACAATAATAGTAATAAGGATAATAATAACAGTTATAATTATAATAATAATAGTAATAAAGGAAATAATAATAGTTATAAGGATAAAGACAAGAGTAATAGGGATAGTAATAATAGAATAAGGATAATAATAACAGTCATAGCGATAATAATAATAGAAATAAGGATAATAATAATAGTTATAGTGCTAACAATAATAGTAATAAGGATAATAATAACAGTTATAATGATGATAATAATAGTAATAAGGGAAATAATAATAGTAATAAGGATAAAGACAAGAGTAATAGGGATAGTAATAATAGAATAAGTATAATAATAACAGTCATAGCGATAATAATAATAGTAATAAGGATAATAATAATAGTTATAAGGATAATAATAATAGTTATAAGGATAAAGAGAAGAGTAATAGGGATAGTAATAATAGAATAAGGATAATAATAACAGTCATAGCGATAATAATAATAGTAGTAAGGATAATAATAATAGTTATAGCGATAATAATAATAGTAATAAGGATAATAATAATAGTTATAAGGATAAAGAGAAGAGTAATAGGGATAGTAATAATAGAATCAGGATAATAATAACAGTCATTGCGATAATAATAATAGTAATAAGGATAATAATAATAGTTATAGCGATAATAATAATAGTAATAAGGATAATAATAATAGTTATAAGGATAAAGACAAGAGTAATAGGGATAGTAATAATAGAATAAGGATAATAATAACAGTCATAGCGATAATAATAATAGTAATGAGGATAACAGTAATAGTTATAGAGATAATAATACTAGTAATAAGGATAATAATAATAGTTATAAGGATAATAATAATAGTTATAAGGATAATAATAATAGTTATAAGGATAAAGAGAAGAGTATTAGGGATAGTAATAATAGAATAAGGATAATAATAACAGTCATAGCGATAATAATAATAGTAATAAGGATAATAATAATAGTTATAAGGATAATAATAATAGTTATAAGGATAAAGAGAAGAGTAATAGGGATAGTAATAATAGAATAAGGATAATAATAACAGTCATAGCGATAATAATAATAGTAGTAAGGATAATAATAATATTTATAGCGATAATAATAATAGTAATAAGGATAATAATAATAGTTATAAGGATAAAGAGAAGAGTAATAGGGATAGTAATAATAGAATCAGGATAATAATAACAGTCATTGCGATAATAATAATAGTAATAAGGATAATAATAATAGTTATAGCGATAATAATAATAGTAATAAGGATAATAATAATAGTTATAAGGATAAAGACAAGAGTAATAGGGATAGTAATAATAGAATAAGGATAATAATAACAGTCATAGCGATAATAATAATAGTAATGAGGATAATAATAATAGTTATAAGGAAACAGACAAGAGTAATAGGGATAGTAATAATAGAATAAGGATAATAATAACAGTCGTAGCGATAATAATAATAGTAATGAGGATAACAGTAATAGTTATAGAGATAATAATACTAGTAATAAGGATAATAATAATAGTTATAAGGATAAAGACAAGAGTAATAGGGATAGTAATAATGGAAGAAGTATAATAATAACAGTCATTGCGATAATAATAATAGAAATAAGGATAATAATAATAGTTATAGTGGTAATAATAATAGTAATAAGCATAATAATAAATTTATAAGGATAGAGACAAGAGTAATAGGGATAGTAATAATAGAATAAGGATAATAATAACAGTCATAGCGATAATAATAATAGTAATAAGGATAATAATAATAGTTTTAGTGCTAATAATAATAGTAATAAGCATAACAATAATAGTTATAAGGATAAAGACAAGAGTAATAGGGATAGTAATAATAGAATAAGTATAATAATAACAGTCATAGCGATAATAATAATAGTAATAAGGATAATAATAATAGTTATAGTGCGAATAATAATAGTAATAAGGATAAACATAATAGTTATAGTGCTAATAATACTAGTAATAAGGATAATAATAGCAGTTATAGCGATAATAATAATAGTAATAAGGGAAATAATAATAAATAGCAGGATAAAGACAAGAGTAATAGGGATACTAATAATACAATAAGGATAATAATAACAGCCATAGCGATAATAATAATAGAAATAAGGAATAATAATAATAGTTATAGTGCTAACAATAATAGTAATAAGCATAATAATAATAGTTATAAGGATAGAGACAAGAGTAATAGGGATAGTAATAGTAGAATAAGCATAATAATAACAGTCATAGCGATAATAATAATAGTAATAAGGATAATAATAATAGTTATAGTGCTAGTAATAATAGTTTATAGCGATAATAATAATAGTAATAAGGATAATAATAATAGTTATAGTGCGAATAATAATAGTAATAAGCATAATAATAATAGTCATAAGGATAGAGACAAGAGTAATAGGGATAGTAATAATAGAATAAGGATAATAATAACAGTCATAGCGATAATAATAATAATAGCTATAGTGTTAATAATAATAGTAATAAGGATAATAGTATCAGTTTATAGCAATAATAATAATAGTAATATGGATAATAATAATAGTTTATAGTGCGAATAATAATAGTAATAAGGATAATAATAATAGTTTATAGTGCTAACAATAATAGTAATAAGGATCATAATAACAGTTATAAGGATAATAATAATAGTAATAAGGGAAATAATAATAGTAATAGGGATAAAAGACAAGAGTAATACTGATAGTAATAATAGAATAAGGATAATAATAACAGTCATAGCGATAATAATAATAGTAGTAAGGATAATAATAACAGTCATAGCGATAATAATAATAGAAATAAGGATAATAATAATAGTTTATAGTGCTAACAATAATAGTAATAAGGATAATAATAACAGTTATAATGATGATAATAATAGTAATAAGGGAAATAATAATAGTAATAAGGATAAAGACAAGAGTAATAGGGATAGTAATAATAGAATAAGTATAATAATAACAGTCCATAGCCATAATAATAATAGTAATAAGGATAATAATAATAGTTATAAGGATAATAATAATAGTTATAAGGATAAAGAGAAGAGTAATAGGGATGGTAATAATAGAATAAGGATAATAATAACAGTCATAGCGATAATAATAATAGTAGTAAGGATAATAATAATAGTTATAGCGATAATAATAATAGTAATAAGGATAATAATAATAGTTATAAGGATAAAGAGAAGAGTAATAGGGATAGTAATAATAGAATAAGGATAATAATAACAGTCCATAGCGATAATAATAATAGTAATGAGGGATAACAATAATAGTTATAGAGATAATAATACTAGTAATAAGGATAATAATAATAGTTATAAGGATAATAATAATAGTTTATAAGGATAAAGAGAAGAGTATTAGGGATAGTAATAATAGAATAAGGATAATAATAAATATAACAGTCATAGCGATAATAATAATAGAAATAAGGATAATAATAATAGTTATAGTGCTAACAATAATAGTAATAAGGATATAATAACAGTTATAATGATGATAATAATAGTAATAAGGGAAATAATAATAGTAATAAGGATAAAGACAAGAGTAATAGGGATAGTAATAATAGAATAAGTATAATAATAACAGTCATAGCGATAATAATAATAGTAATAAGGATAATAATAATAGTTATAAGGATAATAATAATAGTCATAAGGATAAAGAGAAGAGTAATAGGGATAGTAATAATAGAATAAGGATAATAATAACAGTCATAGCGATAATAATAATAGTAGTAAGGATAATAATAATAGTTATAGCGATAATAATAATAGTAATAAGGATAATAATATTAGTTATAAGGATAAAGACAGAGTAATAGGATAGTAATAATAGAATAAGTATAATAATAACAGTCATAGCGATAATAATAATAGTAATAAGGATAATAATAATAGTTATAAGGATAATAATAATAGTTATAAGGATAAAGAGAAGAGTAATAGGGATAGTAATAATAGAATAAGGATAATAATAAACAGTCATAGCGATAATAATAATAGTAGTAAGGATAATAATAATAGTTATAGTGCTAACAATAATAGTAATAAGGATCATAATAACAGTTATAATGATAATAATAATAGTAATAAGGGAAATAATAATAGTAATAAGGATAAAGACAAGAGTAATAGGGATAGTAATAATAGAATAAGTATAATAATAACAGTCATAGCGATAATAATAATAGTAATAAGGATAATAATAATAGTTATAAGGATAAAGAGAAGAGTAATAGGAATAGTAATAATAGAATAAGGATAATAATAACAGTCATAGCGATAATAATAATAGTAGTAAGGATAATAATAATAGTTATAAGGATAAAGACAAGAGTAATAGGGATAGTAATAATAGAATAAGGATAATAATAACAGTTATAGCAATAATAATAATAGTAATAAGGATAATAATAATAGTTATAGTGCGAATAATAATAGCAATAAGGATAATAATAATAGTTATAGCGATAATAATAATTGTAATAAGGGAAATAATAATAATTATCAGGATAAAGACAAGAGTAATAGGGATAGAAATAATAGAATAAGTATAATAATAACAGTCATAGCGATAATAATAATAGAAATAAGGATAATAATAATAGTTATAGTGGTAATAATAATAGTAATAAGCATAATAATAAATTTATAAGGATAGAGACAAGAGTAATAGGGATAGTAATAATAGAATAAGGATAATAATAACAGTCATAGCGATAACAATAATAGTAATAAGGATAATAATAATAGTTATAAGGATAAAGAGAAGAGTAATAGGAATAGTAATAATAGAATAAGGATAATAATAACAGTCATAGCGATAATAATAATAGTAGTAAGGATAATAATAATAGTTATAGCGATAATAATAATAGTAATAAGGATAATAATAATAGTTATAAGGATAAAGAGAAGAGTAATAGGGATAGTAATAATAGAATAAGGATAATAATAACAGTCATAGCGATAATAATAATAGTAATGAGGATAACAATAATAGTTATAGAGATAATAATACTAGTTATAGCGATAATAATAATAGTAATAAGGATAATAATAATAGTTATAAGGATAAAGACAAGAGTAATAGGGATAGTAATAATAGAATAAGGATAATAATAACAGTTATGGCAATAATAATAATAGTAATAAGGATAATAATAATAGTTATAGTGCGAATAATAATAGTAATAAGGATAATAATAATAGTTATAGTGATAATAATAATTGTAATAAGGGAAATAATAATAATTATCAGGATAAAGACAAGAGTAATAGGGATAGTAATAATAGAATAAGTATAATAATAACAGTCATAGCGATAATAATAATAGAAATAAGGATAATAATAATAGTTATAGTGGTAATAATAATAGTAATAAGCATAATAATAAATTTATAAGGATAGAGACAAGAGTAATAGGGATAGTAATAATAGAATAAGGATAATAATAACAGTCATAGCGATAATAATAATAGTAATAAGGATAATAATAATAGTTATAAGGATAAAGAGAAGAGTAATAGGAATAGTAATAATAGAATAAGGATAATAATAACAGTCATAGCGATAATAATAGTAGTAGTAAGGATAATAATAATAGTTATAGCGATAATAATAATAGTAATAAGGATAATAATAATAGTTATAAGGATAAAGAGAAGAGTAATAGGGATAGTAATAATAGAATAAGGATAATAATAACAGTCATAGCGATAATAATAATAGTAATGAGGATAACAATAATAGTTATAGAGATAATAATACTAGTTATAGCGATAATAATAATAGTAATAAGGATAATAATAATAGTTATAAGGATAAAGACAAGAGTAATAGGGATAGTAATAATAGAATAAGGATAATAATAACAGTTATAGCAATAATAATAATAGTAATAAAGATAATAATAATAGTTATAGTGCGAATAATAATAGTAATAAGGATAACAATAATAGTTATAGCGATAATAATAATTGTAATAAGGGAAATAATAATAATTATCAGGATAAAGACAAGAGTAATAGGGATAGTAATAATAGAATAAGTATAATAATAACAGTCATAGCGATAATAATAATAGAAATAAGGATAATAATAATAGTTATAGTGGTAATAATAATAGTAATAAGCATAATAATAAATTTATAAGGATAGAGACAAGAGTAATAGGGATAGTAATAATAGAATAAGGATAATAATAACAGTCATAGCGATAATAATAATAGTAATAAGGATAATAATAATAGTTATAAGGATAAAGAGAAGAGTAATAGGAATAGTAATAATAGAATAAGTATAATAATAACAGTCATAGCGATAATAATAATAGTAGTAAGGATAATAATAATAGTTATAGCGATAATAATAATAGTTATAAGGATAAAGAGAAGAGTAATAGGGATAGTAATAATAGAATAAGGATAATAATAACAGTCATAGCGATAATAATAATAGTAATGAGGATAACAATAATAGTTATAGAGATAATAATACTAGTAATAAGGATAATAATAATAGTTGTAAGGATAATAATAATAGTTATAGTGCTAGTAATAATAGTTATAGCGATAATAATAATAGTAATAAGGATAATAATAATAGTTATAGTGCGAATAATAATAGTAATAAGCATAATAATAATAGTCATAAGGATAGAGACAAGAGTAATAGGGATAGTAATAATAGAATAAGGATAATAATAACAGTCATAGCGATAATAATAATAATAGCTATAGTGTTAATAATAATAGTAATAAGGATAATAGTATCAGTTATAGCAATAATAATAATAGTAATATGGATAATAATAATATTTATAGTGCGAATAATAATAGTAATAAGGATAATAATAATAGTTATAGTGCTAACAATAATAGTAATAAGGATCATAATAACAGTTATAAGGATAATAATAATAGTAATAAGGGAAATAATAATAGTAATAGGGATAAAGACAAGAGTAATACTGATAGTAATAATAGAATAAGGATAATAATAACAGTCATAGCGATAATAATAATAGTAGTAAGGATAATAATAACAGTCATAGCGATAATAATAATAGAAATAAGGATAATAATAATAGTTATAGTGCTAACAATAATAGTAATAAGGATAATAATAACAGTTATAATGATGATAATAATAGTAATAAGGGAAATAATAATAGTAATAAGGATAAAGACAAGAGTAATAGGGATAGTAATAATAGAATAAGTATAATAATAACAGTCATAGCCATAATAATAATAGTAATAAGGATAATAATAATAGTTATAAGGATAATAATAATAGTTATAAGGATAAAGAGAAGAGTAATAGGGATGGTAATAATAGAATAAGGATAATAATAACAGTCATAGCGATAATAATAATAGTAGTAAGGATAATAATAATAGTTATAGCGATAATAATAATAGTAATAAGGATAATAATAATAGTTATAAGGATAAAGAGAAGAGTAATAGGGATAGTAATAATAGAATAAGGATAATAATAACAGTCATAGCGATAATAATAATAGTAATGAGGATAACAATAATAGTTATAGAGATAATAATACTAGTAATAAGGATAATAATAATAGTTATAAGGATAATAATAATAGTTATAAGGATAAAGAGAAGAGTATTAGGGATAGTAATAATAGAATAAGGATAATAATAACAGTCATAGCGATAATAATAATAGAAATAAGGATAATAATAATAGTTATAGTGCTAACAATAATAGTAATAAGGATAATAATAACAGTTATAATGATGATAATAATAGTAATAAGGGAAATAATAATAGTAATAAGGATAAAGACAAGAGTAATAGGGATAGTAATAATAGAATAAGTATAATAATAACAGTCATAGCGATAATAATAATAGTAATAAGGATAATAATAATAGTTATAAGGATAATAATAATAGTCATAAGGATAAAGAGAAGAGTAATAGGGATAGTAATAATAGAATAAGGATAATAATAACAGTCATAGCGATAATAATAATAGTAGTAAGGATAATAATAATAGTTATAGCGATAATAATAATAGTAATAAGGATAATAATAATAGTTATAAGGATAAAGACAAGAGTAATAGGGATAGTAATAATAGAATAAGTATAATAATAACAGTCATAGCGATAATAATAATAGTAATAAGGATAATAATAATAGTTATAAGGATAATAATAATAGTTATAAGGATAAAGAGAAGAGTAATAGGGATAGTAATAATAGAATAAGGATAATAATAACAGTCATAGCGATAATAATAATAGTAGTAAGGATAATAATAATAGTTATAGTGCTAACAATAATAGTAATAAGGATCATAATAACAGTTATAATGATAATAATAATAGTAATAAGGGAAATAATAATAGTAATAAGGATAAAGACAAGAGTAATAGGGATAGTAATAATAGAATAAGTATAATAATAACAGTCATAGCGATAATAATAATAGTAATAAGGATAATAATAATAGTTATAAGGATAAAGAGAAGAGTAATAGGAATAGTAATAATAGAATAAGGATAATAATAACAGTCATAGCGATAATAATAATAGTAGTAAGGATAATAATAATAGTTATAAGGATAAAGACAAGAGTAATAGGGATAGTAATAATAGAATAAGGATAATAATAACAGTTTTAGCAATAATAATAATAGTAATAAGGATAATAATAATAGTTATAGTGCGAATAATAATAGCAATAAGGATAATAATAATAGTTATAGCGATAATAATAATTGTAATAAGGGAAATAATAATAATTATCAGGATAAAGACAAGAGTAATAGGGATAGAAATAATAGAATAAGTATAATAATAACAGTCATAGCGATAATAATAATAGAAATAAGGATAATAATAATAGTTATAGTGGTAATAATAATAGTAATAAGCATAATAATAAATTTATAAGGATAGAGACAAGAGTAATAGGGATAGTAATAATAGAATAAGGATAATAATAACAGTCATAGCGATAACAATAATAGTAATAAGGATAATAATAATAGTTATAAGGATAAAGAGAAGAGTAATAGGGATAGTAATAATAGAATAAGGATAATAATAACAGTCATAGCGATAATAATAATAGTAATGAGGATAACAATAATAGTTATAGAGATAATAATACTAGTTATAGCGATAATAATAATAGTAATAAGGATAATAATAATAGTTATAAGGATAAAGACAAGAGTAATAGGGATAGTAATAATAGAATAAGGATAATAATAACAGTTATGGCAATAATAATAATAGTAATAAGGATAATAATAATAGTTATAGTGCGAATAATAATAGTAATAAGGATAATAATAATAGTTATAGCGATAATAATAATTGTAATAAGGGAAATAATAATAATTATCAGGATAAAGACAAGAGTAATAGGGATAGTAATAATAGAATAAGTATAATAATAACAGTCATAGCGATAATAATAATAGAAATAAGGATAATAATAATAGTTATAGTGGTAATAATAATAGTAATAAGCATAATAATAAATTTATAAGGATAGAGACAAGAGTAATAGGGATAGTAATAATAGAATAAGGATAATAATAACAGTCATAGCGATAATAATAATAGTAATAAGGATAATAATAATAGTTATAAGGATAAAGAGAAGAGTAATAGGAATAGTAATAATAGAATAAGGATAATAATAACAGTCATAGCGATAATAATAGTAGTAGTAAGGATAATAATAATAGTTATAGCGATAATAATAATAGTAATAAGGATAATAATAATAGTTATAAGGATAAAGAGAAGAGTAATAGGGATAGTAATAATAGAATAAGGATAATAATAACAGTCATAGCGATAATAATAATAGTAATGAGGATAACAATAATAGTTATAGAGATAATAATACTAGTTATAGCGATAATAATAATAGTAATAAGGATAATAATAATAGTTATAAGGATAAAGACAAGAGTAATAGGGATAGTAATAATAGAATAAGGATAATAATAACAGTTATAGCAATAATAATAATAGTAATAAAGATAATAATAATAGTTATAGTGCGAATAATAATAGTAATAAGGATAACAATAATAGTTATAGCGATAATAATAATTGTAATAAGGGAAATAATAATAATTATCAGGATAAAGACAAGAGTAATAGGGATAGTAATAATAGAATAAGTATAATAATAACAGTCATAGCGATAATAATAATAGAAATAAGGATAATAATAATAGTTATAGTGGTAATAATAATAGTAATAAGCATAATAATAAATTTATAAGGATAGAGACAAGAGTAATAGGGATAGTAATAATAGAATAAGGATAATAATAACAGTCATAGCGATAATAATAATAGTAATAAGGATAATAATAATAGTTATAAGGATAAAGAGAAGAGTAATAGGAATAGTAATAATAGAATAAGTATAATAATAACAGTCATAGCGATAATAATAATAGTAGTAAGGATAATAATAATAGTTATAGCGATAATAATAATAGTTATAAGGATAAAGAGAAGAGTAATAGGGATAGTAATAATAGAATAAGGATAATAATAACAGTCATAGCGATAATAATAATAGTAATGAGGATAACAATAATAGTTATAGAGATAATAATACTAGTAATAAGGATAATAATAATAGTTTGTAAGGATAATAATAATAGTTATAAGGATAGAGACAAGAGTAATAGGGATAGTAATAATAGAATAAGGATAATAATAACAGTCATAGCGATAATAATAATAGTAATGAGGATAACAATAATAGTTATAGTTATAGAGATAATAATACTAGTAATAAGGATAATAATAACAGTTATAATGATAATAATAATAGTAATAAGGATAAAGACAAGAGTAATAGGGATAGTAATAATAGAATAAGTATAATAATAACAGTCATAGCGATAATAATAATAGAAATAAGGATAATAATAATAGTTATAGTGCTAACAATAATAGTAATAAGCATAATAATAAATTTATAAGGATAGAGACAAGAGTAATAGGGATAGTAATAATAGAATAAGGATAATAATAACAGTCATAGCGATAATAATAATAGTAATAAGGATAATAATAATAGTTATAAGGATAAAGAGAAGAGTAATAGGAATAGTAATAATAGATAAGTATAATAATAACAGTCATAGCGATAATAATAATAGTAGTAAGGATAATAATAATAGTTATAGCGATAATAATAATAGTTATAAGGATAAAGAGAAGAGTAATAGGGATAGTAATAATAGAATAAGGATAATAATAACAGTCATAGCGATAATAATAATAGTAATGAGGATAACAATAATAGTTATAGAGATAATAATACTAGTAATAAGGATAATAATAATAGTTATAAGGATAATAATAATAGTTATAAGGATAGAGACAAGAGTAATAGGGATAGTAATAATAGAATAAGGATAATAATAACAGTCATAGCGATAATAATAATAGTAATGAGGATAACAATAATAGTTATAGAGATAATAATACTAGTAATAAGGATAATAATAACAGTTATAATGATAATAATAATAGTACTAAGGATAAAGACAAGTGTAATAGGGATAGTAATAATAGAATAAGTATAATAATAACAGTCATAGCGATAATAATAATAGAAATAAGGATAATAATAATAGTTATAGTGCTAACAATAATAGTAATAAGCATAATAATAATAGTTATAAGGATAGAGACAAGAGTAATAGGATAGTAATAATAGAATAAGGATAATAATAACAGTTATAGCAATAATAATAATAGTAATAAGGATAATAATAATAGTTATAGTGCGAATAATAATAGTAATAAGGATAATAATAATAGTTATAGCGATAATAATAATTGTAATAAGGGAAATAATAATAATTATCAGGATAAGACAAGAGTAATAGGGATAGTAATAATAGAATAAGTATAATAATAACAGTCGTAGCGATAATAATAATAGTAATAAGGATAATAATAATAGTTATAGCGATAATAATAATAGTATAAGGATAATAATAATAGTTATGAGGATAGAGACAAGAGTAATAGGGATAGTAATAATAGAATAAGTATAATAATAACAGTCATAGCGATAATAATAATAGTAATAAGGATAATAATAATAGTTATAAGGATAATATAATAGTTATAAGGATAAGAGAAGAGTAATAGGGATAGTAATAATAGAATAAGGATAATAATAACAGTCATAGCGATAATAATAATAGTAGTAAGGATAATAATAATAGTTATAGCGATAATAATAATAGTAATAAGGATAATAATAATAGTTATAAGGATAAAGACAAGAGTAATAGGGATAGTAATAATAGAATAAGTATAATAATAACAGTCATAGCGATAATAATAATAGTAATAAGGATAATAATAATAGTTATAAGGATAAAGAGAAGAGTAATAGGAATAGTAATAATAGAATAAGGATAATAATAACAGTCATAGCGATAATAATAATAGTAGTAAGGATAATAATAATAGTTATAGCGATAATAATAATAGTAATAAGGATAATAATAATAGTTATAAGGATAAAGAGAAGAGTAATAGGGATAGTAATAATAGAATAAGGATAATAATAACAGTCATAGCGATAATAATAATAGTAATGAGGATAACAATAATAGTTATAGAGATAATAATACTAGCAATAAGGATAATAATAATAGTTATAAGGATAATAATAATAGTTATAAGGATAAAGAGAAGAGTATTAGGGATAGTAATAATAGAATAAGGATAATAATAACAGTCATTGGGATAATAATAATAGTAATAAGGATAATAATAATAGTTATAGCGATAATAATAATAGTAATAAGGATAATAATAATAGTTATAAGGATAAAGACAAGAGTAATAGGGATAGTAATAATAGAATAAGGATAATAATAACAGTTATAGCAATAATAATAATAGTAATAAGGATAATAATAATAGTTATAGTGCGAATAATAATAGCAATAAGGATAATAATAATAGTTATAGCGATAATAATAATTGTAATAAGGGAAATAATAATAATTATCAGGATAAAGACAAGAGTAATAGGGATAGTAATAATAGAATAAGTATAATAATAACAGTCATAGCGATAATAATAATAGAAATAAGGATAATAATAATAGTTATAGTGGTAATAATAATAGTGATAAGCATAATAATAAATTTATAAGGATAGAGACAAGAGTAATAGGGATAGTAATAATAGAATAAGGATAATAATAACAGTCATAGCGATAATAATAATAGTAATAAGGATAATAACAATAGTTATAAGGATAAAGAGAAGAGTAATAGGAATAGTAATAATAGAATAAGGATAATAATAACAGTCATAGCGATAATAATAATAGTAGTAAGGATAATAATAATAGTTATAGCGATAATAATAATAGTTATAAGGATAAAGAGAAGAGTAATAGGGATAGTAATAATAGAATAAGGATAATAATAACAGTCATAGCGATAATAATAATAGTAATAAGGATAACAATAATAGTAATAAGGATAATAATAATAGTTATAGCGATAATAATAATAGTAAAAGGATAATAATAATAGTTATAAGGATAAAGACAAGAGTAATAGGGATAGTAATAATAGAATAAGGATAATAATAACAGTTATAGCAATAATAATAATAGTAATAAGGATAATAATAATAGTTATAGTGCGAATAATAATAGTAATAAGGATAATAATAATAGTTATAGCGATAATAATAATTGTAATAAGGGAAATAATAATAATTATCAGGATAAAGACAAGAGTAATAGGGATAGTAATAATAGAATAAGTATAATAATAACAGTCATAGCGATAATAATAATAGAAATAAGGATAATAATAACAGTTATAGTGGTAATAATAATAGTAATAAGCATAATAATAAATTTATAAGGATAGAGACAAGAGTAATAGCGATAATAATAATAGTAGTAAGGATAATAATAATAGTTATAGCGATAATAATAATCGTAATAAGGATAATAATAATAGTTATAAGGATAAAGAGAAGAGTAATAGGAATAGTAATAATAGAATAAGGATAATAATAACAGTCATAGCGATAATAATAATAGTAATGAGGATAACAATAATAGTTATAGAGATAATAATACTAGTTATAGCGATAATAATAATAGTAATAAGGATAATAATAATAGTTATAAGGATAAAGACAAGAGTAATAGGGATAGTAATAATAGAATAAGGATAATAATAACAGTTATAGCAATAATAATAATAGTAATAAGGATAATAATAATAGTTATAGTGCGAATAATAATAGTGATAAGGATAATAATAATAGTTATAGCGATAATAATAATTGTAATAAGGGAAATAATAATAATTATCAGGATAAAGACAAGAGTAATAGGGATAGTAATAATAGAATAAGTATAATAATAACAGTCATAGCGATAATAATAATAGAAATAAGGATAATAATAATAGTTATAGTGGTAATAATAATAGTAATAAGCATAATAATAAATTTATAAGGATAGAGACAAGAGTAATAGGGATAGTAATAATAGAATAAGGATAATAATAACAGTCATAGCGATAATAATAATAGTAATAAGGATAATAATAATAGTTATAAGGATAAAGAGAAGAGTAATAGGAATAGTAATAATAGAATAAGGATAATAATAACAGTCATAGCGATAATAATAATAGTAGTAAGGATAATAATAATAGTTATAGCGATAATAATAATAGTAATAAGGATAATAATAATAGTTATAAGGATAAAGAGAAGAGTAATAGGGATAGTAATAATAGAATAAGGATAATAATAACAGTCATAGCGATAATAATAATAGTAATGAGGATAACAATAATAGTTATAGAGATAATAATACTAGTAATAAGGATAATAATAATAGTTATAAGGATAATAATAATAGTTATAAGGATAGAGACAAGAGTAATAGGGATAGTAATAATAGAATAAGGATAATAATAACAGTCATAGCGATAATAATAATAGTAATGAGGATAACAATAATAGTTATAGAGATAATAATACTAGTAATAAGGATAATAATAACAGTTATAATGATAATAATAATAGTAATAAGGATAAAGACAAGAGTAATAGGGATAGTAATAATAGAATAAGTATAATAATAACAGTCATAGCGATAATAATAATAGAAATAAGGATAATAATAATAGTTATAGTGCTAACAATAATAGTAATAAGCATAATAATAATAGTTATAAGGATAGAGACAAGAGTAATAGGGATAGTAATAATAGAATAAGGATAATAATAACAGTTATAGCAATAATAATAATAGTAATAAGGATAATAATAATAGTTATAGTGCGAATAATAATAGTAATAAGGATAATAATAATAGTTATAGCGATAATAATAATTGTAATAAGGGAAATAATAATAATTATCAGGATAAAGACAAGAGTAATAGGGATAGTAATAATAGAATAAGTATAATAATAACAGTCATAGCGATAATAATAATAGTAATAAGGATAATAATAATAGTTATAAGGATAATAATAATAGTTATAAACATAAAGAGAAGAGTAATAGGGATAGTAATAATAGAATAAGGATAATAATAACAGTCATAGCGATAATAATAAGAGTAATAAGGATAATAATAATAGTTTTAGTGCTAATAATAATAGTAATAAGCATAACAATAATAGTTATAAGGATAAAGACAAGAGTAATAGGGATAGTAATAATAGAATAAGTATAATAATAACAGTCATAGCGATAATAATAATAGTAATAAGGATAATAATAATAGTTATAGTGCGAATAATAATAGTAATAAGGATAAACATAATAGTTATAGTGCTAATAATACTAGTAATAAGGATAATAATAGCAGTTATAGCGATAATAATAATAGTAATAAGGGAAATAATAATAAATAGCAGGATAAAGACAAGAGTAATAGGGATACTAATAATAGAATAAGGATAATAATAACAGCCATAGCGATAATAAATAGAAATAAGGATAATAATAATAGTTATAGTGCTAACAATAATAGTAATAAGCATAATAATAATAGTTATAAGGATAGAGACAAGAGTAATAGGGATAGTAATAATAGAATAAGGATAATAATAACAGTCATAGCGATAATAATAATAGTAATGAGGATAACAATAATAGTTATAGAGATAATAATACTAGTAATAAGGATAATAATAACAGTTATAAGGATAAAGACAAGAGTAATAGGGATAGTAATAATAGAATAAGTATAATAATAACAGTCATAGCGATAATAATAATAGAAATAAGGATAATAATAATAGTTATAGTGCTAACAATAATAGTAATAAGCATAATAATAATAGTTATAAGGATAGAGACAAGAGTAATAGGGATAGTAATAACAGAATAAGGATAATAATAACAGTTATAGCAATAATAATAATAGTAATAAGGATAATAATAATAGTTATAGTGCGAATAATAATAGTAATAAGGATAATAATAATAGTTATAGCGATAATAATAATTGTAATAAGGGAAATAATAATAATTATCAGGATAAAGACAAGAGTAATAGGGATAGTAATAATAGAATAAGTATAATAATAACAGTCATAGCGATAATAATAATAGAAATAAGGATAATAATAATAGTTATAGTGGTAATAATAATAGTAATAAGCATAATAATAAATTTATAAGGATAGAGACAAGAGTAATAGGGAGAGTAATAATAGAATAAGGATAATAATACCAGTCATAGCGATAATAATAATAGTAATAAGGATAATAATAATAGTTATAAGGATAAAGAGAAGAGTAATAGGAATAGTAATAATAGAATAAGGATAATAATAACAGTCATAGCGATAATAATAATAGTAGTAAGGATAATAATAATAGTTATAGCGATAATAATAATAGTAATAAGGATAATAATAATAGTTATAAGGATAAAGAGAAGAGTAATAGGGATAGTAATAATAGAATAAGGATAATAATAACAGTCATAGCGATAATAATAATAGTAATGAGGATAACAATAATAGTTATAGAGATAATAATACTAGTAATAAGGATAATAATAACAGTTATAATAATAATAATAATAGTAATAAGGGAAACAATAATAGCTATAAGGATAAAGACAAGAGTAATAGGGATAGTAATAATAGAATAAGGATAATAATAACAGTCATAGCGATAATAATAATAGTAATGAGGATAACAATAATAGTTATAGAGATAATAATACTAGTAATAAGGATAATAATAACAGTTATAATAATAATAATAATAGTAATAAGGGAAACAATAATAGTTATAAGGATAAAGACAAGAGTAATAGGGATAGTAATAATAGAATAAGTATAATAATAACAGTCATAGCGATAATAATAATAGCAATAAGGATAATAATAATAGTTATAGCGATAATAATAATAGTAATAAGGATAATAATAATAGTTATAAAGATAAAGAGAAGAGTAATAGGGATAGTAATAATAGAATAAGGATAATAATAACAGTCATAGCGATAATAATAATAGTAATGAGGATAACAATAATAGTTATAGAGATAATAATACTAGTAATAAGGATAATAATAATAGTTATAAGGATAATAATAATAGTTATAAGGATAAAGAGAAGAGTATTAGGGATAGTAATAATAGAATAAGGATAATAATAACAGTCATTGGGATAATAATAATAGTAATAAGGATAATAATAATAGTTATAGCGATAATAATAATAGTAATAAGGATAATAATAATAGTTATAAGGATAAAGACAAGAGTAATAGGGATAGTAATAATAGAATAAGGATAATAATAACAGTTATAGCAATAATAATAATAGTAATAAGGATAATAATAATAGTTATAGTGCGAATAATAATAGTGATAAGGATAATAATAATAGTTATAGCGATAATAATAATTGTAATAAGGGAAATAATAATAATTATCAGGATAAAGACAAGAGTAATAGGGATAGTAATAATAGAATAAGTATAATAATAACAGTCATAGCGATAATAATAATAGAAATAAGGATAATAATAATAGTTATAGTGGTAATAATAATAGTAATAAGCATAATAATAAATTTATAAGGATAGAGACAAGAGTAATAGGGATAGTAATAATAGAATAAGGATAATAATAACAGTCATAGCGATAATAATAATAGTAATAAGGATAATAATAATAGTTATAAGGATAAAGAGAAGAGTAATAGGAATAGTAATAATAGAATAAGGATAATAATAACAGTCATAGCGATAATAATAATAGTAGTAAGGATAATAATAATAGTTATAGCGATAATAATAATAGTAATAAGGATAATAATAATAGTTATAAGGATAAAGAGAAGAGTAATAGGGATAGTAATAATAGAATAAGGATAATAATAACAGTCATAGCGATAATAATAATAGTAATGAGGATAACAATAATAGTTATAGAGATAATAATACTAGTAATAAGGATAATAATAATAGTTATAAGGATAATAATAATAGTTATAAGGATAGAGACAAGAGTAATAGGGATAGTAATAATAGAATAAGGATAATAATAACAGTCATAGCGATAATAATAATAGTAATGAGGATAACAATAATAGTTATAGAGATAATAATACTAGTAATAAGGATAATAATAACAGTTATAATGATAATAATAATAGTAATAAGGATAAAGACAAGAGTAATAGGGATAGTAATAATAGAATAAGTATAATAATAACAGTCATAGCGATAATAATAATAGAAATAAGGATAATAATAATAGTTATAGTGCTAACAATAATAGTAATAAGCATAATAATAATAGTTATAAGGATAGAGACAAGAGTAATAGGGATAGTAATAATAGAATAAGGATAATAATAACAGTCATAGCGATAATAATAATAGTAGTAAGGATAATAATAATAGTTATAGCAATAATAATAATAGTAATAAGGAAAATAATAATAGTTATAGTGCGAATAATAATAGTAATAAGGATAATAATAATAGTTATAGCGATAATAATAATTGTAATAAGGGAAATAATAATAATTATCAGGATAAAGACAAGAGTAATAGGGATAGTAATAATAGAATAAGTATAATAATAACAGTCATAGCGATAATAATAATAGTAATAAGGATAATAATAATAGTTATAAGGATAATAATAATAGTTATAAACATAAAGAGAAGAGTAATAGGGATAGTAATAATAGAATAAGGATAATAATAACAGTCATAGCGATAATAATAAGAGTAATAAGGATAATAATAATAGTTTTAGTGCTAATAATAATAGTAATAAGCATAACAATAATAGTTATAAGGATAAAGACAAGAGTAATAGGGATAGTAATAATAGAATAAGTATAATAATAACAGTCATAGCGATAATAATAATAGTAATAAGGATAATAATAATAGTTATAGTGCGAATAATAATAGTAATAAGGATAAACATAATAGTTATAGTGCTAATAATACTAGTAATAAGGATAATAATAGCAGTTATAGCGATAATAATAATAGTAATAAGGGAAATAATAATAAATAGCAGGATAAAGACAAGAGTAATAGGGATACTAATAATAGAATAAGGATAATAATAACAGCCATAGCGATAATAAATAGAAATAAGGATAATAATAATAGTTATAGTGCTAACAATAATAGTAATAAGCATAATAATAATAGTTATAAGGATAGAGACAAGAGTAATAGGGATAGTAATAATAGAATAAGGATAATAATAACAGTCATAGCGATAATAATAATAGTAATGAGGATAACAATAATAGTTATAGAGATAATAATACTAGTAATAAGGATAATAATAACAGTTATAAGGATAAAGACAAGAGTAATAGGGATAGTAATAATAGAATAAGTATAATAATAACAGTCATAGCGATAATAATAATAGAAATAAGGATAATAATAATAGTTATAGTGCTAACAATAATAGTAATAAGCATAATAATAATAGTTATAAGGATAGAGACAAGAGTAATAGGGATAGTAATAACAGAATAAGGATAATAATAACAGTTATAGCAATAATAATAATAGTAATAAGGATAATAATAATAGTTATAGTGCGAATAATAATAGTAATAAGGATAATAATAATAGTTATAGCGATAATAATAATTGTAATAAGGGAAATAATAATAATTATCAGGATAAAGACAAGAGTAATAGGGATAGTAATAATAGAATAAGTATAATAATAACAGTCATAGCGATAATAATAATAGAAATAAGGATAATAATAATAGTTATAGTGGTAATAATAATAGTAATAAGCATAATAATAAATTTATAAGGATAGAGACAAGAGTAATAGGGAGAGTAATAATAGAATAAGGATAATAATAACAGTCATAGCGATAATAATAATAGTAATAAGGATAATAATAATAGTTATAAGGATAAAGAGAAGAGTAATAGGAATAGTAATAATAGAATAAGGATAATAATAACAGTCATAGCGATAATAATAATAGTAGTAAGGATAATAATAATAGTTATAGCGATAATAATAATAGTAATAAGGATAATAATAATAGTTATAAGGATAAAGAGAAGAGTAATAGGGATAGTAATAATAGAATAAGGATAATAATAACAGTCATAGCGATAATAATAATAGTAATGAGGATAACAATAATAGTTATAGAGATAATAATACTAGTAATAAGGATAATAATAACAGTTATAATAATAATAATAATAGTAATAAGGGAAACAATAATAGTTATAAGGATAAAGACAAGAGTAATAGGGATAGTAATAATAGAATAAGGATAATAATAACAGTCATAGCGATTATAATAATAGTAATGAGGATAACAATAATAGTTATAGAGATAATAATACTAGTAATAAGGATAATAATAACAGTTATAATAATAATAATAATAGTAATAAGGGAAACAATAATAGTTATAAGGATAAAGACAAGAGTAATAGGGATAGTAATAATAGAATAAGGATAATAATAACAGTCATAGCGATAATAATAATAGTAATGAGGATAACAATAATAGTTATAGAGATAATAATACTAGTAATAAGGATAATAATAATAGTAATAAGGGAAATAATAATAGTTATAAGGATAAAGACAAGAGTAATAGGGATAGTAATAATAGAATAAGGATAATAATAACAGTCATAGCGATAATAATAATAGTAATGAGGATAATAATAATAGTTATAGCGATAATAATAATAGTAATAAGCATAATAATAATAGTTATAAGAATAGAGACAAGAGTAATAGGGATAGTAATAGTAGAATAAGCATAATAATAACAGTCATAGCGATAATAATAATAGTAATAAGGATAATAATAATAGTTATAGTGCTAGTAATAATAGTTATAGCGATAATAATAATAGTAATAAGGATAATAATAATAGTTATAGTGCTAACAATAATAGTAATAAGCACAATAATAATAGTTATAAGGATAGAGACAAGAGTAATAGGGATAGTAATAATAGAATAAGGATAATAATAACAGTCATAGCGATAATAATAATAGTAATGAGGATAATAATAATAGTTATAAGGATAGAGACAAGAGTAATAGGGATAGTAATAATAGAATAAGTATAATAATAACAGTCATAGCGATAATAATAATAGTAATAAGGATAATAATAATAGTTATAGTGCGAATAATAATAGCAATAAGGATAAACATAATAGTTATAGTGCTAATAATACTAGTAATAAGGATAATAATAACAGTTATAGCGATAATAATAATAGTAATAAGGGAAATAATAATAAATATCAGGATAAAGACAAGAGTAATAGGGATAGTAATAATAGAATAAGTATAATAATAACAGTCATAGCGATAATAATAATATTAATAAGGATAATAATAATAGTTATAAGGATAATAATAATAGTAATAAGGGAAATAATAATAAATATCAGGATAAATACAAGAGTAATAGGGATAGTAATAATGGAATAAGTATAATAATAACAGTCATAGCGATAGTAATAATAGTAATAAGGATAATAATAATAGTATAGCGATAATAATAATAGTAATAAGGATAATAATAATAGTTATAGTGCGAATAATAATAGTAATAAGTATAAACTTAATAGTTATAGTGCTAATAATACTAGTAATAAGGATAATAATAACAGTCATAGCGATAATAATAATAGTAATGAGGATAATAATAATAGTTATAAGGATAGAGGCAAGAGTAATAGGGATAGTAATAATAGAATAAGTATAATAATAACAGTCATAGCGATAATAATAATAGTAGTAAGGATAATAATAATAGTTTTAGTGCTATTAATAATAGTAATAAGCATAACAATAATAGTTATAAGGATAAAGACAAGAGTAATAGGAATAGTAAAAATAGAATAAGTATAATAATAACAGTCATAGCGATAATAATAATAGTAATAAGGATAATAATAATAGTTATAGTGCGAATAATAATAGTAATAAGGATAAACATAATAGTTATAGTGCTAATAATACTAGTAATAAGGATAATAATAACAGTTATAGCGATAATAAGAATAGTAATAAGGGAAATAATAATAAATATCAGGATAAAGACAAGAGTAATAGGGATAGTAATAATAGAATAAGTATAATAATAACAGTCATAGCGATAATAATAATAGTAATAAGGATAATAATAATAGTTATAAGGATAATAATAATAGTTATAAGGATAAAGAGAAGAGTAATAGGGATAGTAATAATAGAATAAGGATAATAATAACAGTCATAGCGATAATAATAATAGTAGTAAGGATAATAATAATAGTTATAGCGATAATAATAATAGTAATAAGGATAATAATAATAGTTATAAGGATAATAATAATAGTTATAAGGATAAGGAGAAGAGTATTAGGGATAGTAATAATAGAATAAGGATAATAATAACAGTCATAGCGATAATAATAATAGAAATAAGGATAATAATAATAGTTATAGTGCTAACAATAATAGTAATAAGCATAATAATAATAGTTATAAGGATAGAGACAAGAGTAATAGGGATAGTAATAATAGAATAAGGATAATCATAACAGTCATAGCGATAATAATAATAGTAATGAGGATAACAATAATAGTTATAGAGATAATAATACTAGTAATAAGGATAATAATAACAGTTATAATGATAATAATAATAGAATAAGGATAATAATAACAGCCATAGTGATAATAATAATAGAAATAAGGATAATAATAATAGTTATAGTGCTAACAATAATAGTAATAAGCATAATAATAATAGTTATAAGGATAGAGACAAGAGTAATAGGGATAGTAATAATAGAATAAGGATAATAATAACAGTCATAGCGATAATAATAATAGTAATGAGGATAACAATAATAGTTATAGAGATAATAATACTAGTAATAAGGATAATAATAATAGTTATAAGGATAATAATAATAGTTATAAGGATAAAGAGAAGAGTATTAGGGATAGTAATAATAGAATAAGGATAATAATAACAGTCATAGCGATAATAATAATAGAAATAAGGATAATAATAATAGTTATAGTGCTAACAATAATAGTAAAAAGGATAATAATAACAGTTATAATGATAATAATAATAGTAATAAGGGAAATAATAATAGTAATACGGATAAAGACAAGAGTAATAGGGATAGTAATAATAGAATAAGTATAATAATAACAGTCATAGCGATAATAATAATAGTAATAAGGATAATAATAATAGTTATAAGGATAAAGAGAAGAGTAATAGGGATAGTAATAATAGAATAAGGATAATAATAACAGTCATAGCGATAATAATAATAGCAGTAAGGATAATAATAATAGTTATAGCGATAATAATAATAGTAATAAGGATAATAATAATAGTTATAAGGATAAAGAGAAGAGTAATAGGGATAGTAATAATAGAATAAGGATAATAATAACAGTCATAGCGATAATAATAATAGTAGTAAGGATAATAATAATAGTTATAGCGATAATAATAATAGTAATAAGGATAATAATAATAGTTATAAGGATAATAATAATAGTTATAAGGATAAGGAGAAGAGTATTAGGGATAGTAATAATAGAATAAGGATAATAATAACAGTCATAGCAATAATAATAATAGAAATAAGGATAATAATAATAGTTATAGTGCTAACAATAATAGTAATAAGCATAATAATAATAGTTATAAGGATAGAGACAAGAGTAATAGGGATAGTAATAATAGAATAAGGATAATAATAACAGTCATAGCGATAATAATAATAGTAATGAGGATAACAATAATAGTTATAGAGATAATAATACTAGTAATAAGGATAATAATAACAGTTATAATGATAATAATAATAGTAATAAGGGAAATAATAATAGTTATAAGGTAAAGACAAGAGTAATAGGGATAGTAATAATAGAATAAGGATAATAATAACAGTCATAGCGATAATAATAATAGTAATGAGGATAATAATAATAGTTATAGTGCGAATAATAATAGTAATGAGGATAACAATAATAGTTATAGAGATAATAATACTAGTAATAAGGATAATAATAATTGTTATAAGGATAATAATAATAGTTATAAGGATAAAGAGAAGAGTATTAGGGATAGTAATAATAGAATAAGGATAATAATAACAGTCATAGCAATAATAATAATAGAAATAAGGAAAATAATAATAGTTATAGTGCTAACAATAATAGTAATAAGCATAATAATAATAGTTATAAGGATAGAGACAAGAGTAATAGGGATAGTAATAATAGAATAAGGATAATAATAACAGCCATAGCGATAATAATAATAGTAATGAGGATAACAATAATAGTTATAGAGATAATAATACTAGTAATAAGGATAATAATAATAGTTATAGTGCGAATAATAATAGCAATAAGGATAAACATAATAGTTATAGTGCTAATAATACTAGTAATAAGGATAATAATAACAGTTATAGCGATAATAATAATAGTAATAAGGGAAATAATAATAAATATCAGGATAAAGACAAGAGTAATAGGGATAGTAATAATAGAATAAGTATAATAATAACAGTCATAGCGATAATAATAATATTAATAAGGATAATAATAATAGTTATAAGGATAATAATAATAGTAATAAGGATAATAATAATAGTTATAGTGCGAATAATAATAGTAATAAGTATAAACTTAATAGTTATAGTGCTAATAATACTAGTAATAAGGATAATAATAACAGTCATAGCGATAATAATAATAGTAATGAGGATAATAATAATAGTTATAAGGATAGAGGCAAGAGTAATAGGGATAGTAATAATAGAATAAGTATAATAATAACAGTCATAGCGATAATAATAATAGTAGTAAGGATAATAATAATAGTTTTAGTGCTATTAATAATAGTAATAAGCATAACAATAATAGTTATAAGGATAAAGACAAGAGTAATAGGAATAGTAAAAATAGAATAAGTATAATAATAACAGTCATAGCGATAATAATAATAGTAATAAGGATAATAATAATAGTTATAGTGCGAATAATAATAGTAATAAGGATAAACATAATAGTTATAGTGCTAATAATACTAGTAATAAGGATAATAATAACAGTTATAGCGATAATAAGAATAGTAATAAGGGAAATAATAATAAATATCAGGATAAAGACAAGAGTAATAGGGATAGTAATAATAGAATAAGTATAATAATAACAGTCATAGCGATAATAATAATAGTAATAAGGATAATAATAATAGTTATAAGGATAATAATAATAGTTATAAGGATAAAGAGAAGAGTAATAGGGATAGTAATAATAGAATAAGGATAATAATAACAGTCATAGCGATAATAATAATAGTAGTAAGGATAATAATAATAGTTATAGCGATAATAATAATAGTAATAAGGATAATAATAATAGTTATAAGGATAATAATAATAGTTATAAGGATAAGGAGAAGAGTATTAGGGATAGTAATAATAGAATAAGGATAATAATAACAGTCATAGCGATAATAATAATAGAAATAAGGATAATAATAATAGTTATAGTGCTAACAATAATAGTAATAAGCATAATAATAATAGTTATAAGGATAGAGACAAGAGTAATAGGGATAGTAATAATAGAATAAGGATAATCATAACAGTCATAGCGATAATAATAATAGTAATGAGGATAACAATAATAGTTATAGAGATAATAATACTAGTAATAAGGATAATAATAACAGTTATAATGATAATAATAATAGAATAAGGATAATAATAACAGCCATAGTGATAATAATAATAGAAATAAGGATAATAATAATAGTTATAGTGCTAACAATAATAGTAATAAGCATAATAATAATAGTTATAAGGATAGAGACAAGAGTAATAGGGATAGTAATAATAGAATAAGGATAATAATAACAGTCATAGCGATAATAATAATAGTAATGAGGATAACAATAATAGTTATAGAGATAATAATACTAGTAATAAGGATAATAATAATAGTTATAAGGATAATAATAATAGTTATAAGGATAAAGAGAAGAGTATTAGGGATAGTAATAATAGAATAAGGATAATAATAACAGTCATAGCGATAATAATAATAGAAATAAGGATAATAATAATAGTTATAGTGCTAACAATAATAGTAAAAAGGATAATAATAACAGTTATAATCATAATAATAATAGTAATAAGGGAAATAATAATAGTAATAAGGATAAAGACAAGAGTAATAGGGATAGTAATAATAGAATAAGTATAATAATAACAGTCATAGCGATAATATTAATAATAATAAGGATAATAATAATAGTTATAAGGATAAGGAGAAGAGTATTAGGGATAGTAATAATAGAATAAGGATAATAATAACAGTCATAGCAATAATAATAATAGAAATAAGGATAATAATAATAGTTATAGTGCTAACAATAATAGTAATAAGCATAATAATAATAGTTATAAGGATAGAGACAAGAGTAATAGGGATAGTAATAATAGAATAAGGATAATAATAACAGTCATAGCGATAATAATAATAGAAATAAGGATAATAATAATAGTTATAGTGCTAACAATAATAGTAAAAAGGATAATAATAACAGTTATAATGATAATAATAATAGTAATAAGGGAAATAATAATAGTAATAAGGATAAAGACAAGAGTAATAGGGATAGTAATAATAGAATAAGTATAATAATAACAGTCATAGCGATAATAATAATAGTAATAAGGATAATAATAATAGTTATAAGGATAAAGAGAAGAGTATTAGGGATAGTAATAATAGAATAAGGATAATAATAACAGTCATAGCAATAATAATAATAGAAATAAGGATAATAATAATAGTTATAGTGCTAACAATAATAGTAATAAGCATAATAATAATAGTTATAAGGATAGAGACAAGAGTAATAGGGATAGTAATAATAGAATAAGGATAATAATAACAGCCATAGCGATAATAATAATAGTAATGAGGATAACAATAATAGTTATAGAGATAATAATACTAGTAATAAGGATAATAATAATAGTTATAAGGATAATAATAATAGTTATAAGGATAAAGAGAAGAGTATTAGGGATAGTAATAATAGAATAAGGATAATAATAACAGTCATAGCGATAATAATAATAGAAATAAGGATAATAATAATAGTTATAGTGCTAACAATAATAGTAAAAAGGATAATAATAACAGTTATAATCATAATAATAATAGTAATAAGGGAAATAATAATAGTAATAAGGATAAAGACAAGAGTAATAGGGATAGTAATAATAGAATAAGTATAATAATAACAGTCATAGCGATAATAATAATAATAATAAGGATAATAATAATAGTTATAAGGATAAGGAGAAGAGTATTAGGGATAGTAATAATAGAATAAGGATAATAATAACAGTCATAGCAATAATAATAATAGAAATAAGGATAATAATAATAGTTATAGTGCTAACAATAATAGTAATAAGCATAATAATAATAGTTATAAGGATAGAGACAAGAGTAATAGGGATAGTAATAATAGAATAAGGATAATAATAACAGTCATAGCGATAATAATAATAGAAATAAGGATAATAATAATAGTTATAGTGCTAACAATAATAGTAAAAAGGATAATAATAACAGTTATAATGATAATAATAATAGTAATAAGGGAAATAATAATAGTAATAAGGATAAAGACAAGAGTAATAGGGATAGTAATAATAGAATAAGTATAATAATAACAGTCATAGCGATAATAATAATAGTAATAAGGATAATAATAATAGTTATAAGGATAAAGAGAAGAGTATTAGGGATAGTAATAATAGAATAAGGATAATAATAACAGTCATAGCAATAATAATAATAGAAATAAGGATAATAATAATAGTTATAGTGCTAACAATAATAGTAATAAGCATAATAATAATAGTTATAAGGATAGAGACAAGAGTAATAGGGATAGTAATAATAAAATAAGGATAATAATAACAGCCATAGCGATAATAATAATAGTAATGAGGATAACAATAATAGTTATAGAGATAATAATACTAGTAATAAGGATAATAATAATAGTTAAAAGGATAAAGAGAAGAGTATTAGTGATAGTAATAATAGAATAAGGATAATAATAACAGTCATAGCGATAATAATAATAGTAATGAGGATAACAATAATAGTTATAGAGATAATAATACTAGTAATAAGGATAATAATAATAGTTAAAAGGATAAAGAGAAGAGTATTAGTGATAGTAATAATAGAATAAGGATAATAATAACAGTCATAGCGATAATAATAATAGAAATAAGGATAATAATAATAGTTATAGTGCTAACAATAATAGTAATAAGGATAATAATAACAGATATAATGATAATAATAATAGTAATAAGGGAAATAATAATAGTAATAAGGATAAAGACAAGAGTAATAGGGATAGTAATAATAGAATAAGTATAATAATAACAGTCATAGCGATAATAATAATAGTAATAAGGATAATAATAATAGTTATAAGGATAATAATAATAGTTATAAGGATAAAGAGAAGAGTAATAGGGATAGTAATAATAGAATAAGGATAATAATAACAGTCATAGCGATAATAATAATAGTAGTAAGGATAATAATAATAGTTATAGCGATAATAATAATAGTAATAAGGATAATAATAATAGTTATAAGGATAAAGAGAAGAGTAATAGGGATAGTAATAATAGAATAAGGATAATAATAACAGTCATAGCGATAATAATAATAGAAATAAGGATAATAATAATAGTTATAGTGCTAACAATAATAGTAATAAGCATAATAATAATAGTTATAAGGATAAAGACAAGAGTAATAGGGATAGTAATAATAGAATAAGTATAATAATAACAGTCATAGCGATAATAATAATAGTAATAAGGATAATAATAATAGTTATAAGGATAAAGAGAAGAGTAATAGGGATAGTAATAATAGAATAAGTATAATAATAACAGTCATAGCGATAATAATAATAGTAATAAGGATAATAATAATAGTTATAAGGATAAAGAGAAGAGTAATAGGGATAGTAATAATAGAATAAGGATAATAATAACAGTCATTGCGATAATAATAATAGTAATAAGGATAATAATAATAGTTTTAGTGCTAATAATAATAGTAATATGCATAACAATAATAGTTATAAGGATAAAGACAAGAGTAATAGGGATAGTAATAATAGAATAAGGATAATAATAACAGTCATAGCGATAATAATAATAGTAATAAGGATAATAATAATAGTTATAGTGCGAATAATAATATTAATAAGGATAACCATAATAGTTATAGTGCTAATAATACTAGTAATAAGGATAATAATAACAGTTATAGCGATAATAATAATAAATATCAGGATAAAGGCAAGAGTAATAGGGATAGTAATAATGGAAGAAGTATAATAATAACAGTCATTGCGATAATAATAATAGAAATAAGGATAATAATAATAGTTATAGTGGTAATAATAATAGTAATAAGCATAATAATAAATTTATAAGGATAGAGACAAGAGTAATAGGGATAGTAATAATAGAATAAGGATAATAATAACAGTCATAGCGATAATAATAATAGTAATGAGGATAACAATAATAGTTATAGCGATAATAATAATAGTAATAAGCATAATAATAATAGTTATATGAATAGAGACAAGAGTAATAGGGATAGTAATAGTAGAATAAGCATAATAATAACAGTCATAGCGATAAGAATAATAGTAACAAGGATAATAATAATAGTTATAGTGCTAGTAATAATAGTAATAAGGATAATAATAATAGTTATAGCGATAATAATAATAGAAATAAGGATAATAATAATAGTTATAGTGCTAATAATAATAGTAATAAGCATAATAATAATAGTTATAAGGATAGAGACAAGAGTAATAGGGATAGTAATAATAGAATAAGGATAATAATAACAATCATAGCGATAATAATAATAGTAATAAGGATAATAATAATAGTTATAAGGATAGAGACAAGAGTAATAGGGATAGTAATAATAGAATAAGGATAATAATAACAGTCATAGCGATAATAATAATAGTAATGAGGATAACAATAATAGTTATAGAGATAATAATACTAGTAATAAGGATAATAATAATTGTTATAAGGATAATAATAATAGTTATAAGGATAAAGAGAAGAGTATTAGGGATAGTAATAATAGAATAAGGATAATAATAACAGTCATAGC
Source organism: Megachile ligniseca (assembly GCA_945859555.1). Classification (NCBI taxonomy): domain Eukaryota; kingdom Metazoa; phylum Arthropoda; class Insecta; order Hymenoptera; family Megachilidae; genus Megachile; species Megachile ligniseca. The sequence continues at coordinate 45,204 of CAMAOC010000028.1, read as the reverse complement.
AATAATAATAATAGAAATAAGGATAATAATAATAGTTATAGTGCTAACAATAATAGTAATAAGCATAATAATAATAGTTATAAGGATAGAGACAAGAGTAATAGGGATAGTAATAATAGAATAAGGATAATAATAACAGTCATAGCGATAATAATAATAGTAATGAGGATAACAATAATAGTTATAGAGATAATAATACTAGTAATAAGGATAATATTAACAGTTATAATGATAATAATAATAGTAATAAGTTAAATAATAATAGTTATAAGGTAAAGACAAGAGTAATAGGGATAGTAATAATAGAATAAGGATAATAATAACAGTCATAGCGATAATAATAATAGTAATGAGGATAACAATAATAGTTATAGAGATAATAATACTAGCAATAAGGATAATAATAATAGTTATAGTGCGAATAATAATAGTAATAAGGATAAACATAATAGTTATAGTGCTAATAATACTAGTAATAAGGATAATAATAACAGTTATAGCGATAATAATAATAGTAATAAGGGAAATAATAATAAATATCAGGATAAAGACAAGAGTAATAGGGATAGTAATAATAGAATAAGGATAATAATAACAGCCATAGCGATAATAATAATGAAAATAAGGATAATAATAATAGTTATAGTGCTAACAATAATAGTAATAAGCATAATAATAATAGTTATAAGGAAAGAGACAAGAGTAATAGGGATAGTAATAATAGAATAAGGATAATAATAACAGTCATAGCGATAATAATAATAGTAATGAGGATAACAATAATAGTTATAGAGATAATAATACTAGTAATAAGGATAATAATAATAGTTATAAGGATAATAATAATAGTTATAGGGATAAAGAGAAGAGTAATAGGGATAGTAATAATAGAATAAGGATAATAATAACAGTCATAGCGATAATAATAATAGAAATAAGGATAATAATAATAGTTATAGTGCTAATAATAATAGTAATAAGCATAATAATAATAGTTATAAGGATAGAGACAAGAGTAATAGGGATAGTAATAATAGAGTAAGGATAATAATAACAGTCATAGCGATAATAATAATAGTAATAAGGATAATAATAATAGTTATAAGGATAGAGACAAGAGTAATAGGGATAGTAATAATAGAATAAGGATAATAATAACAGTCATAGCGATAATAATAATAGTAATGAGGATAACAATAATAGTTATAGAGATAATAATACTAGTAATAAGGATAATAATAATTGTTATAAGGATAATAATAATAGTTATAAGGATAAAGAGAAGAGTATTAGGGATAGTAATAATAGAATAAGGATAATAATAACAGTCATAGCAATAATAATAATAATAGTTATAGTGCTAACAATAATAGTAATAAGCATAATAATAATAGTTATAAGGATAGAGACAAGAGTAATAGGGATAGTAATAATAGAATAAGGATAATAATAACAGTCATAGCGATAATAATAGTAGTAACAAGGATAATAATAATAGTTATAAGGATAATAATAATAGTTATAGGGATAGTAATAATAGAATAAGGATAATAATAACAGTCATAGCGATAATAATAATAGAAATAAGGATAATACTAACAGTCATAGCGATAATAATAATAGTAATAAGGATAATAATAATAGTTATAAGGATAAAGAGAAGAGTAATAGGGATAGTAATAATAGAATAAGTATAATAATAACAGTCATAGCGATAATAATAATAGTAATAAGGATAATAATAATAGTTTTAGTGCTAATAATAATAGTAATAAGCATAACAATAATAGTTATAAGGATAAAGACAAGAGTAATAGGGATAGTAATAATAGAATAAGTATAATAATAACAGTCATTGCGATAATAATAATAGGAATAAGGATAATAATAATAGTTATAGTGCGAATAATAATAGTAATGAGGATAACAATAATAGTTATAGAGATAATAATACTAGTAATAAGGATAATAATAATAGTTATAAGGATAATAATAATAGTTATAAGGATAAAGAGAAGAGTATTAGGGATAGTAATAATAGAATAAGGATAATAATAACAGTCATAGCAATAATAATAATAGAAATAAGGATAATAATAATAGTTATAGTGCTAACAATAATAGTAATAAGCATAATAATAATAGTTATAAGGATAGAGACAAGAGTAATAGGGATAGTAATAATAGAATAAGGATAATAATAACAGTCATAGCGATAATAATAATAGTAATGAGGATAACAATAATAGTTATAGAGATAATAATACTAGTAATAAGGATAATAATAATAGTTATAAGGGTAATAATAATAGTTATAAGGATAGAGACAGAGTAATAGGGATAGTAATAATAGAATAAGGATAATAATAACAGTCATAGCGATAATAATAATAGTAATGAGGATAACAATAATAGTTATAAGGATAAAGAGAAGAGTATTAGCCATAGTAATAATAGAATAAGGATAATAATAACAGTCATAGCGATAATAATAATAGTAGTAAGGATAATAATAATAGTTATAGCGATAATAATAATAGTAATAAGGATAATAATAATTGTTATAAGGATAAAGAGAAGAGTAATAGGGATAGTAATAATAGAATAAGGATAATAATAACAGTCATTGCGATAATAATAATAGTAATAATGATAATAATAATAGTTATAGCGATAATAATAATAGTAATAAGGATAATAATAATAGTTATAAGGATAAACACAAGAGTAATAGGGATAGTAATAATAGAATAAGGATAATAATAACAGTCATAGCGATAATAATAATAGTAATGAGGATAATAATAATAGTTATAAGGATAGAGACAAGAGTAATAGGGATAGTAATAATAGAATAAGTATAATAATAACAGTCATAGCGATAATAATAATAATAATAAGGATAATAATAATAGTTTTAGTGCTAATAATAATAGTAATAAGCATAACAATAATAGTTATAAGGATAAAGACAAGAGTAATAGGGATAGTAATAATAGAATAAGTATAATAATAACAGTCATAGCGATAATAATAATAGTAATAAGGATAATAATAATAGTTATAGTGCGAATAATAATAGTAATAAGGATAACCATAATAGTTATAGTGCTAATAATACTAGTAATAAGGATAATAATAACAGTTATAGCGATAATAATAATAAATATCAGGATAAAGACAAGAGTAATAGGGATAGTAATAATGGAAGAAGTATAATAGTAACAGTCATTGCGATAATAATAATACAAATAAGGATAATAATAATAGTTATAGTGGTAATAATAATAGTAATAAGCATAATAATAAATTTATAAGGATAGAGACAAGAGTAATAGGGATAGTAATATTAGAATAAGGATAAAAATAACAGTCATAGCGATAATAATAATAGTAATGTGGATAACAATAATAGTTATAGAGATAATAATACTAGTAATAAGGATAATAATAACAGTTATAATGATAATAATAATAGTAATAAGGGAAATAATAATAGTTGTAAGGATAAAGACAAGAGTAATAGGGATAGTAATAATAGAATAAGGATAATGATAACAGTCATAGCGATAATAATAATAGTAGTAAGGATAATAATAATAGTTATAGCGATAATAATAATAGTAATAAGCATAATAATAATAGTTATAAGAATAGAGACAAGAGTAATAGGGATAGTAATAGTAGAATAAGCATAATAATAACAGTCATAGCGATAATAATAATAGTAACAAGGATAATAATAATAGTTATAGTGCTAGTAATAATAGTAATAAGGATAATAATAATAGTTATAGCGATAATAATAATAGTAATAAGGATAATAATAATAGTTATAGCGCGAATAATAATAGTAATAAGCATAATAATAATAGTTATAAGGATAGAGACAAGAGTAATAGGGATAGTAATAATAGAATAAGGATAATAATAACAGTCATAGCGATAATAATAATAGTAATGAGGATAACAATAATAGTTATAGAGATAATAATACTAGTAATAAGGATAATAATAATAGTTATAAGGATAATAATAATAGTTATACGGATAAAGAGAAGAGTAATAGGGATAGTAATAATAGAATAAGGATAATAATAACAGTCATAGCGATAATAATAATAGTAATGAGGATAACAATAATAGTTATAGAGATAATAATACTAGTAATAAGTATAATAATAATAGTTATAAGGATAATAATAATAGTTATAAGGATAAAGAGAAGAGTATTAGGGATAGTAATAATAGAATAAGGATAATAATAACAGTCATAGCGATAATAGTAATAGAAATAAGGATAATAATAATAGTTATAGTGCTAACAATAATAGTAATAAGCATAATAATAATAGTTATAAGGATAAAGACAAGAGTAATAGGGATAGTAATAATAGAATAAGTATAATAATAACAGTCATAGCGATAATAATAATAGTAATAAGGATAATAATAATAGATATAAGGATAAAGAGAAGAGTAATAGGGATAGTAATAATAGAATAAGGATAATAATAACAGTCATAGCGATAATAATAATAGTAATAAGGATAATAATAATCGTTATAAGGATAAAGAGAAGAGTAATAGGGATAGTAATAATAGAATAAGTATAATAATAACAGTCATAGCGATAATAATAATAGTAATAAGGATAATAATAATAGTTATAAGGATAATAATAATAGAATAAGGATAATAATAATAGTTATAAGGATAATAATAATAGTTATAAGGATAGAGACAAGAGTAATAGGGATAGTAATAATAGAATAAGGATAATAATAACAGTCATAGCGATAATAATAATAGTAATGAGGATAACAATAATAGTTATAAGGATAAAGAGAAGAGTATTAGCCATAGTAATAATAGAATAAGGATAATAATAACAGTCATAGCGATAATAATAATAGTAGTAAGGATAATAATAATAGTTATAGCGATAATAATAATAGTAATAAGGATAATAATAATAGTTATAAGGATAAAGAGAAGAGTAATAGGGATAGTAATAATAGAATAAGGATAATAATAACAGTCATTGCGATAATAATAATAGTAATAATGATAATAATAATAGTTATAGCGATAATAATAATAGTAATAAGGATAATAATAATAGTTATAAGGATAAAGACAAGAGTAATAGGGATAGTAATAATAGAATAAGGATAATAATAACAGTCATAGCGATAATAATAATAGTAATGAGGATAATAATAATAGTTATAAGGATAGAGACAAGAGTAATAGGGATAGTAATAATAGAATAAGTATAATAATAACAGTCATAGCGATAATAATAATAATAATAAGGATAATAATAATAGTTTTAGTGCTAATAATAATAGTGATAAGGATAACCATAATAGTTATAGTGCTAATAATACTAGTAATAAGGATAATAATAACAGTTATAGCGATAATAATAATAAATATCAGGATAAAGACAAGAGTAATAGGGATAGTAATAATGGAAGAAGTATAATAATAACAGTCATTGCGATAATAATAATACAAATAAGGATAATAATAATAGTTATAGTGGTAATAATAATAGTAATAAGCATAATAATAAATTTATAAGGATAGAGACAAGAGTAATAGGGATAGTAATAATAGAATAAGGATAAAAATAACAGTCATAGCGATAATAATAATAGTAATGAGGATAACAATAATAGTTATAGAGATAATAATACTAGTAATAAGGATAATAATAACAGTTATAATGATAATAATAATAGTAATAAGGGAAATAATAATAGTTGTAAGGATAAAGACAAGAGTAATAGGGATAGTAATAATAGAATAAGGATAATGATAACAGTCATAGCGATAATAATAATAGTAGTAAGGATAATAATAATAGTTATAGCGATAATAATAATAGTAATAAGCATAATAATAATAGTTATAAGAATAGAGACAAGAGTAATAGGGATAGTAATAGTAGAATAAGCATAATAATAACAGTCATAGCGATAATAATAATAGTAACAAGGATAATAATAATAGTTATAGTGCTAGTAATAATAGTAATAAGGATAATAATAATAGTTATAGCGATAATAATAATAGTAATAAGGATAATAATAATAGTTATAGTGCGAATAATAATAGTAATAAACATAATAATAATAGTTATAAGGATAGAGACAAGAGTAATAGGGATAGTAATAATAGAATAAGGATAATAATAACAGTCATAGCGATAATAATAATAGTAATGAGGATAACAATAATAGTTATAGAGATAATAATACTAGTAATAAGGATAATAAAAATAGTTATAAGGATAATAATAATAGTTATACGGATAAAGAGAAGAGTAATAGGGATAGTAATAATAGAATAAGGATAATAATAACAGTCATAGCGATAATAATAATAGTAATGAGGATAACAATAATAGTTATAGAGATAATAATACTAGTAATAAGTATAATAATAATAGTTATAAGGATAAAGAGAAGAGTATTAGGGATAGTAATAATAGAATATGGATAATAATAACAGTCATAGCGATAATAATAATAGAAATAAGGATAATAATAATAGTTATAGTGCTAACAATAATAGTAATAAGCATAATAATAATAGTTATAAGGATAAAGACAAGAGTAATAGGGATAGTAATAATAGAATAAGGATAATAATAACAGTCATAGCGATAATAATAATAGTAATAAGGATAATAATAATAGTTATAGTGCGAATAATAATAGTAATAAGGATAACCATAATAGTTATAGTGCTAATAATACTAGTAATAAGGATAATAATAACAGTTATAGCGATAATAATAATAAATATCAGGATAAAGACAAGAGTAATAGGGATAGTAATAATGGAAGAAGTATAATAATAACAGTCATTGCGATAATAATAATAGAAATAAGGATAATAATAATAGTTATAGTGGTAATAATAATAGTAATAAGCATAATAATAAATTTATAAGGATAGAGACAAGAGTAATAGGGATAGTAATAATAGAATAAGGATAATAATAACAGTCATAGCGATAATAATAATAGTAATGAGGATAACAATAATAGTTATAGCGATAATAATAATAGTAATAAGCATAATAATAATAGTTATAAGAATAGAGACAAGAGTAATAGGGATAGTAATAGTAGAATAAGCATAATAATAACAGTCATAGCGATAATAATAATAGTAACAAGGATAATAATAATAGTTATAGTGCTAGTAATAATAGTAATAAGGATAATAATAATAGTTATAGCGATAATAATAATAGAAATAAGGATAATAATAATAGTTATAGTGCTAATAATAATAGTAATAAGCATAATAATAATAGTTATAAGGATAGAGACAAGATTAATAGGGATAGTAATAATAGAATAAGGATAATAATAACAGTCATAGCGATAATAATAATAGTAATAAGGATAATAATAATAGTTATAAGGATAGAGACAAGAGTAATAGGGATAGTAATAATAGAATAAGGATAATAATAACAGTCATAGCGATAATAATAATAGTAATGAGGATAACAATAATAGTTATAGAGATAATAATACTAGTAATAAGGATAATAATAATTGTTATAAGGATAATAATAATAGTTATAAGGATAAAGAGAAGAGTATTAGGGATAGTAATAATAGAATAAGGATAATAATAACAGTCATAGCAATAATAATAATAGAAATAAGGATAATAATAATAGTTATAGTGCTAACAATAATAGTAATAAGCATAATAATAATAGTTATAAGGATAGAGACAAGAGTAATAGGGATAGTAATAATAGAATAAGGATAATAATAACAGTCATAGCGATAATAATAATAGTAATGAGGATAACAATAATAGTTATAGAGATAATAATACTAGTAATAAGGATAATATTAACAGTTATAATGATAATAATAATAGTAATAAGGGAAATAATAATAGTTATAAGGTAAAGACAAGAGTAATAGGGATAGTAATAATAGAATAAGGATAATAATAACAGTCATAGCGATAATAATAATAGTAATGAGGATAACAATAATAGTTATAGAGATAATAATACTAGTAATAAGGATAATAATAATAGTTATAGTGCGAATAATAATAGTAATAAGGATAAACATAATAGTTATAGTGCTAATAATACTAGTAATAAGGATAATAATAACAGTTATAGCGATAATAATAATAGTAATAAGGGAAATAATAATAAATATCAGGATAAAGACAAGAGTAATAGGGATAGTAATAATAGAATAAGGATAATAATAACAGCCATAGCGATAATAATAATGAAAATAAGGATAATAATAATAGTTATAGTGCTAACAATAATAGTAATAAGCATAATAATAATAGTTATAAGGAAAGAGACAAGAGTAATAGGGATAGTAATAATAGAATAAGGATAATAATAACAGTCATAGCGATAATAATAATAGTAGTAAGGATAATAATAATAGTTATAGCGATAATAATAATAGTAATAAGGATAATAATAATAGTTATAAGGATAAAGAGAAGGGTAATAGGGATAGTAATAATAGAATAAGTATAATAATAACAGTCATAGCGATAATAATAATAGTAATAAGGATAATAATAATAGTTTTAGTGCTAATAATAATAGTAATAAGCATAACAATAATAGTTATAAGGATAAAGACAAGAGTAATAGGGATAGTATTAATAGAATAAGTATAATAATAACAGTCATAGCGATAATAATAATAGGAATAAGGATAATAATAATAGTTATAGTGCGAATAATAATAGTAATGAGGATAACAATAATAGTTATAGAGATAATAATACTAGTAATAAGGATAATAATAATTGTTATAAGGATAATAATAATAGTTATAAGGATAGAGACAAGAGTAATAGGGATAGTAATAATAGAATAAGGATAATAATAACAGTCATAGCGATAATAATAATAGTAATGAGGATAACAATAATAGTTATAGAGATAATAATACTAGTAATAAGGATAATAATAACAGTTATAATGATAATAATAATAGTAATAAGGGAAATAATAATAGTTATAAGATAAAGACAAGAGTAATAGGGATAGTAATAATAGAATAAGGATAATAATAACAGTCATAGCGATAATAATAATAGTAATGAGGATAACAATAATAGTTATAGAGATAATAATACTAGTAATAAGGATAATAATAATAGTTATAGTGCGAATAATAATAGTAATAAGGATAAACATAATAGTTATAGTGCTAATAATACTAGTAATAAGGATAATAATAACAGTTATAGCGATAATAATAATAGTAATAAGGGAAATAATAATAAATATCAGGATAAAGACAAGAGTAATAGGGATAGTAATAATAGAATAAGGATAATAATAACAGCCATAGCGATAATAATAATGAAAATAAGGATAATAATAATAGTTATAGTGCTAACAATAATAGTAATAAGCATAATAATAATATTTATAAGGAAAGAGACAAGAGTAATAGGGATAGTAATAATAGAATAAGGATAATAATAACAGTCATAGCGATAATAATAATAGTAATGAGGATAACAATAATAGTTATAGAGATAATAATACCAGTAATAAGGATAATAATAATAGTTATAAGGATAATAATAATAGTTATAAGGATAAAGAGAAGAGCATTAGTGATAGTAATAATAGAATAAGGATAATAATAACAGTCATAGCGATAATAATAATAGAAATAAGGATAATAATAATAGTTATAGTGCTAACAATAATAGTAATAAGGATAATAATAACAGATATAATGATAATAATAATAGTAATAAGGGAAATAATAATAGTTATAAGGATAAAGAGAAGAGTATTAGGGATAGTAATAATAGAATAAGGATAATAATAACAGTCATAGCGATCATAATAATAGAAATAAGGATAATAATAATAGTTATAGTGCTAACAATAATAGTAATAAGCATAATAATAATAGTTATAAGGATAAAGACAAGAGTAATAGGGATAGTAATAATAGAATAAGTATAATAATAACAGTCATAGCGATAATAATAATAGTAATAAGGATAATAATAATAGTTATAAGGATAGAGACAAGAGTAATAGGGATAGTAATAATAGAATAAGTATAATAATAACAGTCATAGCGATAATAATAATAGTAATAAGGATAATAATAATAGTTTTACTGCTAATAATAATAGTAATATGCATAACAATAATAGTTATAAGGATAAAGACAAGAGTAATAGGGATAGTAATAATAGAATAAGTATAATAATAACAGTCATAGCGATAATAATAATAGAAATAAGGATAATAATAATAGTTATAGTGCTAACAATAATAGTAATAAGCATAATAATAATAGTTATAAGGATAGAGACAAGAGTAATAGGGATAGTAATAATAGAATAAGGATAATAATAACAGTCATAGCGATAATAATAATAGTAATGAGGATAACAATAATAGTTATAGAGATAATAATACTAGTAATAAGGATAATAATAATAGTTATAAGGATAATAATAATAGTTATAAGGATAGAGACAAGAGTAATAGGGATAGTAATAATAGAATAAGGATAATAATAACAGTCATAGCGATAATAATAATAGTAATGAGGATAACAATAATAGTTATAAGGATAAAGAGAAGAGTATTAGCCATAGTAATAATAGAATAAGGATAATAATAACAGTCATAGCGATAATAATAATAGTAGTAAGGATAATAATAATAGTTATAGTGCGAATAATAATAGTAATAAGGATAACCATAATAGTTATAGTGCTAATAATACTAGTAATAAGGATAATAATAACAGTCATAGCGATAATAATAATAAATATCAGGATAAAGACAAGAGTAATAGGGATAGTAATAATAGAATAAGGATAATAATAACAGTCATAGCGATAATAATAATAGTAATGAGGATAACAATAATAGTTATAGAGATAATAATACTAGTAATAAGGATAATAATAATAGTTATAAGGATAATAATAATAGTTATACGGATAAAGAGAAGAGTAATAGGGATAGTAATAATAGAATAAGGATAATAATAATAGTAATAAGGATAATAATAATAGTTATAGCGATAATAATAATAGTAATAAGGATAATAATAATAGTTATAAGGATAAAGACAAGAGTAATAGGGATAGTAATAATAGAATAAGGATAATAATAACAGTCATAGCGATAATAATAATAGAAATAAGGATAACAATAATAGTTATAGTGCTAACAATAATAGTAATAAGCATAATAATAATAGTTATAGGGATAGAGACAAGAGTAATAGGGATAGTAATAATAGAATAAGGATAATAATAACAGTCATAGCGATAATAATAATAGTAATGAGGATAACAATAATAGTTATAGAGATAATAATACTAGTAATAAGGATAATAATAACAGTTATAATGATAATAATAATAGTAATAAGGGAAATAATAATAGTTATAAGGTAAAGACAAGAGTAATAGGGATAGTAATAATAGAATAAGTATAATAATAACAGTCATAGCGATATTCATAATAGTAATAAGGATAATAATAATAGTTATAAGGATAAAGAGAAGAGTAATAGGGATAGTAATAATAGAATAAGGATAATAATAACAGTCATAGCGATAATAATAATAGTAGTAAGGATAATAATAATAGTTATAGCGATAATAATAATAGTAATAAGGATAATAATAATAGTTATAAGGATAAAGAGAAGAGTAATAGGGATAGTAATAATAGAATAAGGATAATAATAACAGTCATAGCGATAATAATAATAGAAATAAGGATAATAATAATAGTTATAGTGCTAATAATAATAGTAATAAGCATAATAATAATAGTTATAAGGATAGAGACAAGTGTAATAGGGATAGTAATAATAGAATAAGGATAATAATAACAGTCATAGCGATAATAATAATAGTAATGAGGATAACAATAATAGTTATAGAGATAATAATACTAGTAATAAGGATAATAATAATAGTTATAAGGATAAAGAGAAGAGTAATAGGGATAGTAATAATAGAATAAGGATAATAATAACAGTCATAGCGATAATAATAATAGTAGTAAGGATAATAATAATAGTAATAAGGATAATAATAATAGTTATAAGGATAAAGAGAAGAGTAATAGGGATAGTAATAATAGAATAAGTATAATAATAACAGTCATAGCGATAATAATAATAGTAATGAGGATAACAATAATAGTTATAGAGATAATAATACTAGTAATAAGGATAATAATAATAGTTATAAGGATAATAATAATAGTTATACGGATAAAGAGAAGAGTAATAGGGATAGTAATAATAGAATAAGGATAATAATAATAGTAATAAGGATAATAATAATAGTTATAGCGATAATAATAATAGTAATAAGGATAATAATAATAGTTATAAGGATAAAGACAAGAGTAATAGGGATAGTATTAATAGAATAAGGATAATAATAACAGTCATAGCGATAATAATAATAGAAATAAGGATAACAATAATAGTTATAGTGCTAACAATAATAGTAATAAGCATAATAATAATAGTTATAGGGATAGAGACAAGAGTAATAGGGATAGTAATAATAGAATAAGGATAATAATAACAGTCATAGCGATAATAATAATAGTAATGAGGATAACAATAATAGTTATAGAGATAATAATACTAGTAATAAGGATAATAATAACAGTTATAATGATAATAATAATAGTAATAAGGGAAATAATAATAGTTATAAGGTAAAGACAAGAGTAATAGGGATAGTAATAATAGAATAAGTATAATAATAACAGTCATAGCGATATTCATAATAGTAATAAGGATAATAATAATAGTTATAAGGATAAAGAGAAGAGTAATAGGGATAGTAATAATAGAATAAGGATAATAATAACAGTCATAGCGATAATAATAATAGTAGTAAGGATAATAATAATAGTTATAGCGATAATAATAATAGTAATAAGGATAATAATAATAGTTATAAGGATAAAGAGAAGAGTAATAGGGATAGTAATAATAGAATAAGGATAATAATAACAGTCATAGCGATAATAATAATAGAAATAAGGATAATAATAATATTTATAGTGCTAATAATAATAGTAATAAGCATAATAATAATAGTTATAAGGATAGAGACAAGAGTAATAGGGATAGTAATAATAGAATAAGGATAATAATAACAGTCATAGCGATAATAATAATAGTAATGAGGATAACAATAATAGTTATAGAGATAATAATACTAGTAATAAGGATAATAATAATAGTTATAAGGATAATAATAATAGTTATAAGGATAAAGAGAAGAGTAATAGGGATAGTAATAATAGAATAAGGATAATAATAACAGTCATAGCGATAATAATAATAGTAGTAAGGATAATAATAATAGTAATAAGGATAATAATAATAGTTATAAGGATAAAGAGAAGAGTAATAGGGATAGTAATAATAGAATAAGTATAATAATAACAGTCATAGCGATAATAATAATAGTAATAAGGATAATAATAATAGTTTTAGTGCTAATAATAATAGTAATAAGAATAACAATAATAGTTATAAGGATAAAGACGAGAGTAATAGGGATAGTATTAATAGAATAAGTATAATAATAACAGTCATAGCGATAATAATAATAGTAATAAGGATAATAATAATAGTTTTAGTGCTAATAATAATAGTAATAAGCATAACAATAATAGTTGTAAGGATAAAGACAAGAGTAATAGGGATAGTAATAATAGAATAAGTATAATAATAACAGTCATAGCGATAATAATAATAGGAATAAGGATAATAATAATAGTTATAGTGCGAATAATAATAGTAATGAGGATAACAATAATAGTTATAGAGATAATAATACTAGTAATAAGGATAATAATAATAGTTATAAGGATAATAATAATAGTTATAAGGATAAAGAGAAGAGTATTAGGGATAGTAATAATAGAATAAGGATAATAATAACAGTCATAGCGATAATAATAATAGTTATAGAGATAATAATACTAGTAATAAGGATAATAATAACAGTTATAATGATAATAATAATAGTAATAAGGGAAATAATAATAGTTATAAGGTAAAGACAAGAGTAATAGGGATAGTAATAATAGAATAAGTATAATAATAACAGTCATAGCGATATTAATAATAGTAATAAGGATAATAATAATAGTAATAAGGATAATAATAATAGTTATAAGGATAAAGAGAAGAGTAATAGGGATAGTAATAATAGAATAAGGATAATAATAACAGTCATAGCGATAATAATAATAGTAATAAGGATAATAATAATAGTTATAAGGATAAAGAGAAGAGTAATAGGGACAGTAATAATAGAATAAGGATAATAATAACAGTCATTGCGATAATAATAATAGTAATAAGGATAATAATAATAGTTATAGCGATAATAATAATAGTAATAAGCATAATAATAATAGTTATAAGGATAAAGACAAGAGTAATAGGGATAGTAATAATAGAATAAGTATAATAATAACAGTCATAGCGATAATAATAATAGTAATAAGGATAATAATAATAGTTATAAGGATAGAGACAAGAGTAATAGGGATAGTAATAATAGAATAAGTATAATAATAACAGTCATAGCGATAATAATAATAGTAATAAGGATAATAATAATAGTTTTACTGCTAATAATAATAGTAATATGCATAACAATAATAGTTATAAGGATAAAGACAAGAGTAATAGGGATAGTAATAATAGAATAAGTATAATAATAACAGTCATAGCGATAATAATAATAGAAATAAGGATAATAATAATAGTTATAGTGCTAACAATAATAGTAATAAGCATAATAATAATAGTTATAAGGATAGAGACAAGAGTAATAGGGATAGTAATAATAGAATAAGGATAATAATAACAGTCATAGCGATAATAATAATAGTAATGAGGATAACAATAATAGTTATAGAGATAATAATACTAGTAATAAGGATAATAATAATAGTTATAAGGATAATAATAATAGTTATAAGGATAGAGACAAGAGTAATAGGGATAGTAATAATAGAATAAGGATAATAATAACAGTCATAGCGATAATAATAATAGTAATGAGGATAACAATAATAGTTATAAGGATAAAGAGAAGAGTATTAGCCATAGTAATAATAGAATAAGGATAATAATAACAGTCATAGCGATAATAATAATAGTAGTAAGGATAATAATAATAGTTATAGTGCGAATAATAATAGTAATAAGGATAACCATAATAGTTATAGTGCTAATAATACTAGTAATAAGGATAATAATAACAGTCATAGCGATAATAATAATAAATATCAGGATAAAGACAAGAGTAATAGGGATAGTAATAATAGAATAAGGATAATAATAACAGTCATAGCGATAATAATAATAGTAATGAGGATAACAATAATAGTTATAGAGATAATAATACTAGTAATAAGGATAATAATAATAGTTATAAGGATAATAATAATAGTTATACGGATAAAGAGAAGAGTAATAGGGATAGTAATAATAGAATAAGGATAATAATAATAGTAATAAGGATAATAATAATAGTTATAGCGATAATAATAATAGTAATAAGGATAATAATAATAGTTATAAGGATAAAGACAAGAGTAATAGGGATAGTAATAATAGAATAAGGATAATAATAACAGTCATAGCGATAATAATAATAGAAATAAGGATAACAATAATAGTTATAGTGCTAACAATAATAGTAATAAGCATAATAATAATAGTTATAGGGATAGAGACAAGAGTAATAGGGATAGTAATAATAGAATAAGGATAATAATAACAGTCATAGCGATAATAATAATAGTAATGAGGATAACAATAATAGTTATAGAGATAATAATACTAGTAATAAGGATAATAATAACAGTTATAATGATAATAATAATAGTAATAAGGGAAATAATAATAGTTATAAGGTAAAGACAAGAGTAATAGGGATAGTAATAATAGAATAAGTATAATAATAACAGTCATAGCGATATTCATAATAGTAATAAGGATAATAATAATAGTTATAAGGATAAAGAGAAGAGTAATAGGGATAGTAATAATAGAATAAGGATAATAATAACAGTCATAGCGATAATAATAATAGTAGTAAGGATAATAATAATAGTTATAGCGATAATAATAATAGTAATAAGGATAATAATAATAGTTATAAGGATAAAGAGAAGAGTAATAGGGATAGTAATAATAGAATAAGGATAATAATAACAGTCATAGCGATAATAATAATAGAAATAAGGATAATAATAATAGTTATAGTGCTAATAATAATAGTAATAAGCATAATAATAATAGTTATAAGGATAGAGACAAGAGTAATAGGGATAGTAATAATAGAATAAGGATAATAATAACAGTCATAGCGATAATAATAATAGTAATGAGGATAACAATAATAGTTATAGAGATAATAATACTAGTAATAAGGATAATAATAATAGTTATAAGGATAATAATAATAGTTATAAGGATAAAGAGAAGAGTAATAGGGATAGTAATAATAGAATAAGGATAATAATAACAGTCATAGCGATAATAATAATAGTAGTAAGGATAATAATAATAGTAATAAGGATAATAATAATAGTTATAAGGATAAAGAGAAGAGTAATAGGGATAGTAATAATAGAATAAGTATAATAATAACAGTCATAGCGATAATAATAATAGTAATGAGGATAACAATAATAGTTATAGAGATAATAATACTAGTAATAAGGATAATAATAATAGTTATAAGGATAATAATAATAGTTATACGGATAAAGAGAAGAGTAATAGGGATAGTAATAATAGAATAAGGATAATAATAATAGTAATAAGGATAATAATAATAGTTATAGCGATAATAATAATAGTAATAAGGATAATAATAATAGTTATAAGGATAAAGACAAGAGTAATAGGGATAGTATTAATAGAATAAGGATAATAATAACAGTCATAGCGATAATAATAATAGAAATAAGGATAACAATAATAGTTATAGTGCTAACAATAATAGTAATAAGCATAATAATAATAGTTATAGGGATAGAGACAAGAGTAATAGGGATAGTAATAATAGAATAAGGATAATAATAACAGTCATAGCGATAATAATAATAGTAATGAGGATAACAATAATAGTTATAGAGATAATAATACTAGTAATAAGGATAATAATAACAGTTATAATGATAATAATAATAGTAATAAGGGAAATAATAATAGTTATAAGGTAAAGACAAGAGTAATAGGGATAGTAATAATAGAATAAGTATAATAATAACAGTCATAGCGATATTCATAATAGTAATAAGGATAATAATAATAGTTATAAGGATAAAGAGAAGAGTAATAGGGATAGTAATAATAGAATAAGGATAATAATAACAGTCATAGCGATAATAATAATAGTAGTAAGGATAATAATAATAGTTATAGCGATAATAATAATAGTAATAAGGATAATAATAATAGTTATAAGGATAAAGAGAAGAGTAATAGGGATAGTAATAATAGAATAAGGATAATAATAACAGTCATAGCGATAATAATAATAGAAATAAGGATAATAATAATATTTATAGTGCTAATAATAATAGTAATAAGCATAATAATAATAGTTATAAGGATAGAGACAAGAGTAATAGGGATAGTAATAATAGAATAAGGATAATAATAACAGTCATAGCGATAATAATAATAGTAATGAGGATAACAATAATAGTTATAGAGATAATAATACTAGTAATAAGGATAATAATAATAGTTATAAGGATAATAATAATAGTTATAAGGATAAAGAGAAGAGTAATAGGGATAGTAATAATAGAATAAGGATAATAATAACAGTCATAGCGATAATAATAATAGTAGTAAGGATAATAATAATAGTAATAAGGATAATAATAATAGTTATAAGGATAAAGAGAAGAGTAATAGGGATAGTAATAATAGAATAAGTATAATAATAACAGTCATAGCGATAATAATAATAGTAATAAGGATAATAATAATAGTTTTAGTGCTAATAATAATAGTAATAAGAATAACAATAATAGTTATAAGGATAAAGACGAGAGTAATAGGGATAGTATTAATAGAATAAGTATAATAATAACAGTCATAGCGATAATAATAATAGTAATAAGGATAATAATAATAGTTTTAGTGCTAATAATAATAGTAATAAGCATAACAATAATAGTTGTAAGGATAAAGACAAGAGTAATAGGGATAGTAATAATAGAATAAGTATAATAATAACAGTCATAGCGATAATAATAATAGGAATAAGGATAATAATAATAGTTATAGTGCGAATAATAATAGTAATGAGGATAACAATAATAGTTATAGAGATAATAATACTAGTAATAAGGATAATAATAATAGTTATAAGGATAATAATAATAGTTATAAGGATAAAGAGAAGAGTATTAGGGATAGTAATAATAGAATAAGGATAATAATAACAGTCATAGCGATAATAATAATAGTTATAGAGATAATAATACTAGTAATAAGGATAATAATAACAGTTATAATGATAATAATAATAGTAATAAGGGAAATAATAATAGTTATAAGGTAAAGACAAGAGTAATAGGGATAGTAATAATAGAATAAGTATAATAATAACAGTCATAGCGATATTAATAATAGTAATAAGGATAATAATAATAGTTATAAGGATAAAGAGAAGAGTAATAGGGATAGTAATAATAGAATAAGGATAATAATAACAGTCATAGCGATAATAATAATAGTAGTAAGGATAATAATAATAGTTATAGCGATAATAATAATAGTAATAAGGATAATAATAATAGTTATAAGGATAAAGAGAAGAGTAATAGGGATAGTAATAATAGAATAAGGATAATAATAACAGTCATAGCGATAATAATAATAGTAATAAGGATAATAATAATAGTTATAAGGATAAAGAGAAGAGTAATAGGGACAGTAATAATAGAATAAGGATAATAATAACAGTCATTGCGATAATAATAATAGTAATAAGGATAATAATAATAGTTATAGCGATAATAATAATAGTAATAAGGATAATAATAATAGTTATAAGGATAAAGACAAGAGTAATAGGGATAGTAATAATAGAATAAGGATAATAATAACAGTCATAGCGATAATAATAATAGTAATGAGGATAATAATAATAGTTATAAGGATAGAGACAAGAGTAATAGGGATAGTAATAATAGAATAAGTATAATAATAACAGTCATAGCGATAATAATAATAGTAATGAGGATAACAATAATAGTTATAGAGATAATAATACTAGTAATAAGGATAATAATAATAGTTATAAGGATAATAATAATAGTTATACGGATAAAGAGAAGAGTAATAGGGATAGTAATAATAGAATAAGGATAATAATAATAGTAATAAGGATAATAATAATAGTTATAGCGATAATAATAATAGTAATAAGGATAATAATAATAGTTATAAGGATAAAGACAAGAGTAATAGGGATAGTATTAATAGAATAAGGATAATAATAACAGTCATAGCGATAATAATAATAGAAATAAGGATAACAATAATAGTTATAGTGCTAACAATAATAGTAATAAGCATAATAATAATAGTTATAGGGATAGAGACAAGAGTAATAGGGATAGTAATAATAGAATAAGGATAATAATAACAGTCATAGCGATAATAATAATAGTAATGAGGATAACAATAATAGTTATAGAGATAATAATACTAGTAATAAGGATAATAATAACAGTTATAATGATAATAATAATAGTAATAAGGGAAATAATAATAGTTATAAGGTAAAGACAAGAGTAATAGGGATAGTAATAATAGAATAAGTATAATAATAACAGTCATAGCGATATTCATAATAGTAATAAGGATAATAATAATAGTTATAAGGATAAAGAGAAGAGTAATAGGGATAGTAATAATAGAATAAGGATAATAATAACAGTCATAGCGATAATAATAATAGTAGTAAGGATAATAATAATAGTTATAGCGATAATAATAATAGTAATAAGGATAATAATAATAGTTATAAGGATAAAGAGAAGAGTAATAGGGATAGTAATAATAGAATAAGGATAATAATAACAGTCATAGCGATAATAATAATAGAAATAAGGATAATAATAATATTTATAGTGCTAATAATAATAGTAATAAGCATAATAATAATAGTTATAAGGATAGAGACAAGAGTAATAGGGATAGTAATAATAGAATAAGGATAATAATAACAGTCATAGCGATAATAATAATAGTAATGAGGATAACAATAATAGTTATAGAGATAATAATACTAGTAATAAGGATAATAATAATAGTTATAAGGATAATAATAATAGTTATAAGGATAAAGAGAAGAGTAATAGGGATAGTAATAATAGAATAAGGATAATAATAACAGTCATAGCGATAATAATAATAGTAGTAAGGATAATAATAATAGTAATAAGGATAATAATAATAGTTATAAGGATAAAGAGAAGAGTAATAGGGATAGTAATAATAGAATAAGTATAATAATAACAGTCATAGCGATAATAATAATAGTAATAAGGATAATAATAATAGTTTTAGTGCTAATAATAATAGTAATAAGAATAACAATAATAGTTATAAGGATAAAGACGAGAGTAATAGGGATAGTATTAATAGAATAAGTATAATAATAACAGTCATAGCGATAATAATAATAGTAATAAGGATAATAATAATAGTTTTAGTGCTAATAATAATAGTAATAAGCATAACAATAATAGTTGTAAGGATAAAGACAAGAGTAATAGGGATAGTAATAATAGAATAAGTATAATAATAACAGTCATAGCGATAATAATAATAGGAATAAGGATAATAATAATAGTTATAGTGCGAATAATAATAGTAATGAGGATAACAATAATAGTTATAGAGATAATAATACTAGTAATAAGGATAATAATAATAGTTATAAGGATAATAATAATAGTTATAAGGATAAAGAGAAGAGTATTAGGGATAGTAATAATAGAATAAGGATAATAATAACAGTCATAGCGATAATAATAATAGTTATAGAGATAATAATACTAGTAATAAGGATAATAATAACAGTTATAATGATAATAATAATAGTAATAAGGGAAATAATAATAGTTATAAGGTAAAGACAAGAGTAATAGGGATAGTAATAATAGAATAAGTATAATAATAACAGTCATAGCGATATTAATAATAGTAATAAGGATAATAATAATAGTTATAAGGATAAAGAGAAGAGTAATAGGGATAGTAATAATAGAATAAGGATAATAATAACAGTCATAGCGATAATAATAATAGTAGTAAGGATAATAATAATAGTTATAGCGATAATAATAATAGTAATAAGGATAATAATAATAGTTATAAGGATAAAGAGAAGAGTAATAGGGATAGTAATAATAGAATAAGGATAATAATAACAGTCATAGCGATAATAATAATAGTAATAAGGATAATAATAATAGTTATAAGGATAAAGAGAAGAGTAATAGGGACAGTAATAATAGAATAAGGATAATAATAACAGTCATTGCGATAATAATAATAGTAATAAGGATAATAATAATAGTTATAGCGATAATAATAATAGTAATAAGGATAATAATAATAGTTATAAGGATAAAGACAAGAGTAATAGGGATAGTAATAATAGAATAAGGATAATAATAACAGTCATAGCGATAATAATAATAGTAATGAGGATAATAATAATAGTTATAAGGATAGAGACAAGAGTAATAGGGATAGTAATAATAGAATAAGTATAATAATAACAGTCATAGCGATAATAATAATAGTAATAAGGATAATAATAATAGTTTTAGTGCTAATAATAATAGTAATAAGCATAACAATAATAGTTATAAGGATAAAGAGAAGAGTAATAGGGATAGTAATAATAGAATAAGGATAATAATAACAGTCATAGCGATAATAATAATAGTAATGAGGATAATAATAATAGTTATAAGGATAGAGACAAGAGTAATAGGGATAGTAATAATAGAATAAGTATAATAATAACAGTCATAGCGATAATAATAATAGTAATAAGGATAATAATAATAGTTTTAGTGCTAATAATAATAGTAATTAGCATAACAATAATAGTTATAAGGATAAAGAGAAGAGTAATAGGGATAGTAATAATAGAATAAGTATAATAATAACAGTCATAGCGATAATAATAATAGTAATATGGATAATAATAATAGTTTTAGTGGGAATAATAATAGTAATGAGGATAACAATAATAGTTATAGAGATAATAATACTAGTAATAAGGATAATAATAATAGTTATAAGGATAATAATAATAGTTATAAGGATAAAGAGAAGAGTATTAGGGATAGTAATAATAGAATAAGGATAATAATAACAGTCATAGCGATAATAATAATAGAAATAAGGATAACAATAATAGTTATAGTGCTAACAATAATAGTAATAAGCATAATAATAATAGTTATAGGGATAGAGACAAGAGTAATAGGGATAGTAATAATAGAATAAGGATAATAATAACAGTCATAGCGATAATAATAATAGTAATGAGGATAACAATAATAGTTATAGAGATAATAATACTAGTAATAAGGATAATAATAACAGTTATAATGATAATAATAATAGTAATAAGGGAAATAATAATAGTTATAAGGTAAAGACAAGAGTATTAGGGATAGTAATAATAGAATAAGTATAATAATAACAGTCATAGCGATATTAATAATAGTAATAAGGATAATAATAATAGTTATAAGGATAAAGAGAAGAGTAATAGGGATAGTAATAATAGAATAAGGATAATAATAACAGTCATAGCGATAATAATAATAGTAGTAAGGATAATAATAATAGTTATAGCGATAATAATAATAGTAATAAGGATAATAATAATAGTTATAAGGATAAAGAGAAGAGTAATAGGGATAGTAATAATAGAATAAGGATAATAATAACAGTCATTGCGATAATAATAATAGTAATAAGTATAATAATAACAGTCATAGCGATATTAATAATAGTAATAAGGATAATAATAATAGTTATAAGGATAAAGAGAAGAGTAATAGGGATAGTAATAATAGAATAAGGATAATAATAACAGTCATAGCGATAATAATAATAGTAATAAGGATAATAATAATAGTTACAAGGATAAAGAGAAGAGTAATAGGGACAGTAATAATAGAATAAGGATAATAATAACAGTCATTGCGATAATAATAATAGTAATAAAGATAATAATAATAGTTATAGCGATAATAATAATAGTAATAAGGATAATAATAATAGTTATAAGGATAAAGACAAGAGTAATAGGGATAGTAATAATAGAATAAGGATAATAATAACAGTCATAGCGATAATAATAATAGTAATGAGGATAATAATAATAGTTATAAGGATAGAGACAAGAGTAATAGGGATAGTAATAGTAGAATAAGCATAATAATAACAGTCATAGCGATAATAATAATAGTAATAAGGATAATAATAATAGTTATAAGGATAAAGAGAAGAGTAATAGGGACAGTAATAATAGAATAAGGATAATAATAACAGTCATTGCGATAATAATAATAGTAATAAGGATAATAATAATAGTTATAGCGATAATAATAATAGTAATAAGGATAATAATAATAGTTATAAGGATAAAGACAAGAGTAATAGGGATAGTAATAATAGAATAAGGATAATAATAACAGTCATAGCGATAATAATAATAGTAATGAGGATAATAATAATAGTTATAAGGATAGAGACAAGAGTAATAGGGATAGTAATAATAGAATAAGTATAATAATAACAGTCATAGCGATAATAATAATAGTAATAAGGATAATAATAATAGTTTTAGTGCTAATAATAATAGTAATAAGCATAACAATAATAGTTATAAGGATAAAGAGAAGAGTAATAGGGATAGTAATAATAGAATAAGTATAATAATAACAGTCATAGCGATAATAATAATAGTAATATGGATAATAATAATAGTTTTAGTGCGAATAATAATAGTAATGAGGATAACAATAATAGTAATAAGGATAATAATAATAGTTATAAGGATAATAATAATAGTTATAAGGATAAAGAGAAGAGTATTAGGGATAGTAATAATAGAATAAGGATAATAATAACAGTCATAGCGATAATAATAATAGAAATAAGGATAACAATAATAGTTATAGTGCTAACAATAATAGTAATAAGCATAATAATAATAGTTATAGGGATAGAGACAAGAGTAATAGGGATAGTAATAATAGAATAAGGATAATAATAACAGTCATAGCGATAATAATAATAGTAATGAGGATAACAATAATAGTTATAGAGATAATAATACTAGTAATAAGGATAATAATAACAGTTATAATGATAATAATAATAGTAATAAGGGAAATAATAATAGTTATAAGGTAAAGACAAGAGTAATAGGGATAGTAATAATAGAATAAGTATAATAATAACAGTCATAGCGATATTAATAATAGTAATAAGGATAATAATAATAGTTATAAGGATAAAGAGAAGAGTAATAGGGATAGTAATAATAGAATAAGGATAATAATAACAGTCATAGCGATAATAATAATAGTAGTAAGGATAATAATAATAGTTATAGCGATATTCATAATAGTAATAAGGATAATAATAATAGTTATAAGGATAAAGAGAAGAGTAATAGGGATAGTAATAATAGAATAAGGATAATAATAACAGTCATAGCGATAATAATAATAGTAGTAAGGATAATAATAATAGTTATAGCGATAATAATAATAGTAATAAGGATAATAATAATAGTTATAAGGATAAAGAGAAGAGTAATAGGGATAGTAATAATAGAATAAGGATAATAATAACAGTCATAGCGATAATAATAATAGAAATAAGGATAATAATAATAGTTATAGTGCTAATAATAATAGTAATAAGCATAATAATAATAGTTATAAGGATAGAGACAAGAGTAATAGGGATAGTAATAATAGAATAAGGATAATAATAACAGTCATAGCGATAATAATAATAGTAATGAGGATAACAATAATAGTTATAGAGATAATAATACTAGTAATAAGGATAATAATAATAGTTATAAGGATAATAATAATAGTTATAAGGATAAAGAGAAGAGTAATAGGGATAGTAATAATAGAATAAGGATAATAATAACAGTCATAGCGATAATAATAATAGTAGTAAGGATAATAATAATAGTAATAAGGATAATAATAATAGTTATAAGGATAAAGAGAAGAGTAATAGGGATAGTAATAATAGAATAAGTATAATAATAACAGTCATAGCGATAATAATAATAGTAATAAGGATAATAATAATAGTTTTAGTGCTAATAATAATAGTAATAAGAATAACAATAATAGTTATAAGGATAAAGACAAGAGTAATAGGGATAGTATTAATAGAATAAGTATAATAATAACAGTCATAGCGATAATAATAATAGTAATAAGGATAATAATAATAGTTTTAGTGCTAATAATAATAGTAATAAGCATAACAATAATAGTTGTAAGGATAAAGACAAGAGTAATAGGGATAGTAATAATAGAATAAGTATAATAATAACAGTCATAGCGATAATAATAATAGGAATAAGGATAATAATAATAGTTATAGTGCGAATAATAATAGTAATGAGGATAACAATAATAGTTATAGAGATAATAATACTAGTAATAAGGATAATAATAATAGTTATAAGGATAATAATAATAGTTATAAGGATAAAGAGAAGAGTATTAGGGATAGTAATAATAGAATAAGGATAATAATAACAGTCATAGCGATAATAATAATAGTTATAGAGATAATAATACTAGTAATAAGGATAATAATAACAGTTATAATGATAATAATAATAGTAATAAGGGAAATAATAATAGTTATAAGGTAAAGACAAGAGTAATAGGGATAGTAATAATAGAATAAGTATAATAATAACAGTCATAGCGATATTAATAATAGTAATAAGGATAATAATAATAGTTATAAGGATAAAGAGAAGAGTAATAGGGATAGTAATAATAGAATAAGGATAATAATAACAGTCATAGCGATAATAATAATAGTAGTAAGGATAATAATAATAGTTATAGCGATAATAATAATAGTAATAAGGATAATAATAATAGTTATAAGGATAAAGAGAAGAGTAATAGGGATAGTAATAATAGAATAAGGATAATAATAACAGTCATAGCGATAATAATAATAGTAATAAGGATAATAATAATAGTTATAAGGATAAAGAGAAGAGTAATAGGGACAGTAATAATAGAATAAGGATAATAATAACAGTCATTGCGATAATAATAATAGTAATAAGGATAATAATAATAGTTATAGCGATAATAATAATAGTAATAAGGATAATAATAATAGTTATAAGGATAAAGACAAGAGTAATAGGGATAGTAATAATAGAATAAGGATAATAATAACAGTCATAGCGATAATAAGAATAGTAATGAGGATAATAATAATAGTTATAAGGATAGAGACAAGAGTAATAGGGATAGTAATAATAGAATAAGTATAATAATAACAGTCATAGCGATAATAATAATAGTAATAAGGATAATAATAATAGTTTTAGTGCTAATAATAATAGTAATAAGCATAACAATAATAGTTATAAGGATAAAGAGAAGAGTAATAGGGATAGTAATAATAGAATAAGGATAATAATAACAGTCATAGCGATAATAATAATAGTAATGAGGATAATAATAATAGTTATAAGGATAGAGACAAGAGTAATAGGGATAGTAATAATAGAATAAGTATAATAATAACAGTCATAGCGATAATAATAATAGTAATAAGGATAATAATAATAGTTTTAGTGCTAATAATAATAGTAATTAGCATAACAATAATAGTTATAAGGATAAAGAGAAGAGTAATAGGGATAGTAATAATAGAATAAGTATAATAATAACAGTCATAGCGATAATAATAATAGTAATATGGATAATAATAATAGTTTTAGTGGGAATAATAATAGTAATGAGGATAACAATAATAGTTATAGAGATAATAATACTAGTAATAAGGATAATAATAATAGTTATAAGGATAATAATAATAGTTATAAGGATAAAGAGAAGAGTATTAGGGATAGTAGTAATAGAATAAGGATAATAATAACAGTCATAGCGATAATAATAATAGAAATAAGGATAACAATAATAGTTATAGTGCTAACAATAATAGTAATAAGCATAATAATAATAGTTATAGGGATAGAGACAAGAGTAATAGGGATAGTAATAATAGAATAAGGATAATAATAACAGTCATAGCGATAATAATAATAGTAATGAGGATAACAATAATAGTTATAGAGATAATAATACTAGTAATAAGGATAATAATAACAGTTATAATGATAATAATAATAGTAATAAGGGAAATAATAATAGTTATAAGGTAAAGACAAGAGTATTAGGGATAGTAATAATAGAATAAGTATAATAATAACAGTCATAGCGATATTAATAATAGTAATAAGGATAATAATAATAGTTATAAGGATAAAGAGAAGAGTAATAGGGATAGTAATAATAGAATAAGGATAATAATAACAGTCATAGCGATAATAATAATAGTAGTAAGGATAATAATAATAGTTATAGCGATAATAATAATAGTAATAAGGATAATAATAATAGTTATAAGGATAAAGAGAAGAGTAATAGGGATAGTAATAATAGAATAAGGATAATAATAACAGTCATTGCGATAATAATAATAGTAATAAGTATAATAATAACAGTCATAGCGATATTAATAATAGTAATAAGGATAATAATAATAGTTATACGGATAAAGAGAAGAGTAATAGGGATAGTAATAATAGAATAAGGATAATAATAACAGTCATAGCGATAATAATAATAGTAATAAGGATAATAATAATAGTTACAAGGATAAAGAGAAGAGTAATAGGGACAGTAATAATAGAATAAGGATAATAATAACAGTCATTGCGATAATAATAATAGTAATAAAGATAATAATAATAGTTATAGCGATAATAATAATAGTAATAAGGATAATAATAATAGTTATAAGGATAAAGACAAGAGTAATAGGGATAGTAATAATAGAATAAGGATAATAATAACAGTCATAGCGATAATAATAATAGTAATGAGGATAATAATAATAGTTATAAGGATAGAGACAAGAGTAATAGGGATAGTAATAGTAGAATAAGCATAATAATAACAGTCATAGCGATAATAATAATAGTAATAAGGATAATAATAATAGTTATAAGGATAAAGAGAAGAGTAATAGGGACAGTAATAATAGAATAAGGATAATAATAACAGTCATTGCGATAATAATAATAGTAATAAGGATAATAATAATAGTTATAGCGATAATAATAATAGTAATAAGGATAATAATAATAGTTATAAGGATAAAGACAAGAGTAAAAGGGATAGTAATAATAGAATAAGGATAATAATAACAGTCATAGCGATAATAATAATAGTAATGAGGATAATAATAATAGTTATAAGGATAGAGACAAGAGTAATAGGGATAGTAATAATAGAATAAGTATAATAATAACAGTCATAGCGATAATAATAATAGTAATAAGGATAATAATAATAGTTTTAGTGCTAATAATAATAGTAATAAGCATAACAATAATAGTTATAAGGATAAAGAGAAGAGTAATAGGGATAGTAATAATAGAATAAGTATAATAATAACAGTCATAGCGATAATAATAATAGTAATATGGATAATAATAATAGTTTTAGTGCGAATAATAATAGTAATGAGGATAACAATAATAGTTATAGAGATAATAATACTAGTAATAAGGATAATAATAATAGTTATAAGGATAATAATAATAGTTATAAGGATAAAGAGAAGAGTATTAGGGATAGTAATAATAGAATAAGGATAATAATAACAGTCATAGCGATAATAATAATAGAAATAAGGATAACAATAATAGTTATAGTGCTAACAATAATAGTAATAAGCATAATAATAATAGTTATAGGGATAGAGACAAGAGTAATAGGGATAGTAATAATAGAATAAGGATAATAATAACAGTCATAGCGATAATAATAATAGTAATGAGGATAACAATAATAGTTATAGAGATAATAATACTAGTAATAAGGATAATAATAACAGTTATAATGATAATAATAATAGTAATAAGGGAAATAATAATAGTTATAAGGTAAAGACAAGAGTAATAGGGATAGTAATAATAGAATAAGTATAATAATAACAGTCATAGCGATATTAATAATAGTAATAAGGATAATAATAATAGTTATAAGGATAAAGAGAAGAGTAATAGGGATAGTAATAATAGAATAAGGATAATAATAACAGTAATAGCGATAATAATAATAGTAGTAAGGATAATAATAATAGTTATAGCGATAATAATAATAGTAATAAGGATAATAATAATAGTTATAAGGATAAAGAGAAGAGTAATAGGGATAGTAATAATAGAATAAGGATAATAATAACAGTCATTGCGATAATAATAATAGTAATAAGTATAATAATAACAGTCATAGCGATATTAATAATAGTAATAAGGATAATAATAATAGTTATAAGGATAAAGAGAAGAGTAATAGGGATAGTAATAATAGAATAAGGATAATAATAACAGTCATAGCGATAATAATAATAGTAATAAGGATAATAATAATAGTTACAAGGATAAAGAGAAGAGTAATAGGGACAGTAATAATAGAATAAGGATAATAATAACAGTCATTGCGATAATAATAATAGTAATAAAGATAATAATAATAGTAATAAGGATAATAATAATAGTTATAAGGATAAAGACAAGAGTAATAGGGATAGTAATAATAGAATAAGGATAATAATAACAGTCATAGCGATAATAATAATAGTAATGAGGATAATAATAATAGTTATAAGGATAGAGACAAGAGTAATAGGGATAGTAATAATAGAATAAGTATAATAATAACAGTCATAGCGATAATAATAATAGTAATAAGGATAATAATAATAGTTTTAGTGCTAATAATAATAGTAATAAGCATAACAATAATAGTTATAAGGATAAAGAGAAGAGTAATAGGGATAGTAATAATAGAATAAGTATAATAATAACAGTCATAGCGATAATAATAATAGTAATATGGATAATAATAATAGTTTTAGTGCGAATAATAATAGTAATGAGGATAACAATAATAGTTATAGAGATAATAATACTAGTAATAAGGATAATAATAATAGTTATAAGGATAATAATAATAGTTATAAGGATAAAGAGAAGAGTATTAGGGATAGTAATAATAGAATAAGGATAATAATAACAGTCATAGCGATAATAATAATAGAAATAAGGATAACAATAATAGTTATAGTGCTAACAATAATAGTAATAAGCATAATAATAATAGTTATAGGGATAGAGACAAGAGTAATAGGGATAGTAATAATAGAATAAGGATAATAATAACAGTCATAGCGATAATAATAATAGTAATGAGGATAACAATAATAGTTATAGAGATAATAATACTAGTAATAAGGATAATAATAACAGTTATAATGATAATAATAATAGTAATAAGGGAAATAATAATAGTTATAAGGTAAAGACAAGAGTAATAGGGATAGTAATAATAGAATAAGTATAATAATAACAGTCATAGCGATATTAATAATAGTAATAAGGATAATAATAATAGTTATAAGGATAAAGAGAAGAGTAATAGGGATAGTAATAATAGAATAAGGATAACAATAACAGTCATAGCGATAATAATAATAGTAGTAAGGATAATAATAATAGTTATAGCGATAATAATAATAGTAATAAGGATAATAATAATAGTTATAAGGATAAAGAGAAGAGTAATAGGGATAGTAATAATAGAATAAGGATAATAATAACATTCATTGCGATAATAATAATAGTAATAAGTATAATAATAACAGTCACAGCGATATTAATAATAGTAATAAGGATAATAATAATAGTTATAAGGATAAAGAGAAGAGTAATAGGGATAGTAATAATAGAATAAGGATAATAATAACAGTCATAGCGATAATAATAATAGTAATAAGGATAATAATAATAGTTACAAGGATAAAGAGAAGAGTAATAGGGATAGTAATAGTAGAATAAGCATAATAATAACAGTCATAGCGATAATAATAATAGTAACAAGGATAATAATAATAGTTATAGTGCTAGTAATAATAGTAATAAGGATAATAATAATAGTTATAGCGATAATAATAATAGTAATAAGGATAATAATAATAGTTATAGTGCGAATAATAATAGTAATAAGCATAATAATAATAGTTATAAGGATAGAGACAAGAGTAATAGGGATAGTAATAATAGAATAAGGATAATAATAACAGTCATAGCGATAATAATAATAGTAATGAGGATAACAATAATAGTAATGAGGATAACAATAATAGTTATAGAGATAATAATACTAGTAATAAGGATAATAATAATAGTTATAAGGATAATAATAATAGTTATACGGATAAAGAGAAGAGTAATAGGGATAGTAATAATAGAATAAGGATAATAATAACAGTCATAGCGATAATAATAATAGAAATAAGGATAATAATAATAGTTATAGTGCCAATAATAATAGTAATAAGCATAATAATAATAGTTATAAGGATAGAGACAAGAGTAATAGGGATAGTAATAATAGAATAAGGATAATAATAACAGTCATAGCGATAATAATAATAGTAATGAGGATAACAATAATAGTTATAGAGATAATAATACTAGTAATAAGGATAATAATAATAGTTATAAGGATAAAGAGAAGAGTAATAGGGATAGTAATAATAGAATAAGGATAATAATAACAGTCATAGCGATAATAATAATAGTAGTAAGGATAATAATAATAGTAATAAGGATAATAATAATAGTTATAAGGATAAAGAGAAGAGTAATAGGGATAGTAATAATAGAATAAGTATAATAATAACAGTCATAGCGATAATAATAATAGTAATAAGGATAATAATAATAGTTTTAGTGCTAATAATAATAGTAATAAGCATAACAATAATAGTTATAAGGATAAAGACAAGAGTAATAGGGATAGTATTAATAGAATAAGTATAATAATAACAGTCATAGCGATAATAATAATAGTAATGAGGATAACAATAATAGTTATAGAGATAATAATACTAGTAATAAGGATAATAATAACAGTTATAATGATAATAATAATAGTAATAAGGGAAATAATAATAGTTATAAGGATAAAGAGAAGAGTAATAGGGATAGTAATAATAGAATAAGGATAATAATAACAGTCATTGCGATAATAATAATAGTAATAAGTATAATAATAACAGTCATAGCGATATTAATAATAGTAATAAGGATAATAATAATAGTTATAAGGATAAAGAGAAGAGTAATAGGGATAGTAATAATAGAATAAGGATAATAATAACAGTCATAGCGATAATAATAATAGTAATAAGGATAATAATAATAGTTATAAGGATAAAGAGAAGAGTAATAGGGACAGTAATAATAGAATAAGGATAATAATAACAGTCATTGCGATAATAATAATAGTAATAAGGATAATAATAATAGTTATAGCGATAATAATAATAGTAATAAGGATAATAATAATAGTTATAAGGATAAAGACAAGAGTAATAGGGATAGTAATAATAGAATAAGGATAATAATAACAGTCATAGCGATAATAATAATAGTAATGAGGATAATAATAATAGTTATAAGGATAGAGACAAGAGTAATAGGGATAGTAATAGTAGAATAAGCATAATAATAACAGTCATAGCGATAATAATAATAGTAACAAGGATAATAATAATAGTTATAGTGCTAGTAATAATAGTAATAAGGATAATAATAATAGTTATAGCGATAATAATAATAGTAATAAGGATAATAATAATAGTTATAGTGCGAATAATAATAGTAATAAGCATAATAATAATAGTTATAAGGATAGAGACAAGAGTAATAGGGATAGTAATAATAGAATAAGGATAATAATAACAGTCATAGCGATAATAATAATAGTAATGAGGATAACAATAATAGTTATAGAGATAATAATACTAGTAATAAGGATAATAATAATAGTTATAAGGATAATAATAATAGTTAAACGGATAAAGAGAAGAGTAATAGGGATAGTAATAATAGAATAAGGATAATAATAACAGTCATAGCGATAATAATAATAGAAATAAGGATAATAATAATAGTTATAGTGCTAATAATAATAGTAATAAGCATAATAATAATAGTTATAAGGATAGAGACAAGAGTAATAGGGATAGTAATAATAGAATAAGGATAATAATAACAGTCATAGCGATAATAATAATAGTAATGAGGATAACAATAATAGTTATAGAGATAATAATACTAGTAATAAGGATAATAATAATAGTTATAAGGATAATAATAATAGTTATAAGGATAAAGAGAAGAGTAATAGGGATAGTAATAATAGAATAAGGATAATAATAACAGTCATAGCGATAATAATAATAGTAGTAAGGATAATAATAATAGTAATAAGGATAATAATAATAGTTATAAGGATAAAGAGAAGAGTAATAGGGATAGTAATAATAGAATAAGTATAATAATATCAGTCATAGCGATAATAATAATAGTAATAAGGATAATAATAATAGTTTTAGTGCTAATAATAATAGTAATAAGCATAACAATAATAGTTATAAGGATAAAGACAAGAGTAATAGGGATAGTATTAATAGAATAAGTATAATAATAACAGTCATAGCGATAATAATAATAGTAATGAGGATAACAATAATAGTTATAGAGATAATAATACTAGTAATAAGGATAATAATAACAGTTATAATGATAATAATAGTAGTAATAAGGGAAATAATAATAGTTATAAGGATAAAGAGAAGAGTAATAGGGATAGTAATAATAGAATAAGGATAATAATAACAGTCATTGCGATAATAATAATAGTAATAAGTATAATAATAACAGTCATAGCGATATTAATAATAGTAATAAGGATAATAATAATAGTTATAAGGATAAAGAGAAGAGTAATAGGGATAGTAATAATAGAATAAGGATAATAATAACAGTCATAGCGATAATAATAATAGTAATAAGGATAATAATAATAGTTATAAGGATAAAGAGAAGAGTAATAGGGACAGTAATAATAGAATAAGGATAATAATAACAGTCATTGCGATAATAATAATAGTAATAAGGATAATAATAATAGTTATAGCGATAATAATAATAGTAATAAGGATAATAATAATAGTTATAAGGATAAAGACAAGAGTAATAGGGATAGTAATAATAGAATAAGGATAATAATAACAGTCATAGCGATAATAATAATAGTAATGAGGATAATAATAATAGTTATAAGGATAGAGACAAGAGTAATAGGGATAGTAATAGTAGAATAAGCATAATAATAACAGTCATAGCGATAATAATAATAGTAACAAGGATAATAATAATAGTTATAGTGCTAGTAATAATAGTAATAAGGATAATAATAATAGTTATAGCGATAATAATAATAGTAATAAGGATAATAATAATAGTTATAGTGCGAATAATAATAGTAATAAGCATAATAATAATAGTTATAAGGATAGAGACAAGAGTCATAGGGATAGTAATAATAGAATAAGGATAATAATAACAGTCATAGCCATAATAATAATAGTAATGAGGATAACAATAATAGTTATAGAGATAATAATACTAGTAATAAGGATAATAATAATAGTTATACGGATAAAGAGAAGAGTAATAGGGATAGTAATAATAGAATAAGGATAATAATAACAGTCATAGCGATAATAATAATAGGAATAAGGATAATAATAATAGTTATAGTGCGAATAATAATAGTCATGAGGATAACAATAATAGTTATAGAGATAATAATACTAGTAATAAGGATAATAATAACAGTTATAATGATAATAATAATAGTAATAAGGGAAATAATAATAGTTATAAGGTAAAGACAAGAGTAATAGGGATAGTAATAATAGAATAAGTATAATAATAACAGTCATAGCGATATTAATAATAGTAATAAGGATAATAATAATAGTTATACGGATAAAGAGAAGAGTAATAGGGATAGTAATAATAGAATAAGGATAATAATAAAAGTCACAGCGATAATAATAATAGTAGTAAGGATAATAATAATAGTTATAGCGATAATAATAATAGTAATAAGGATAATAATAATAGTTATAAGGATAAAGAGAAGAGTAATAGGGATAGTAATAATAGAATAAGGATAATAATAACAGTCATAGCGATAATAATAATAGAAATAAGGATAACAATAATAGTAATAAGCATAATAATAATAGTTATAGGGATAGAGACAAGAGTAATAGGGATAGTAATAATAGAATAAGGATAATAATAACAGTCATAGCGATAATAATAATAGTAATGAGGATAACAATAATAGTTATAGAGATAATAACACTAGTAATAAGGATAATAATAACAGTTATAATGATAATAATAATAGTAATAAGGGAAATAATAATAGTTATAAGGTAAAGACAAGAGTAAAAGGGATAGTAATAATAGAATAAGTATAATAATAACAGTCATAGCGATATTAATAATAGTAATAAGGATAATCATAATAGTTATAAGGATAAAGAGAAGAGTAATAGGGATAGTAATAATAGAATAAGGATAATAATAACAGTCATAGCGATAATAATAATAGTAGTAAGGATAATAATAATAGTTATAGCGATAATAATAATAGTAATAAGGATAATAATAATAGTTATAAGGATAAAGAGAAGAGTAATAGGGATAGTAATAATAGAATAAGGATAATAATAACAGTCATTGCGATAATAATAATAGTAATAAGTATAATAATAACAGTCATAGCGATATTAATAATAGTAATAAGGATAATAATAATAGTTATAAGGATAAAGAGAAGAGTAATAGGGATAGTAATAATAGAATAAGGATAATAATAACAGTCATAGCGATAATAATAATAGTAATAAGGATAATAATAATAGTTATAAGGATAAAGAGAAGAGTAATAGGGATAGTAATAATAGAATAAGGATAATAATAACAGTCATTGCGATAATAATAATAGTAATAAGTATAATAATAACAGTCATAGCGATATTAATAATAGTAATAAGGATAATAATAATAGTTATAAGGATAAAGAGAAGAGTAATAGGGATAGTAATAATAGAATAAGGATAATAATAACAGTCATAGCGATAATAATAATAGTAATAAGGATAATAATAATAGTTATAAGGATAAAGAGAAGAGTAATAGGGACAGTAATAATAGAATAAGGATAATAATAACAGTCATTGCGATAATAATAATAGTAATAAGGATAATAATAATAGTTATAGCGATAATAATAATAGTAATAAGGATAATAATAATAGTTATAAGGATAAAGACAAGAGTAATAGGGATAGTAATAATAGAATAAGTATAATAATAACAGTCATAGCGATAATAATAATAGTAACAAGGATAATAATAATAGTTATAGTGCTAGTAATAATAGTAATAAGGATAATAATAATAGTTATAGCGATAATAATAATAGTAATAAGGATAATAATAATAGTTATAGTGCGAATAATAATAGTAATAAGCATAATAATAATAGTTATAAGGATAGAGAGAAGAGTAATAGGGATAGTAATAATAGAATAAGGATAATAATAACAGTTATAATGATAATAATAATAGTAATAAGGGAAATAATAATAGTTATAAGGTAAAGACAAGAGTAATAGGGATAGTAATAATAGAATAAGTATAATAATAACAGTCATAGCGATATTAATAATAGTAATAAGGATAATAATAATAGTTATAAGGATAAAGAGAAGAGTAATAGGGATAGTAATAATAGAATAAGGATAATAATAACAGTCACAGCGATAATAATAATAGTAGTAAGGATAATAATAATAGTTATAGCGATAATAATAATAGTAATAAGGATAATAATAATAGTTATAAGGATAAAGAGAAGAGTAATAGGGATAGTAATAATAGAATAAGGATAATAATAACAGTCATAGCGATAATAATAATAGTAATGAGGATAACAATAATAGTTATAGAGATAATAATACTAGTAATAAGGATAATAATAACGGTTATAATGATAATAATAATAGTAATAAGGGAAATAATAATAGTTATAAGGTAAAGACAAGAGTAATAGGGATAGTAATAATAGAATAAGTATAATAATAACAGTCATAGCGATATTAATAATAGTAATAAGGATAATAATAATAGTTATAAGGATAAAGAGAAGAGTAATAGGGATAGTAATAATAGAATAAGTATAATAATAACAGTCATAGCGATAATAATAATAGTAATAAGGATAATAATAATAGTTTTAGTGCTAAGAATAATAGTAATAAGCATAACAATAATAGTTGTAAGGATAAAGACAAGAGTAATAGGGATAGTAATAATAGAATAAGTATAATAATAACAGTCATAGCGATAATAATAATAGGAATAAGGATAATAATAATAGTTATAGTGCGAATAATAATAGTAATGAGGATAACAATAATAGTTATAGAGATAATAATACTAGTAATAAGGATAATAATAATAGTTATAAGGATAATAATAATAGTTATAAGGATAAAGAGAAGAGTATTAGGGATAGTAATAATAGAATAAGGATAATAATAACAGTCATAGCGATAATAATAATAGAAATAAGGATAACAATAATAGTAATAAGCATAATAATAATAGTTATAGGGATAGAGACAAGAGTAATAGGGATAGTAATAATAGAATAAGGATAATAATAACAGTCATAGCGATAATAATAATAGTAATGAGGATAACAATAATAGTTATAGAGATAATAATACTAGTAATAAGGATAATAATAATAGTTATAAGGATAAAGACAAGAGTAATAGGGATAGTAATAATAGAATAAGGATAATAATAACAGTCATAGCGATAATAATAATAGTAATAAGGATAATAATAATAGTTATAAGGATAAAGAGAAGAGTAATAGGGACAGTAATAATAGAATAAGGATAATAATAACAGTCATTGCGATAATAATAATAGTAATAAGGATAATAATAATAGTTATAGCGATAATAATAATAGTAATAAGAATAATAATAATAGTTATAAGGATAAAGACAAGAGTAATAGGGATAGTAATAATAGAATAAGGATAATAATAACAGTCATAGCGATAATAATAATAGTAATGAGGATAATAATAATAGTTATAAGGATAGAGACAAGAGTAATAGGGATAGTAATAATAGAATAAGTATAATAATAACAGTCATAGCGATAATAATAATAGTAATAAGGATAATAATAATAGTTTTAGTGCTAATAATAATAGTAATAAGCATAACAATAATAGTTATAAGGATAAAGACAAGAGTAATAGGCATAGTAATAATAGAATAAGTATAATAATAACAGTCATAGCGATAATAATAATAGTAATAAGGATACTAATAATAGTTATAGTGCGAATAATAATAGTAATAAGGATAACCATAATAGTTATAGTGCTAATAATACTAGTAATAAGGATAATAATAGAAGTTATAGCGATAATAATAATAGTAATAAGGGAAATAATAATAAATATCAGGATAAAGACAAGAGTAATAGGGATAGTAATAATGGAAGAAGTATAATAATAACAGTCATTGCGATAATAATAATAGAAATAAGGATAATAATAATAGTTATAGTGGTAATAATAATAGTAATAAGCATAATAATAAATTTATAAGGATAGAGACAAGAGTAATAGGGATAGTAATACTAGTAATAAGGATAATAATAACAGTTATAGCGATAATAATAATAGTAATGAGGATAACAATAATAGTTATAGAGATAATAATACTAGTAATAAGGATAATAATAACGGTTATAATGATAATAATAATAGTAATAAGGGAAATAATAATAGTTATAAGGTAAAGACAAGAGTAATAGGGATAGTAATAATAGAATAAGTATAATAATAACAGTCATAGCGATATTAATAATAGTAATAAGGATAATAATAATAGTTATAAGGATAAAGAGAAGAGTAATAGGGATAGTAATAATAGAATAAGTATAATAATAACAGTCATAGCGATAATAATAATAGTAATAAGGATAATAATAATAGTTTTAGTGCTAAGAATAATAGTAATAAGCATAACAATAATAGTTGTAAGGATAAAGACAAGAGTAATAGGGATAGTAATAATAGAATAAGTATAATAATAACAGTCATAGCGATAATAATAATAGGAATAAGGATAATAATAATAGTTATAGTGCGAATAATAATAGTAATGAGGATAACAATAATAGTTATAGAGATAATAATACTAGTAATAAGGATAATAATAATAGTTATAAGGATAATAATAATAGTTATAAGGATAAAGAGAAGAGTATTAGGGATAGTAATAATAGAATAAGGATAATAATAACAGTCATAGCGATAATAATAATAGAAATAAGGATAACAATAATAGTAATAAGCATAATAATAATAGTTATAGGGATAGAGACAAGAGTAATAGGGATAGTAATAATAGAATAAGGATAATAATAACAGTCATAGCGATAATAATAATAGTAATGAGGATAACAATAATAGTTATAGAGATAATAATACTAGTAATAAGGATAATAATAACAGTTATAATGATAATAATAATAGTAATAAGGGAAATAATAATAGTTATAAGGTAAAGACAAGAGTAAAAGGGATAGTAATAATAGAATAAGTATAATAATAACAGTCATAGCGATATTAATAATAGTAATAAGGATAATCATAATAGTTATAAGGATAAAGAGAAGAGTAATAGGGATAGTAATAATAGAATAAGGATAATAATAACAGTCATAGCGATAATAATAATAGTAGTAAGGATAATAATAATAGTTATAGCGATAATAATAATAGTAATAAGGATAATAATAATAGTTATAAGGATAAAGAGAAGAGTAATAGGGATAGTAATAATAGAATAAGGATAATAATAACAGTCATTGCGATAATAATAATAGTAATAAGTATAATAATAACAGTCATAGCGATATTAATAATAGTAATAAGGATAATAATAATAGTTATAAGGATAAAGAGAAGAGTAATAGGGATAGTAATAATAGAATAAGGATAATAATAACAGTCATAGCGATAATAATAATAGTAATAAGGATAATAATAATAGTTATAAGGATAAAGAGAAGAGTAATAGGGATAGTAATAATAGAATAAGGATAATAATAACAGTCATTGCGATAATAATAATAGTAATAAGTATAATAATAACAGTCATAGCGATATTAATAATAGTAATAAGGATAATAATAATAGTTATAAGGATAAAGAGAAGAGTAATAGGGATAGTAATAATAGAATAAGGATAATAATAACAGTCATAGCGATAATAATAATAGTAATAAGGATAATAATAATAGTTACAAGGATAAAGAGAAGAGTAATAGGGACAGTAATAATAGAATAAGGATAATAATAACAGTCATAGCGATAATAATAATAGTAATGAGGATAATAATAATAGTTATAAGGATAGAGACAAGAGTAATAGGGATAGTAATAATAGAATAAGTATAATAATAACAGTCATAGCGATAATAATAATAGTAATAAGGATAATAATAATAGTTTTAGTGCTAAGAATAATAGTAATAAGCATAACAATAATAGTTGTAAGGATAAAGACAAGAGTAATAGGGATAGTAATAATAGAATAAGTATAATAATAACAGTCATAGCGATAATAATAATAGGAATAAGGATAATAATAATAGTTATAGTGCGAATAATAATAGTAATGAGGATAACAATAATAGTTATAGAGATAATAATACTAGTAATAAGGATAATAATAATAGTTATAAGGATAATAATAATAGTTATAAGGATAAAGAGAAGAGTATTAGGGATAGTAATAATAGAATAAGGATAATAATAACAGTCATAGCGATAATAATAATAGAAATAAGGATAACAATAATAGTAATAAGCATAATAATAATAGTTATAGGGATAGAGACAAGAGTAATAGGGATAGTAATAATAGAATAAGGATAATAATAACAGTCATAGCGATAATAATAATAGTAATGAGGATAACAATAATAGTTATAGAGATAATAATACTAGTAATAAGGATAATAATAACAGTTATAATGATAATAATAATAGTAATAAGGGAAATAATAATAGTTATAAGGTAAAGACAAGAGTAAAAGGGATAGTAATAATAGAATAAGTATAATAATAACAGTCATAGCGATATTAATAATAGTAATAAGGATAATCATAATAGTTATAAGGATAAAGAGAAGAGTAATAGGGATAGTAATAATAGAATAAGGATAATAATAACAGTCATAGCGATAATAATAATAGTAGTAAGGATAATAATAATAGTTATAGCGATAATAATAATAGTAATAAGGATAATAATAATAGTTATAAGGATAAAGAGAAGAGTAATAGGGATAGTAATAAAAGAATAAGGATAATAATAACAGTCATTGCGATAATAATAATAGTAATAAGTATAATAATAACAGTCATAGCGATATTAATAATAGTAATAAGGATAATAATAATAGTTATAAGGATAAAGAGAAGAGTAATAGGGATAGTAATAATAGAATAAGGATAATAATAACAGTCATAGCGATAATAATAATAGTAATAAGGATAATAATAATAGTTATAAGGATAAAGAGAAGAGTAATAGGGATAGTAATAATAGAATAAGGATAATAATAACAGTCATTGCGATAATAATAATAGTAATAAGTATAATAATAACAGTCATAGCGATATTAATAATAGTAATAAGGATAATAATAATAGTTATAAGGATAAAGAGAAGAGTAATAGGGATAGTAATAATAGAATAAGGATAATAATAACAGTCATAGCGATAATAATAATAGTAATAAGGATAATAATAATAGTTATAAGGATAAAGAGAAGAGTAATAGGGATAGTAATAATAGAATAAGGATAATAATAACAGTCATTGCGATAATAATAATAGTAATAAGTATAATAATAACAGTCATAGCGATATTAATAATAGTAATAAGGATAATAATAATAGTTATAAGGATAATGAGAAGAGTAATAGGGATAGTAATAATAGAATAAGGATAATAATAACAGTCATAGCGATAATAATAATAGTAATAAGGATAATAATAATAGTTATAAGGATAAAGAGAAGAGTAATAGGGACAGTAATAATAGAATAAGGATAATAATAACAGTCATAGCGATAATAATAATAGTAATGAGGATAATAATAATAGTTATAAGGATAGAGACAAGAGTAATAGGGATAGTAATAATAGAATAAGTATAATAATAACAGTCATAGCGATAATAATAATAGTAATAAGGATAATAATAATAGTTTTAGTGCTAAT
This sequence comes from Megachile ligniseca, assembly GCA_945859555.1. NCBI lineage: Eukaryota > Metazoa > Arthropoda > Insecta > Hymenoptera > Megachilidae > Megachile > Megachile ligniseca. Next base: position 2,421 of record CAMAOC010000028.1, on the reverse strand, counting down.
AATAATAGTAATAAGCATAACAATAATAGTTATAAGGATAAAGACAAGAGTAATAGGCATAGTAATAATAGAATAAGTATAATAATAACAGTCATAGCGATAATAATAATAGTAATAAGGATACTAATAATAGTTATAAGGATAAAGAGAAGAGTAATAGGGATAGTAATAATAGAATAAGGATAATAATAACAGTCACAGCGATAATAATAATAGTAGTAAGGATAATAATAATAGTTATAGCGATAATAATAATAGTAATAAGGATAATAATAATAGTTATAAGGATAAAGAGAAGAGTAATAGGGATAGTAATAATAGAATAAGGATAATAATAACAGTCATAGCGATAATAATAATAGTAATGAGGATAACAATAATAGTTATAGAGATAATAATACTAGTAATAAGGATAATAATAACGGTTATAACGATAATAATAATAGTAATAAGGGAAATAATAATAGTTATAAGGTAAAGACAAGAGTAATAGGGATAGTAATAATAGAATAAGTATAATAATAACAGTCATAGCGATATTAATAATAGTAATAAGGATAATAATAATAGTTATAAGGATAAAGAGAAGAGTAATAGGGATAGTAATAATAGAATAAGTATAATAATAACAGTCATAGCGATAATAATAATAGTAATAAGGATAATAATAATAGTTTTAGTGCTAAGAATAATAGTAATAAGCATAACAATAATAGTTGTAAGGATAAAGACAAGAGTAATAGGGATAGTAATAATAGAATAAGTATAATAATAACAGTCATAGCGATAATAATAATAGGAATAAGGATAATAATAATAGTTATAGTGCGAATAATAATAGTAATGAGGATAACAATAATAGTTATAGAGATAATAATACTAGTAATAAGGATAATAATAATAGTTATAAGGATAATAATAATAGTTATAAGGATAAAGAGAAGAGTATTAGGGATAGTAATAATAGAATAAGGATAATAATAACAGTCATAGCGATAATAATAATAGAAATAAGGATAACAATAATAGTAATAAGCATAATAATAATAGTTATAGGGATAGAGACAAGAGTAATAGGGATAGTAATAATAGAATAAGGATAATAATAACAGTCATAGCGATAATAATAATAGTAATGAGGATAACAATAATAGTTATAGAGATAATAATACTAGTAATAAGGATAATAATAACAGTTATAATGATAATAATAATAGTAATAAGGGAAATAATAATAGTTATAAGGTAAAGACAAGAGTAAAAGGGATAGTAATAATAGAATAAGTATAATAATAACAGTCATAGCGATATTAATAATAGTAATAAGGATAATCATAATAGTTATAAGGATAAAGAGAAGAGTAATAGGGATAGTAATAATAGAATAAGGATAATAATAACAGTCATAGCGATAATAATAATAGTAGTAAGGATAATAATAATAGTTATAGCGATAATAATAATAGTAATAAGGATAATAATAATAGTTATAAGGATAAAGAGAAGAGTAATAGGGATAGTAATAATAGAATAAGGATAATAATAACAGTCATTGCGATAATAATAATAGTAATAAGTATTATAATAACAGTCATAGCGATATTAATAATAGTAATAAGGATAATAATAGTTATAAGGATAAAGAGAAGAGTAATAGGGATAGTAATAATAGAATAAGGATAATAATAACAGTCATAGCGATAATAATAATAGTAATAAGGATAATAATAATAGTTATAAGGATAAAGAGAAGAGTAATAGGGATAGTAATAATAGAATAAGGATAATAATAACAGTCATTGCGATAATAATAATAGTAATAAGTATAATAATAACAGTCATAGCGATATTAATAATAGTAATAAGGATAATAATAATAGTTATAAGGATAAAGAGAAGAGTAATAGGGATAGTAATAATAGAATAAGGATAATAATAACAGTCATAGCGATAATAATAATAGTAATAAGGATAATAATAATAGTTATAAGGATAAAGAGAAGAGTAATAGGGACAGTAATAATAGAATAAGGATAATAATAACAGTCATTGCGATAATAATAATAGTAATAAGGATAATAATAATAGTTATAGCGATAATAATAATAGTAATAAGGATAATAATAATAGTTATAAGGATAAAGACAAGAGTAATAGGGATAGTAATAATAGAATAAGGATAATAATAACAGTCATAGCGATAATAATAATAGTAATAAGGATAATAATAATAGTTATAAGGATAAAGAGAAGAGTAATAGGGACAGTAATAATAGAATAAGGATAATAATAACAGTCATTGCGATAATAATAATAGTAATAAGGATAATAATAATAGTTATAGCGATAATAATAATAGTAATAAGAATAATAATAATAGTTATAAGGATAAAGACAAGAGTAATAGGGATAGTAATAATA
>CAMAOC010000027.1:180253-308298 GCA_945859555.1 Megachile ligniseca | reverse complement strand
TAGTTATAAGGATAAAGACAAGAGGAATAGGGATAATAATAATAGTAATAAGAATAATAATAACAGTTATAGCGATAATAATAATAGTAATAAGGATAAAAAAATAGTTATAAGGATAAAGGCAAGAGTAATGCGGATAGTAACAATAGAATAAGGATAATAATAATAGTTATAAGGATAAAGCCAAGAGGAATAGGGATAATAATAATAGTAATAAGAATAATAATAATAGTTATAGCGATAATAATAATAACAATAAGGATAATAATAATAGTTATAAGGATAAAGACAAGAGGAATAGGGATAATAATAATAGTAATAAGAATAATAATAACTGTTATAGCGATAATAATAATAGTTATAAGGATAAAGGCAAGAGTAATGCGGATAGTAACAATAGAATAAGGATAATAATAATAGTTATAAGGATAAAGCCAAGAGGAATAGGGATAATAATAATAGTAATAAGAATAATAATAACAGTTATAGCGATAATAATAATAATAATAAGGATAATAATAATGGTTATAAGGATAAAGCCAAGAGGAATAGGGATAATAATAATAGTAATAAGCATAAGAATAGTAGTTATAGCGATAATAATAATAATAATAAGGATAATAATAATAGTTATAAGGATAAAGCCAAGAGGAATAGGGATAATAATAATAGTAATAAGAATAATAATAACAGTTATAGCGATAATAATAATAATAATAAGGATAATAATAATAGTTATAAGGATAAAGCCAAGAGGAATAGGGATAATAATAATAGTAATAGGAGTAATAGTAACAGTTATAGCGATTATAATAATACTAATAAGGATAATAATAATAGTAATAAGGATAAAGGCAAGAGTAATACGGATAGTAACATTAGAATAAGGATAATAATAACAGTTATAGTGATAATAATAATAATAATAAGGATAATAATAATAGTAATAAGTATAAGAATAGTAGTTATAGCGATAATAATAATAATAATTAGGATAATAATAATAGTTATAAGGATAAAGACAAGAGGAATGGGGATAATAATAATAGTAATAGGAGTAATAGTAACAGTTATAGCGATTATAATAATACTAATAAGGATAATAATAATAGTAATAAGGATAAAGGCAAGAGTAATACGGATAGTAACATTAGAATAAGGTTAATAATAACAGTTATAGTGATAATAATAATAATAATAAGGATAATAATAATAGTAATAGGAGTAATAATAACAGTTATAGCGATAATAATAATAATAATTAGGATAATAATAATAGTTATAAGGATAAAGCCAAGAGGAATAGGGATAATATTAATAGTGATAAGTATAATAATAACAGTTATAGCGATTATAATAATACTAATAAGGATAATAATAATCGTTATAAGGATAAAGGCAAGAGTAATACGGATAGTAACAATAGCATAAGGATAATAATAACAGTTATAGCGATAATAATAATAATAATAATAAGGATAAAAATAATAGTAATAAGGATAAAGGCAAGAGTAATACGGATAGTAACATTAGAATAAGGATAATAATAACAGTTATAGCGATAATAATAACAACATACAATATCATATAATATCATAATATCATATATAATAATATAATAATAATAAGGATAATAATAATAGTTATAAGGATAAAGGCAAGAGTAATACGGATAGTAACAATAGAATACGGAGAGTAACAATAGAATACGGATAATAATAACAGTTATAAGGATAAAGCCAAGAGGAAAGAGGATAATAATAATAGTGATAAGTGTAATAATAACAGTTATAGCGATAATAATAATAGTAATAAGGATAATAATAATAGTTATAAGGATAAAGGCGAGCGTAATACGGATAGTAACAATAGAATAAGGATAATAATAACAGTTATAGCGATAATAATAATAATAACAATAAGGATAATAATAATAGTTATAAGGATAAAGACAAGAGGAATAGGGATAATAATAATAGTAATAAGAATAATAATAACAGTTATAGCGATAATAATAATAGTAATAAGGATAAAAAAATAGTTATAAGGATAAAGGCAAGAGTAATGCGGATAGTAACAATAGAATAAGGATAATAATAATAGTTATAAGGATAAAGCCAAGAGGAATAGGGATAATAATAATAGTAATAGGAGTAATAGTAACAGTTATCGCGATTATAATAATACTAATAAGGATAATAATAATAGTAATAAGGATAAAGGCAAGAGTAATGCGGATAGTAACAATAGAATAAGGATAATAATAATAGTTATAAGGATAAAGCCAAGAGGTATAGGGATAATAATAATAATAATAATAAGGATAATAATAATAGTAATAAGTATAAGAATAGTAGTTATAGCGATAATAATAATAATAATAAGGATAATAATAATAGTTATAAGGATAAAGACAAGAGGAATAGGGATAATAATAATAGTAATAAGAATAATAATAACAGTTATAGCGATATTAATAATAGTAATAAGAATAATGATAACAGTTATAGCGATATAATAATACTAATAAGGATAATAATAATAGTAATAAGGATAAAGGCATGAGTAACACGGACAGTAACATTAGAATAAGGATAATAATAACAGTTATAGCGATAATAATAACAACATACAATATCATATAATATCATAATATCATATATAATAATATAATAATAATAAGGATAATAATAATAGTTATAAGGATAAAGGCAAGAGTAATACAGATAGTAACAATAGAATAAGGATAATAATAACAGTTATAGCGATAAAAATAATAATAATAAGGATAATAATAATAGTTACAAGGATAAATACAAGAGGAATAGGGATAATAATAATAGTAATAAGGATAAAAAAATAGTTATAAGGATAAAGGCAAGAGTAATGCGGATAGTAACAATAGAATGAGGATAATAATAATAGTAATAAGAATAATAATAACAGTTATTGCGATAATAATAAAAGTAATAAGGATAAAAAAATAGTTATAAGGATAAAGACAAGAGTAATACGGATCGTAACAATAGAATAAGGATAAGAATAATAGTTATAGCGATAATATTAATAATCATAAGGATAATAATAATAGTTACAAGGATAAGGACAAGAGGAATAGGGATAATAATAATAGTAATAAGAATAATAATAACAGTGATAGCGATAATAATAATAGTAACAAGGATAATAATAGTAGTTATATGGATAAAGGCAAGTGTAATGCGGATAGTAACAATAGAATAAGGATAATAATAATAGTTATAAGGATAAAGCCAAGAGGAATAGGGATAATAATAATAGTAATAGGAGTAATAGTAACAGTTATAGCGATTATAATAATACTAATAAGGATAATAATAATAGTAATAAGGATAAAGGCAAGAGTAATACGGATAGTAACATTAGAATAAGGATAATAATAACAGTTATAGTGATAATAATAATAATAATAAGGATAATAATAATAGTAATAAGTATAAGAATAGTAGTTATAGCGATAATAATAATAATAGTTAGGATAATAATAATAGTTATAAGGATAAAGACAAGAGGAATGGGGATAATAATAATAGTAATAAGAATAATAATAACAGTTATAGCGATAATACTAATAATAATAATTAGGATAATAATAATAGTTATAAGGATAAAGCCAAGAGGTATAGGGATAATAATAATAATAATAATAAGGATAATAATAATAGTAATAAGTATAAGAATAGTAGTGATAGCGATAATAATAATAATAATAAGGATAATAATAATAGTTACAAGGATAAGGACAAGAGGAATAGGGATAATAATAATAGTAATAAGAATAATAATAACAGTTATAGCGATAATAATAATAGTAATAAGAATAATGATAACAGTTATAGCGATTATAATAATACTAATAAGGATAATAATAATAGTTATAAGGATAAAGGCAAGAGTAATACAGATAGTAACAATAGAATAAGGATAATAATAACAGTTATAGCGATAAAAATAATAATAATAAGGATAATAATAATAGTTACAAGGATAAATACAAGAGGAATAGGGATAATAATAATAGTAATAAGGATAAAAAAATAGTTATAAGGATGAAGGCAAGAGTAATGCGGATAGTAACAATAGAATGAGGATAATAATAATAGTAATAAGAATAATAATAACAGTTATTGCGATAATAATAAAAGTAATAAGGATAAAAAAATAGTTATAAGGATAAAGACAAGAGTAATACGGATAGTAACAATAGAATAAGGATAAGAATAATAGTTATAGCGATAATATTAATAATCATAAGGATAATAATAATAGTTACAAGGATAAGGACAAGAGGAATAGGGATAATAATAATAGTAATAAGAATAATAATAACAGTGATAGCGATAATAATAATAGTAACAAGGATAATAATAGTAGTTATATGGATAAAGGCAAGTGTAATGCGGATAGTAACAATAGAATAAGGATAATAATAATAGTTATAAGGATAAAGCCAAGAGGAATAGGGATAATAATAATAGTAATAGGAGTAATAGTAACAGTTATAGCGATTATAATAATACTAATAAGGATAATAATAATAGTAATAAGGATAAAGGCAAGAGTAATACGGATAGTAACATTAGAATAAGGATAATAATAACAGTTATAGTGATAATAATAATAATAATAAGGATAATAATAATAGTAATAAGTATAAGAATAGTAGTTATAGCGATAATAATAATAATAATTAGGATAATAATAATAGTTATAAGGATAAAGACAAGAGGAATAGGGATAATAATAATAGTAATAAGAATAATAATAACAGTTATAGCGATAATACTAATAATAATAATTAGGATAATAATAATAGTTATAAGGATAAAGCCAAGAGGTATAGGGATAATAATAATAATAATAATAAGGATAATAATAATAGTAATAAGTATAAGAATAGTAGTTATAGCGATAATAATAATAATAATAAGGATAATAATAATAGTTATAAGGATAAAGACAAGAGGAATAGGGATAATAATAATAGTAATAAGAATAATAATAACAGTTATAGCGATAATAATAATAGTAATAATAAGGATAATAATAACAGTTATAAGGATAAAGCCAAGAGGAAAGAGGATAATAATAATAGTGATAAGTATAATAATAACAGTTATAGCGATTATAATAATAGTAATAAGGGTAATAATAATAGTTATAAGGATAAAGACAAGAGTAATACGGATAGTAACAATAGAATAAGGATAATAATAATATTTATAAGGATAAAGACAAGAGGAATAGGAATAATAATAATAGTAATAAGAATAATAATAACAGTTATAGCGATAATAATAATAATAATAAGGATAATAATAATGGTTATAAGGATAAAGCCAAGAGGAATAGGGATAATAATAATAGCAATAAGCATAAGAATAGTAGTTATAGCGATAATAATAATAATAATAAGGATAGTAATAATAGTTATAAGGATAAAGACAAGAGGAATAGGGATAATAATAATAGTAATAAGTATAAGAATAGTAGTTATAGCGATAATAATAATAATAATTAGGATAATAATAATAGTTATAAGGATGAAGACAAGAGGAATAGGGATAATAATAATAGTAATAAGAATAATAATAACAGTTATAGCGATAATAATAATGGTTATAAGGATAAAGCCAAGAGGAATAGGGATAATAATAATAGTAATAAGCATAGGAATAGTAGTTATAGCGATAATAATAATAATAATAAGGATAGTAATAATAGTTATAAGGATAAAGCCAAGATGAATAGTGATAATATTAATAGTGATAAGTATAATAATAACAGTTATAGCGATTATAATAATACTAATAAGGATAATAATAATCGTTATAACGATAAAGGCGAGCGTAATACGGATAGTAACAATAGAATAAGGATAAGAATAATAGTTATAGCGATAATAATAATAATAATTAGGATAATAATAATAGTTATAAGGATAAAGACAAGAGGAATAGGGATAATAATAATAGGAATAAGAATAATAATGACAGTTATAGCGATAATAATAATAATAATAATAAGGATAATAATAATGGTTATAAGGATAAAGCCAAGAGGAATAGGGATAATAATAATAGTAATAAGCATAAGAATAGTAGTTATAGCGATAATAATAATAATAATAAGGATAGTAATAATAGTTATAAGGATAAAGACAAGAGGAATAGGGATAATAATAATAGTAATAAGAATAATAATAACAGTTATAGCGATAATAATAATAGTAATAAGGATAATAATAGTAGTTATATGGATAAAGGCAAGTGTAATGCGGATAGTAACAATAGAATAAGGATAATAATAATAGTTATAAGGATAAAGCCAAGAGGAATAGGGATAATAATAATAGTAATAGGAGTAATAGTAACAGTTATAGCGATTATAATAATACTAATAAGGATAATAATAATAGTAATAAGGATAAAGGCAAGAGTAATACGGATAGTAACATTAGAATAAGGATAATAATAACAGTTATAGTGATAATAATAATAATAATAAGGATAATAATAATAGTAATAAGTATAAGAATAGTAGTTATAGCGATAATAATAATAATAATTAGGATAATAATAATAGTTATAAGGATAAAGACAAGAGGAATAGGGATAATAATAATAGTAATAAGAATAATAATAACACTTATAGAGATAATACTAATAATAATAATTAGGATAATAATAATAGTTATAAGGATAAAGCCAAGAGGTATAGGGATAATAATAATAATAATAATAAGGATAATAATAATAGTAATAAGTATAAGAATAGTAGTTATAGCGATAATAATAATAATAATAAGGATAATAATAATAGTTATAAGGATAAAGACAAGAGGAATAGGGATAATAATAATAGTAATAAGAATAATAATAACAGTTATAGCGATAATTATAATAGTAATAATAAGGATAATAATAACAGTTATAAGGATAAAGCCAAGAGGAAAGAGGATAATAATAATAGTGATAAGTATAATAATAACAGTTATAGCGATTATAATAATAGTAATAAGGGTAATAATAATAGTTATAAGGATAAAGACAAGAGTAATACGGATAGTAACAATAGAATAAGGATAATAATAATATTTATAAGGATAAAGACAAGAGGAATAGGAATAATAATAATAGTAATAAGAATAATAATAACAGTTATAGCGATAATAATAATAATAATAAGGATAATAATAATGGTTATAAGGATAAAGCCAAGAGGAATAGGGATAATAATAATAGCAATAAGCATAAGAATAGTAGTTATAGCGATAATAATAATAATAATAAGGATAGTAATAATAGTTATAAGGATAAAGACAAGAGGAATAGGGATAATAATAATAGTAATAAGTATAAGAATAGTAGTTATAGCGATAATAATAATAATAATTAGGATAATAATAATAGTTATAAGGATGAAGACAAGAGGAATAGGGATAATAATAATAGTAATAAGAATAATAATAACAGTTATAGCGATAATAATAATGGTTATAAGGATAAAGCCAAGAGGAATAGGGATAATAATAATAGTAATAAGCATAGGAATAGTAGTTATAGCGATAATAATAATAATAATAAGGATAGTAATAATAGTTATAAGGATAAAGCCAAGATGAATAGGGATAATATTAATAGTGATAAGTATAATAATAACAGTTATAGCGATTATAATAATACTAATAAGGATAATAATAATCGTTATAACGATAAAGGCGAGCGTAATACGGATAGTAACAATAGAATAAGGATAAGAATAATAGTTATAGCGATAATAATAATAATAATTAGGATAATAATAATAGTTATAAGGATAAAGACAAGAGGAATAGGGATAATAATAATAGGAATAAGAATAATAATGCCAGTTATAGCGATAATAATAATAATAATAATAAGGATAATAATAATGGTTATAAGGATAAAGCCAAGAGGAATAGGGATAATAATAATAGTAATAAGCATAAGAATAGTAGTTATAGCGATAATAATAATAATAATAAGGATAGTAATAATAGTTATAAGGATAAAGACAAGAGGAATAGGGATAATAATAATAGTAATAAGTATAAGAATAGTAGCTATAGCGATAATAATAATAACAATAAGGATAATAATAATAGTTATAAGGATAAAGACAAGAGGAATAGGGATAATAATAATAGTAATAAGAATAATAATAACAGTTATAGCGATAATAATAATAGTAATAAGGATAATAATAGTAGTTATATGGATAAAGGCAAGTGTAATGCGGATAGTAACAATAGAATAAGGATAATAATAATAGTTATAAGGATAAAGCCAAGAGGAATAGGGATAATAATAATAGTAATAGGAGTAATAGTAACAGTTATAGCGATTATAATAATACTAATAAGGATAATAATAATAGTAATAAGGATAAAGGCAAGAGTAATACGGATAGTAACATTAGAATAAGGATAATAATAACAGTTATAGTGATAATAATAATAATAATAAGGATAATAATAATAGTAATAAGTATAAGAATAGTAGTTATAGCGATAATAATAATAATAATTAGGATAATAATAATAGTTATAAGGATAAAGACAAGAGGAATAGGGATAATAATAATAGTAATAAGAATAATAATAACACTTATAGAGATAATACTAATAATAATAATTAGGATAATAATAATAGTTATAAGGATAAAGCCAAGAGGTATAGGGATAATAATAATAATAATAATAAGGATAATAATAATAGTAATAAGTATAAGAATAGTAGTTATAGCGATAATAATAATAATAATAAGGATAATAATAATAGTTATAAGGATAAAGACAAGAGGAATAGGGATAATAATAATAGTAATAAGAATAATAATAACAGTTATAGCGATAATAATAATAGTAATAATAAGGATAATAATAACAGTTATAAGGATAAAGCCAAGAGGAAAGAGGATAATAATAATAGTGATAAGTATAATAATAACAGTTATAGCGATTATAATAATAGTAATAAGGGTAATAATAATAGTTATAAGGATAAAGACAAGAGTAATACGGATAGTAACAATAGAATAAGGATAATAATAATATTTATAAGGATAAAGACAAGAGGAATAGGAATAATAATAATAGTAATAAGAATAATAATAACAGTTATAGCGATAATAATAATAATAATAAGGATAATAATAATGGTTATAAGGATAAAGCCAAGAGGAATAGGGATAATAATAATAGTAATAAGCATAAGAATAGTAGTTATAGCGATAATAATAATAATAATAAGGATAGTAATAATAGTTATAAGGATAAAGACAAGAGGAATAGGGATAATAATAATAGTAATAAGAATAATAATAACAGTTATAGCGATAATAATAATAGTTATAAGGATAAAGGCAAGAGTAATACGGATAGTAACAATAGAATACGGATAATAATAACAGTTATAGCGATAATAATAATACTAATAATAAGGATAATAATAACAGTTATAAGGATAAAGCCAAGAGGAAAGAGGATAATAATAATAGTGATAAGTATAATAATAACAGTTATAGCGATTATAATAATAGTAATAAGGGTAATAATAATAGTTATAAGGATAAAGGCAAGAGTAATACGGATAGTAACAATAGAATACGGATAATAATAACAGTTATAGCGAAAATAATAATACTAATAATAAGGATAATAATAACAGTTATAAGGATAAAGCCAAGATGAATAGGGATAATATTAATAGTGATAAGTATAATAATAACAGTTATAGCGATAATAATAATAGTAATAAGGATAATAATAATAGTTATAAGGATAAAGACAAGAGTAATACGGATAGTAACAATAGAATAAGGATAATAATAATATTTATAAGGATAAAGCCAAGAGGAATAGGGATAATAATAATAGTAATAGGAGTAATAATAACAGTTATAGCGATAATAATAATAGTAATATGTATAAGAATAATAGTTATAAGGATAAAGGCAAAAGTAATACGGATAGTAAAAATAGAATAAGGATAAGAATAATAGTTATAGCGATAATATTAATAATCATAAGGATAATAATAATAGTTACAAGGATAAGGACAAGAGGAATAGGGATAATAATAATAGTAATAAGAATAATAATAACAGTGATAGCGATAATAATAATAGTAACAAGGATAATAATAGTAGTTATAAGGATAAAGGCAAGTGTAATACGGATAGTAACAATAGAATAAGGATAATAATAATATTTATAAGGATAAAGCCAAGAGGAATAGGGATAATAATAATAGTAATAGGAGTAATAATAACAGTTATAGCGATAATAAGAATAGTAATATGTATAAGAATAATAGTTATAAGGATAAAGGCAAAAGTAATACGGATAGTAACAATAGAATAAGGATAAGAATAATAGTTATAACGATAATATTAATAATCATAAGGATAATAATAATAGTTACAAGGATAAGGACAAGAGGAATAGGGATAATAATAATAGTAATAAGAATAATAATAACAGTGATAGCGATAATAATAATAGTAACAAGGATAATAATAGTAGTTATAAGGATAAAGGCAAGTGTAATGCGGATAGTAACAATAGAATAAGGATAATAATAATATTTATAAGGATAAAGCCAAGAGGAATAGGGATAATAATAATAGTAATAGGAGTAATAATAACAGTTATAGCGATAATAATAATAGTAATATGTATAAGAATAATAGTTATAAGGATAAAGGCAAAAGTAATACGGATAGTAACAATAGAATAAGGATAAGAATAATAGTTATAACGATAATATTAATAATCATAAGGATAATAATAATAGTTACAAGGATAAGGACAAGAGGAATAGGGATAATAATAATAGTAATAAGAATAATAATAACAGTGATAGCGATAATAATAATAGTAACAAGGATAATAATAGTAGTTATAAGGATAAAGGCAAGTGTAATGCGGAGAGTAACAATAGAATACGGATAATAATAACAGTTATAAGGATAAAGCCAAGAGGAAAGAGGATAATAATAATAGTGATAAGTGTAATAATAACAGTTATAGCGATAATAATAATAGTAATAAGGATAATAATAATAGTTATAAGGATAAAGGCGAGCGTAATACGGATAGTAACAATAGAATAAGGATAATAATAACAGTTATAGCGATAATAATAATAATAACAATAAGGATAATAATAATAGTTATAAGGATAAAGACAAGAGGAATAGGGATAATAATAATAGTAATAAGAATAATAATAACAGTTATAGCGATAATAATAATAGTAATAAGGATAAAAAAATAGTTATAAGGATAAAGGCAAGAGTAATGCGGATAGTAACAATAGAATAAGGATAATAATAATAGTTATAAGGATAAAGCCAAGAGGAATAGGGATAATAATAATAGTAATAGGAGTAATAGTAACAGTTATAGCGATTATAATAATACTAATAAGGATAATAATAATAGTAATAAGGATAAAGGCAAGATTAATACGGATAGTAACATTAGAATAAGGATAATAATAACAGTTATAGTGATAATAATAATAATAATAAGGATAATAATAATAGTAATAAGTATAAGAATAGTAGTTATAGCGATAATAATAATAATAATTAGGATAATAATAATAGTTATAAGGATAAAGACAAGAGGAATGGGGATAATAATAATAGTAATAAGAATAATAATAACAGTTATAGCGACAATACTAATAATAATAATAAGGATAATAATAATAGTTATAAGGATAAAGCCAAGAGGTATAGGGATAATAATAATAATAATAATAAGGATAATAATAATAGTAATAAGTATAAGAATAGTAGTTATAGCGATAATAATAATAATAATAAGGATAATAATAATAGTTATAAGGATAAAGACAAGAGGAATAGGGATAATAATAATAGTAATAAGAATAATAATAACAGTTATAGCGATAATAATAATAGTAATAAGAATAATGATAACAGTTATAGCGATTATAATAATACTAATAAGGATAATAATAATAGTAATAAGGATAAAGGCAAGAGTAATACGGATAGTAACATTAGAATAAGGATAATAATAACAGTTATAGCGATAATAATAACAACATACAATATCATATAATATCATAATATCATATATAATAATATAATAATAATAAGGATAATAATAATAGTTATAAGGATAAAGGCAAGAGTAATACAGATAGTAACAATAGAATAAGGATAATAATAATATTTATAAGGATAAAGCCAAGAGGAATAGGGATAATAATAATAGTAATAGGAGTAATAATAACAGTTATAGCGATAATAATAATAGTAATATGTATAAGAATAATAGTTATAAGGATAAAGGCAAAAGTAATACGGATAGTAACAATAGAATAAGGATAAGAATAATAGTTATAACGATAATATTAATAATCATAAGGATAATAATAATAGTTACAAGGATAAGGACAAGAGGAATAGGGATAATAATAATAGTAATAAGAATAATAATAACAGTGATAGCGATAATAATAATAGTAACAAGGATAATAATAGTAGTTATAAGGATAAAGGCAAGTGTAATGCGGAGAGTAACAATAGAATACGGATAATAGTAACAGTTATAAGGATAAAGCCAAGAGGAAAGAGGATAATAATAATAGTGATAAGTGTAATAATAACAGTTATAGCGATAATAATAATAGTAATAAGGATAATAATAATAGTTATAAGGATAAAGGCGAGCGTAATACGGATAGTAACAATAGAATAAGGATAATAATAACAGTTATAGCGACAATAATAATAATAACAATAAGGATAATAATAATAGTTATAAGGATAAAGACAAGAGGAATAGGGATAATAATAATAGTAATAAGAATAATAATAACAGTTATAGCGATAATAATAATAGTAATAAGGATAAAAAAATAGTTATAAGGATAAAGGCAAGAGTAATGCGGATAGTAACAATAGAATAAGGATAATAATAATAGTTATAAGGATAAAGCCAAGAGGAATAGGGATAATAATAATAGTAATAGGAGTAATAGTAACAGTTATAGCGATTATAATAATACTAATAAGGATAATAATAATAGTAATAAGGATAAAGGCAAGATTAATACGGATAGTAACATTAGAATAAGGATAATAATAACAGTTATAGTGATAATAATAATAATAATAAGGATAATAATAATAGTAATAAGTATAAGAATAGTAGTTATAGCGATAATAATAATAATAATTAGGATAATAATAATAGTTATAAGGATAAAGACAAGAGGAATGGGGATAATAATAATAGTAATAAGAATAATAATAACAGTTATAGCGACAATACTAATAATAATAATAAGGATAATAATAATAGTTATAAGGATAAAGCCAAGAGGTATAGGGATAATAATAATAATAATAATAAGGATAATAATAATAGTAATAAGTATAAGAATAGTAGTTATAGCGATAATAATAATAATAATAAGGATAATAATAATAGTTATAAGGATAAAGACAAGAGGAATAGGGATAATAATAATAGTAATAAGAATAATAATAACAGTTATAGCGATAATAATAATAGTAATAAGAATAATGATAACAGTTATAGCGATTATAATAATACTAATAAGGATAATAATAATAGTAATAAGGATAAAGGCATGAGTAATACGGATAGTAACATTAGAATAAGGATAATAATAACAGTTATAGCGATAATAATAACAACATACAATATCATATAATATCATAATATCATATATAATAATATAATAATAATAAGGATAATAATAATAGTTATAAGGATAAAGGCAAGAGTAATACAGATAGTAACAATAGAATAAGGATAATAATAACAGTTATAGCGATAAAAATAATAATAATAAGGATAATAATAATAGTTACAAGGATAAATAGAAGAGGAATAGGGATAATAATAATAGTAATAAGGATAAAAAAATAGTTATAAGGATGAAGGCAAGAGTAATGCGGATAGTAACAATAGAATGAGGATAATAATAATAGTAATAAGAATAATAATAACAGTTATTGCGATAATAATAAAAGTAATAAGGATAAAAAAATAGTTATAAGGATAAAGACAAGAGTAATACGGATAGTAACAATAGAATAAGGATAAGAATAATAGTTATAGCGATAATATTAATAATCATAAGGATAATAATAATAGTTACAAGGATAAGGACAAGAGGAATAGGGATAATAATAATAGTAATAAGAATAATAATAACAGTGATAGCGATAATAATAATAGTAACAAGGATAATAATAGTAGTTATATGGATAAAGGCAAGTGTAATGCGGATAGTAACAATAGAATAAGGATAATAATAATAGTTATAAGGATAAAGCCAAGAGGAATAGGGATAATAATAATAGTAATAGGAGTAATAGTAACAGTTATAGCGATTATAATAATACTAATAAGGATAATAATAATCGTTATAAGGATAAAGGCAAGAGTAATACGGATAGTAAAAATAGCATGAGGATAATAATAACAGTTATAGCGATAACAATAATAATAATAATAAGGATAATAATAATAATAATAGGGATAAAGGCAAGAGTAATACGGATAGTAACATTAGAATAAGGATAATAATAACAGTTATAGCGATAATAATAATAATAATAAGGATAATAATAATAGTGATAAGTATAATAGTAACAGTTATAGCGATTATAATAATAGTAATAAGGGTAATAATAATAGTTATAAGGATAAAGACAAGAGTAATACGGATAGTAACAATAGAATAAGGATAATAATAATATTTATAAGGATAAAGACAAGAGGAATAGGAATAATAATAATAGTAATAAGAATAATAATAACAGTTATAGCGATAATAATAATAATAATAATAATAAGGATAATAATAATGGTTATAAGGATAAAGCCAAGAGGAATAGGGATAATAATAATAGTAACAAGCATAAGAATAGTAGTTATAGCGATAATAATAATAATAATAAGGATAGTAATAATAGTTATAAGAATAAAGACAAGAGGAATAGGGATAATAATAATAGTAATAAGTATAAGAATAGTAGTTATAGCGATAATAATAATAACAATAAGGATAATAATAATAGTTATAAGGATAAAGACAAGAGGAATAGGGATAATAATAATAGTAATAAGAATAATAATAACAGTTATAGCGATAATAATAATAGTAATATGTATAAGAATAATAGTTATAAGGATAAAGGCAAAAGTAATACGGATAGTAACAATAGAATAAGGATAAGAATAATAGTTATAACGATAATATTAATAATCATAAGGATAATAATAATAGTTACAAGGATAAGGACAAGAGGAATAGGGATAATAATAATAGTAATAAGAATAATAATAACAGTGATAGCGATAATAATAATAGTAACAAGGATAATAATAGTAGTTATAAGGATAAAGGCAAGTGTAATGCGGAGAGTAACAATAGAATACGGATAATAATAACAGTTATAAGGATAAAGCCAAGAGGAAAGAGGATAATAATAATAGTGATAAGTGTAATAATAACAGTTATAGCGATAATAATAATAGTAATAAGGATAATAATAATAGTTATAAGGATAAAGGCGAGCGTAATACGGATAGTAACAATAGAATAAGGATAATAATAACAGTTATAGCGATAATAATAATAATAACAAGAAGGATAATAATAATAGTTATAAGGATAAAGACAAGAGGAATAGGGATAATAATAATAGTAATAAGAATAATAATAACAGTTATAGCGATAATAATAATAGTAATAAGGATAAAAAAATAGTTATCAGGATAAAGGCAAGAGTAATGCGGATAGTAACAATAGAATAAGGATAATAATAATAGTTATAAGGATAAAGCCAAGAGGAATAGGGATAATAATAATAGTAATAGGAGTAATAGTAACAGTTATAGCGATTATAATAATACTAATAAGGATAATAATAATAGTAATAAGGATAAAGGCAAGAGTAATACGGATAGTAACATTAGAATAAGGATAATAATAACAGTTATAGTGATAATAATAATAATAATAAGGATAATAATAATAGTAATAAGTATAAGAATAGTAGTTATAGCGATAATAATAATAATAATTAGGATAATAATAATAGTTATAAGGATAAAGACAAGAGGAATGGGGATAATAATAATAGTAATAAGAATAATAATAACAGTTATAGCGACAATACTAATAATAATAATAAGGATAATAATAATAGTTATAAGGATAAAGCCAAGAGGTATAGGGATAATAATAATAATAATAATAAGGATAATAATAATAGTAATAAGTATAAGAATAGTAGTTATAGCGATAATAATAATAATAATAAGGATAATAATAATAGTTATAAGGATAAAGACAAGAGGAATAGGGATAATAATAATAGTAATAAGAATAATGATAACAGATATAGCGATTATAATAATACTAATAAGGATAATAATAATAGTAATAAGGATAAAGGCAAGAGTAATACGGATAGTAACATTAGAATAAGGATAATAATAACAGTTATAGCGATAATAATAACAACATACAATATCATATAATATCATAATATCATATATAATAATATAATAATAATAAGGATAATAATAATAGTTATAAGGATAAAGGCAAGAGTAATACAGATAGTAACAATAGAATAAGGATAATAATAACAGTTATAGCGATAAAAATAATAATAATAAGGATAATAATAATAGTTACAAGGATAAATACAAGAGGAATAGGTATAATAATAATAGTAATAAGGATAAAAAAATAGTTATAAGGATGAAGGCAAGAGTAATGCGGATAGTAACAATAGAATGAGGATAATAATAATAGTAATAAGAATAATAATAACAGTTATTGCGATAATAATAAAAGTAATAAGGATAAAAAAATAGTTATAAGGATAAAGACAAGAGTAATACGGATAGTAACAATAGAATAAGGATAAGAATAATAGTTATAGCGATAATATTAATAATCATAAGGATAATAATAATAGTTACAAGGATAAGGACAAGAGGAATAGGGATAATAATAATAGTAATAAGAATAATAATAACAGTGATAGCGATAATAATAATAGTAACAAGGATAATTATAGTAGTTATATGGATAAAGGCAAGTGTAATGCGGATAGTAACAATAGAATAAGGATAATAATAATAGTTATAAGGATAAAGCCAAGAGGAATAGGGATAATAATAATAGTAATAGGAGTAATAGTAACAGTTATAGCGATTATAATAATACTAATAAGGATAATAATGATAGTAATAAGGATAAAGGCAAGAGTAATACGGATAGTAACATTAGAATAAGGATAATAATAACAGTTATAGTGATAATAATAATAATAATAAGGATAATAATAATAGTAATAAGTATAAGAATAGTAGTTATAGCGATAATAATAATAATAATTAGGATAATAATAATAGTTATAAGGATAAAGACAAGAGGAATAGGGATAATAATAATAGTAATAAGAATAATAATAACAGTTATAGCGATAATACTAATAATAATAATTAGGATAATAATAATAGTTATAAGGATAAAGCCAAGAGGTATAGGGATAATAATAATAATAATAATAAGGATAATAATAATAGTAATAAGTATAAGAATAGTAGTTATAGCGATAATAATAATAATAATAAGGATAATAATAATAGTTATAAGGATAAAGACAAGAGGAATAGGGATAATAATAATAGTAATAAGAATAATAATAACAGTTATAGCGATAATAATAATAGTAATAATAAGGATAATAATAACAGTTATAAGGATAAAGCCAAGAGGAAAGAGGATAATAATAATAGTGATAAGTATAATAATAACAGTTATAGCGATTATAATAATAGTAATAAGGATAATAATAATAGTTATAAGGATAAAGACAAGAGTAATACGGATAGTAACAATAGAATAAGGATAATAATAATATTTATAAGGATAAAGACAAGAGGAATAGGAATAATAATAATAGTAATAAGAATAATAATAACAGTTATAGCGATAATAATAATAATAATAAGGATAATAATAATGTTTATAAGGATAAAGCCAAGAGGAATAGGGATAATAATAATAGTAATAAGCATAAGAATAGTAGTTATAGCGATAATAATAATAATAATAAGGATAATAATAATAGTTATAAGGATAAAGACAAGAGGAATAGGGATAATAATAATAGTAATAAGAATAATAATAACTGTTATAGCGATAATAATAATAGTTATAAGGATAAAGGCAAGAGTAATGCGGATAGTAACAATAGAATAAGGATAATAATAATAGTTATAAGGATAAAGCCAAGAAGAATAGGGATAATTATAATAGTAATAGGAGTAATAGTAACAGTTATAGCGATTATAATAATACTAATAAGGATAATAATAATCGTTATAAGGATAAAGGCAAGAGTAATACGGATAGTAACAATAGCATGAGGATAATGATAACAGTTATAGCGATAATAATAATAATAATAATAAGGATAATAATAATAGTAATAAGGATAAAGGCAAGAGTAATACGGATAGTAACATTAGAATAAGGATAATAATAACAGTTATAGCGAAAATAATAACAACATACAATATCATATAATATCATAATATCATATATAATAATATAATAATAATAAGGATAATAATAATAGTTATAAGGATAAAGGCAAGAGTAATACAGATAGTAACAATAGAATAAGGATAATAATAACAGTTATAGCGATAAAAATAATAATAATAAGGATAATAATAATAGTTACAAGGATAAATACAAGAGGAATAGGGATAATAATAATAGTAATAAGGATAAAAAAATAGTTATAAGGATAAAGGCAAGAGTAATACGGATAGTAACAATAGAATAAGGATAATAATAATAGTTATAAGGATAAAGCCAAGAGGAATAGGGATAATAATAATAGTAATAGGAGTAATAGTAACAGTTATAGCGATTATAATAATACTAATAAGGATAATAATAATAGTAATAAGGATAAAGGCAAGAGTAATACGGATAGTAACATTAGAATAAGGATAATAATAACAGTTATAGTGATGATAATAATAATAATAAGGATAATAATAATAGTAATAAGTATAAGAATAGTAGTTATAGCGATAATAATAATAATAATTAGGATAATAATAATAGTTATAAGGATAAAGACAAGAGGAATAGGGATAATAATAATAGTAATAAGAATAATAATAACAGTTATAGCGATAATACTAATAATAATAATTAGGATAATAATAATAGTTATAAGGATAAAGCCAAGAGGTATAGGGATAATAATAATAATAATAATAAGGATAATAATAATAGTAATAAGTATAAGAATAGTAGTTATAGCGATAATAATAATAATAATAAGGATAATAATAATAGTTATAAGGATAAAGACAAGAGGAATAGGGATAATAATAATAGTAATAAGAATAATAATAACAGTTATAGGGATAATAATAATAGTAATAATAAGGATAATAATAACAGTTATAAGGATAAAGCCAAGAGGAAAGAGGATAATAATAATAGTGATAAGTATAATAATAACAGTTATAGCGATTATAATAATAGTAATAAGGGTAATAATAATAGTTATAAGGATAAAGACATGAGTTATACGGATAGTAACAATAGAATAAGGATAATAATAATATTTATAAGGATAAAGACAAGAGGAATAGGAATAATAATAATAGTAATAAGAATAATAATAACAGTTATAGCGATAATAATAATAATAATAAGGATAATAATAATGGTTATAAGGATAAAGCCAAGAGGAATAGGGATAATAATAATAGTAATAGGAGTAAAAATAACAGTTATAGCGATAATAATAATAGTAATAAGGATAATAATAATAGTTATAAGGATAAAGGCGAGCCTAATACGGATAGTAACAATAGAATAAGGATAAGAATAATAGTTATAGCGATAATAATAATAATAATTAGGATAATAATAATAGTTATAAGGATGAAGACAAGAGGAATAGGGATAATAATAATAGTAATAAGAATAATAATAACAGTTATAGCGATAATAATAATGGTTATAAGGATAAAGCCAAGAGGAATAGGGATAATAATAATAGTAATAAGCATAGGAATAGTAGTTATAGCGATAATAATAATAATAATAAGGATAGTAATAATAGTTATAAGGATAAAGCCAAGATGAATAGGGATAATATTAATAGTGATAAGTATAATAATAACAGTTATAGCGATTATAATAATACTAATAAGGATAATAATAATCGTTATAACGATAAAGGCGAGCGTAATACGGATAGTAACAATAGAATAAGGATAAGAATAATAGTTATAGCGATAATAATAATAATAATTAGGATAATAATAATAGTTATAAGGATAAAGACAAGAGGAATAGGGATAATAATAATAGTAATAAGAATAATAATGACAGTTATAGCGATAATAATAATAATAATAATAATAAGGATAATAATAATGGTTATAAGGATAAAGCCAAGAGGAATAGGGATAATAATAATAGTAATAAGCATAAGAATAGTAGTTATAGCGATAATAATAATAATAATAAGGATAGTAATAATAGTTATAAGGATAAAGACAAGAGGAATAGGGATAATAATAATAGTAATAAGTATAAGAATAGTAGCTATAGCGATAATAATAATAACAATAAGGATAATAATAATAGTTATAAGGATAAAGACAAGAGGAACAGGGATAATAATAATAGTAATAAGAATAATAATAACAGTTATAGCGATAATAATAATAGTAATAAGGATAAAAAAATAGTTATAAGGATAAAGGCAAGAGTACTGCGGATAGTAACAATAGAATAATAATAATAATAATACTTATAAGGATAAAGCCAAGAAGAATAGGGATAATAATAATAGTAATAGGAGTAATAGTAACAGTTATAGCGATTATAATAATACTAATAAGGATAATAATAATCGTTATAAGGATAAAGGCAAAAGTAATACGGATAGTAACAATAGAATAAGGATAAGAATAATAGTTATAGCGATAATATTAATAATCATAAGGATAATAATAATAGTTACAAGGATAAGGACAAGAGAAATAGGGATAATAATAATAGTAATAAGAATAATAATAACAGTGATAGCGATAATAATAATGGTAACAAGGATAATAATAGTAGTTATAAGGATAAAGGCCAGTGTAATGCGGATAGTAACAATAGAATAAGGATAATAATAACAGTTATAGCGATAAAAATAATAATAATAAGGATAATAATAATAGTTACAAGGATAAATACAAGAGGAATAGGGAAAATAATAATAGTAATAAGGATAAAAAAATAGTTATAAGCATAAAGGCAAGAGTAATGCGGATAGTAACAATAGAATGAGGATAATAATAATAGTAATAAGAATAATAATAACAGTTATTGCGATAATCATAATAGTAAAAAGGATAAAAAAATACTTATAAGGATAAAGACAAGAGTAATACGGATAGTAACAATAGAATAAGGATAATAATAATATTTATAAGGATAAAGCCAAGAGGAATAGGGATAATAATAATAGTAATAAGAATAATAATAACAGTTATAGCGATAATAATAATAATAATAAGGATAATAATAATGGTTATAAGGATAAAGCCAAGAGGAATAGGGATAATAATAATAGTAATAAGCATAAGAATAGTAGTTATAGCGATAATAATAATAATAATAAGGATAGTAATAATAGTTATAAGGATAAAGACAAGAGGAATAGGGATAATAATAATAGTAATAAGTATAAGAATAGTAGTTATAGCGATAATAATAATAACAATAAGGATAATAATAATAGTTATAAGGATAAAGACAAGAGGAATAGGGATAATAATAATAGTAATAAGAATAATAATAACTGTTATAGCGATAATAATAATAGTTATAAGGATAAAGGCAAGAGTAATGCGGATAGTAACAATAGAATAAGGATAATAATAATAGTTATAAGGATAAAGCCAAGAAGAATAGGGATAATTATAATAGTAATAGGAGTAATAGTAACAGTTATAGCGATTATAATAATACTAATAAGGATAATAATAATCGTTATAAGGATAAAGGCAAGAGTAATACGGATAGTAACAATAGCATGAGGATAATGATAACAGTTATAGCGATAATAATAATAATAATAACAAGGATAATAATAATAGTAATAAGGATAAAGGCAAGAGTAATACGGATAGTAACATTAGAATAAGGATAATAATAACAGTTATAGCGATAATAATAACAACATACAATATCATATAATATCATAATATCATATATAATAATATAATAATAATAAGGATAATAATAATAGTTATAAGGATAAAGGCAAGAGTAATACAGATAGTAACAATAGAATAAGGATAATAATAACAGTTATAGCGATAAAAATAATAATAATAAGGATAATAATAATAGTTACAAGGATAAATACAAGAGGAATAGGGATAATAATAATAGTAATAAGGATAAAAAAATAGTTATAAGGATAAAGGCAAGAGTAATACGGATAGTAACAATAGAATAAGGATAATAATAATATTTATAAGGATAAAGCCAAGAGGAATAGGGATAATAATAATAGTAATAAGAATAATAATAACTGTTATAGCGATAATAATAATAGTTATAAGGATAAAGGCAAGAGTAATGCGGATAGTAACAATAGAATAAGGATAATAATAATAGTTATAAGGATAAAGCCAAGAAGAATAGGGATAATTATAATAGTAATAGGAGTAATAGTAACAGTTATAGCGATTATAATAATACTAATAAGGATAATAATAATCGTTATAAGGATAAAGGCACGAGTAATACGGATAGTAACAATAGCATGAGGATAATGATAACAGTTATAGCGATAATAATAATAATAATAATAAGGATAATAATAATAGTAATAAGGATAAAGGCAAGAGTAATACGGATAGTAACATTAGAATAAGGATAATAATAACAGTTATAGCGATAATAATAACAACATACAATATCATATAATATCATAATATCATATATAATAATATAATAATAATAAGGATAATAATAATAGTTATAAGGATAAAGACAAGAGTAATACGGATAGTAACAATAGCATGAGGATAATGATAACAGTTATAGCGATAATAATAATAATAATAATAAGGATAATAATAATAGTAATAAGGATAAAGGCAAGAGTAATACGGATAGTAACATTAGAATAAGGATAATAATAACAGTTATAGCGATAATAATAACAACATACAATATCATATAATATCATAATATCATATATAATAATATAATAATAATAAGGATAATAATAATAGTTATAAGGATAAAGGCAAGAGTAATACAGATAGTAACAATAGAATAAGGATAATAATAACAGTTATAGCGATAAAAATAATAATAATAAGGATAATAATAATAGTTACAAGGATAAATACAAGAGGAATAGGGATAATAATAATAGTAATAAGGATAAAAAAATAGTTATAAGGATAAAGGCAAGAGTAATACGGATAGTAACAATAGAATAAGGATAATAATAATAGTTATAAGGATAAAGCCAAGAGGAATAGGGATAATAATAATAGTAATAGGAGTAATAGTAACAGTTATAGCGATTATAATAATACTAATAAGGATAATAATAATAGTAATAAGGATAAAGGCAAGAGTAATACGGATAGTAACATTAGAATAAGGATAATAATAACAGTTATAGTGATAATAATAATAATGATAAGGATAATAATAATAGTAATAAGTATAAGAATAGTAGTTATAGCGATAATAATAATAATAATTAGGATAATAATAATAGTTATAAGGATAAAGACAAGAGGAATAGGGATAATAATAATAGTAATAAGAATAATAATAACAGTTATAGCGATAATACTAATAATAATAATTAGGATAATAATAATAGTTATAAGGATAAAGCCAAGAGGTATAGGGATAATAATAATAATAATAATAAGGATAATAATAATAGTAATAAGTATAAGAATAGTAGTTATAGCGATAATAATAATAATAATAAGGATAATAATAATAGTTATAAGGATAAAGACAAGAGGAATAGGGATAATAATAATAGTAATAAGAATAATAATAACAGTTATAGGGATAATAATAATAGTAATAATAAGGATAATAATAACAGTTATAAGGATAAAGCCAAGAGGAAAGAGGATAATAATAATAGTGATAAGTATAATAATAACAGTTATAGCGATTATAATAATAGTAATAAGGGTAATAATAATAGTTATAAGGATAAAGACAAGAGTAATACGGATAGTAACAATAGAATAAGGATAATAATAATATTTATAAGGATAAAGACAAGAGGAATAGGAATAATAATAATAGTAATAAGAATAATAATAACAGTTATAGCGATAATAATAATAATAATAAGGATAATAATAATGGTTATAAGGATAAAGCCAAGAGGAATAGGGATAATAATAATAGTAATAAGCATAAGAATAGTAGTTATAGCGATAATAATAATAATAATAAGGATAGTAATAATAGTTATAAGGATAAAGACAAGAGGAATAGGGATAATAATAATAGTAATAAGTATAAGAATAGTAGCTATAGCGATAATAATAATAACAATAAGGATAATAATAATAGTTATAAGGATAAAGACAAGAGGAATAGGGATAATAATAATAGTAATAAGAATAATAATAACAGTTATAGCGATAATAATAATAGTAATAAGGATAAAAAAATAGTTATAAGGATAAAGGCAAGAGTAATACGGATAGTAACAATAGAATAAGGATAATAATAATAGTTATAAGGATAAAGCCAAGAGGAATAGGGATAATAATAATAGTAATAGGAGTAATAGTAACAGTTATAGCGATTATAATAATACTAATAAGGATAATAATAATAGTAATAAGGATAAAGGCAAGAGTAATACGGATAGTAACATTAGAATGAGGATAATAATAATAGTAATAAGAATAATAATAACAGTTATTGCGATAATCATAATAGTAAAAAGGATAAAAAAATACTTATAAGGATAAAGACAAGAGTAATACGGATAGTAACAATAGAATAAGGATAATAATAATATTTATAAGGATAAAGCCAAGAGGAATAGGGATAATAATAATAGTAATAAGAATAATAATAACAGTTATAGCGATAATAATAATAATAATAAGGATAATAATAATGGTTATAAGGATAAAGCCAAGAGGAATAGGGATAATAATAATAGTAATAAGCATAAGAATAGTAGTTATAGCGATAATAATAATAATAATAAGGATAATAATAATGGTTATAAGGATAAAGCCAAGAGGAATAGGGATAATAATAATAGTAATAAGCATGAGAATAGTAGTTATAGCGATAATAATAATAATAATAAGGATAGTAATAATAGTTATAAGGATAAAGACAAGAGGAATAGGGATAATAATAATAGTAATAAGTATAAGAATAGTAGCTATAGCGATAATAATAATAACAATAAGGATAATAATAATAGTTATAAGGATAAAGACAAGAGGAATAGGGATAATAATAATAGTAATAAGAATAATAATAACAGTTATAGCGATAATAATAATAGTAATAAGGATAAAAAAATAGTTATAAGGATAAAGGCAAGAGTAATACGGATAGTAACAATAGAATAAGGATAATAATAATAGTTATAAGGATAAAGCCAAGAGGAATAGGGATAATAATAATAGTAATAGGAGTAATAGTAACAGTTATAGCGATTATAATAATACTAATAAGGATAATAATAATAGTAATAAGGATAAAGGCAAGAGTAATACGGATAGTAACATTAGAATGAGGATAATAATAATAGTAATAAGAATGATACTAACAGTTATTGCGATAATCATAATAGTAAAAAGGATAAAAAAATACTTATAAGGATAAAGACAAGAGTAATACGGATAGTAACAATAGAATAAGGATAATAATAATATTTATAAGGATAAAGCCAAGAGGAATAGGGATAATAATAATAGTAATAAGAATAATAATAACAGTTATAGCGATAATAATAATAATAATAAGGATAATAATAATGGTTATAAGGATAAAGCCAAGAGGAAAGAGGATAATAATAATAGTGATAAGTATAATAATAACAGTTATAGCGATTATAATAATAGTAATAAGGGTAATAATAATAGTTATAAGGATAAAGACAAGAGTAATACGGATAGTAACAATAGAATAAGGATAATAATAATATTTATAAGGATAAAGACAAGAGGAATAGGAATAATAATAATAGTAATAAGAATAATAATAACAGTTATAGCGATAATAATAATAATAATAAGGATAATAATAATGGTTATAAGGATAAAGCCAAGAGGAATAGGGATAATAATAATAGTAATAAGCATAAGAATAGTAGTTATAGCGATAATAATAATAATAATAAGGATAGTAATAATAGTTATAAGGATAAAGACAAGAGGAATAGGGATAATAATAATAGTAATAAGTATAAGAATAGTAGCTATAGCGATAATAATAATAACAATAAGGATAATAATAATAGTTATAAGGATAAAGACAAGAGGAATAGGGATAATAATAATAGTAATAAGAATAATAATAACAGTTATAGCGATAATAATAATAGTAATAAGGATAAAAAAATAGTTATAAGGATAAAGGCAAGAGTAATACGGATAGTAACAATAGAATAAGGATAATAATAATAGTTATAAGGATAAAGCCAAGAGGAATAGGGATAATAATAATAGTAATAGGAGTAATAGTAACAGTTATAGCGATTATAATAATACTAATAAGGATAATAATAATAGTAATAAGGATAAAGGCAAGAGTAATACGGATAGTAACATTAGAATGAGGATAATAATAATAGTAATAAGAATAATAATAACAGTTATTGCGATAATCATAATAGTAAAAAGGATAAAAAAATACTTATAAGGATAAAGACAAGAGTAATACGGATAGTAACAATAGAATAAGGATAATAATAATATTTATAAGGATAAAGCCAAGAGGAATAGGGATAATAATAATAGTAATAAGAATAATAATAACAGTTATAGCGATAATAATAATAATAATAAGGATAATAATAATGGTTATAAGGATAAAGCCAAGAGGAATAGGGATAATAATAATAGTAATAAGCATAAGAATAGTAGTTATAGCGATAATAATAATAATAATAAGGATAATAATAATGGTTATAAGGATAAAGCCAAGAGGAATAGGGATAATAATAATAGTAATAAGCATAAGAATAGTAGTTATAGCGATAATAATAATAATAATAAGGATAGTAATAATAGTTATAAGGATAAAGACAAGAGGAATAGGGATAATAATAATAGTAATAAGTATAAGAATAGTAGCTATAGCGATAATAATAATAACAATAAGGATAATAATAATAGTTATAAGGATAAAGACAAGAGGAATAGGGATAATAATAATAGTAATAAGAATAATAATAACAGTTATAGCGATAATAATAATAGTAATAAGGATAAAAAAATAGTTATAAGGATAAAGGCAAGAGTAATACGGATAGTAACAATAGAATAAGGATAATAATAATAGTTATAAGGATAAAGCCAAGAGGAATAGGGATAATAATAATAGTAATAGGAGTAATAGTAACAGTTATAGCGATTATAATAATACTAATAAGGATAATAATAATAGTAATAAGGATAAAGGCAAGAGTAATACGGATAGTAACATTAGAATGAGGATAATAATAATAGTAATAAGAATAATAATAACAGTTATTGCGATAATCATAATAGTAAAAAGGATAAAAAAATACTTATAAGGATAAAGACAAGAGTAATACGGATAGTAACAATAGAATAAGGATAATAATAATATTTATAAGGATAAAGCCAAGAGGAATAGGGATAATAATAATAGTAATAAGAATAATAATAACAGTTATAGCGATAATAATAATAATAATAAGGATAATAATAATGGTTATAAGGATAAAGCCAAGAGGAATAGGGATAATAATAATAGTAATAAGCATAAGAATAGTAGTTATAGCGATAATAATAATAATAATAAGGATAGTAATAATAGTTATAAGGATAAAGACAAGAGGAATAGGGATAATAATAATAGTAATAAGTATAAGAATAGTAGTTATAGCGATAATAATAATAACAATAAGGATAATAATAATAGTTATAAGGATAAAGACAAGAGGAATAGGGATAATAATAATAGTAATAAGAATAATAATAACTGTTATAGCGATAATAATAATAGTTATAAGGATAAAGGCAAGAGTAATGCGGATAGTAACAATAGAATAAGGATAATAATAATAGTTATAAGGATAAAGCCAAGAAGAATAGGGATAATTATAATAGTAATAGGAGTAATAGTAACAGTTATAGCGATTATAATAATACTAATAAGGATAATAATAATCGTTATAAGGATAAAGGCAAAAGTAATACGGATAGTAACAATAGAATAAGGATAAGAATAATAGTTATAGCGATAATATTAATAATCAGAAGGATAATAATAATAGTTACAAGGATAAGGACAAGAGAAATAGGGATAATAATAATAGTAATAAGAATAATAATAACAGTGATAGCGATAATAATAATGGTAACAAGGATAATAATAGTAGTTATAAGGATAAAGGCCAGTGTAATGCGGATAGTAACAATAGAATAAGGATAATAATAATAGTTATAAGGATAAAGCCAAGAGGAATAGGGATAATAATAATAGTAATAAGAATAATAATAATAGTTATAGCGATAATAATAATAACAATAAGGATAATAATAATAGTTATAAGGATAAAGACAAGAGGAATAGGGATAATAATAATAGTAATAAGAATAATAATAACAGTTATAGCGATAATAATAATAGTAATAAGGTGTTAACGCTCGTGATTGAAATAGATTCGTTCGAGCCTTGTTGTATATTGCACGTGGTGTGCCGACTAAATTTGTTCTAAACTATGCTATTTATAACTATTCCTTGCCCGAAGGACCACTCCAAACTTGGAGACTATACGAAAACTAAAGTGCGAGCTGTTGAGAGTGTATACTAGATGGAAGACTGTTTGAGAGTAAGTGAATCCTGCAGGACTATTTCCTGAGGAAGAAAACTCGGAGGACGGGGTGTTTGTCCTGATTGGTGTCTTTTTGTACCAATCGTAACGTTTAAAAAAGGACATCATCCTACCCCGTGCGCCCTTAGCGCGATCCGTGCGGAGTACGATGTGTCGTGTGGAGGTGGAAAAGGAGAAAGTGCACGTAAGACAGAATTTCCGTTGGGTTGTCAACAAGGGGACCTGGTTTATGTCGCCTAGGCCCTGTCCTCGGACCCTCAGGAAATTCGCGTTCATGGCACTGGCAATTAGCTGTTGAGACCGTCGACAGAACTTGGACACAGAAATCGTAAATTGTAAAATACAAAGGACTCTCAAAAACGGCTCTGGTACTTGCATGCCATGAACGCGCTAGCAACGTGCAGGCCAAATGTTAGTCCCGTGTACAAATTGCTAGCTGCTCTCGTGAATCGAACCCCATCGTAAATTCCACATTTCTAAAGAACTTGTAAAAACTAGATTCTAAATTTATGCTGCGAAACACTAACAATTACAAAACTATATTCTAAAGCTAGGCCTAAACATACCGCCCACCTTGAACAACTCGCGTTCAACAGAGCTAATCGTAGTTCACTAGTTCGTGCGGTCAAAGTTATTAAAATAATTAATATAATACAATGTGTTCGGTCACATAAACGCAATCGGAGATATTTAACACTAAATCGAAATCTATATACAGCTAACAATATAAAACAGATTACACACTATACACATCAAACTGATTGTCCTTAAGCAGAGTTTTCTGCGTCTGGTAAAAGGCAAATTTTCGTTACGGATCTCTTAGTGAGTCCGTCTAATGTCCTTAATGTTACCACTCGGGTGATGTCGTCGAGTCCATGGTGAAGCTCAATTATTCTACCCAGACGCCATCTCATTGGTGGGATGTTGTCCTCCTTGATTAGGACTAGAGCTCCAATTTTGACATCCCCAGAAGAATCCAGCTTCCATTTATGTCGTTGTTGTAGCTCATGAAGGTATTCTTGGTGCCATCGCTTCCAAAAATGTTGCACCATCTGCTGAATGAGCTGGAACCTGTTCAGTCTATTTTGGCTTATATGAGTTACATCTGGTTGAGGAATTGCCATTAGCGCATCGCCGATTAAAAAATGCCCTGGTGTTAAAGGTGTAAGATCTGTTGGATCACTGGACAAAGGATGCAAAGGACGGGAATTTAAGCAAGCTTCAATTTGCGTAAGAATCGTATACAGCTCCTCGTATGTTAGACGCTGCTCACCAATAACTCTCCTTAAGTGCGTTTTTACCTGCTTAACACCTCCCTCCCACAATCCACCAAAATGTGGTGCATATGGTGGTATCAAGTGCCATTCTATGCCTTCTTCCGCTAAGGTACGTTGAATCTTTGAGTTGTGTTCCGAACTATTTACCAAAATTCCTAACTCCTTTAATTGATTTTTCGCGCCAATGAAGTTTTTTCCATTGTCAGAATGGATCGAATTGCATCGGCCACGGCGAGATATAAAACGGTACAGACAGTTAAGAAAGGCGTCGGTCGACAGGTCAGTAGCAAGTTCTATATGAATGGCCTTAGTCGAGAAACAAACAAATAAGCAGATATAAGTTTTACGCGCTACGCGACCACGTCCCCTTTCCTGTATTAACACGGGGCCTGCATAGTCTACTCCGCAGGTAGAAAATGCCCGAGTCGGAGTGACTCTTTCGGCAGGTAGGTCACCCATTCTGTATGAACCACTAATGGGATTCGCGCGAAAGCAATTTATACACTGGCGCACAATTTTTCTAACGGTCCGTCTACCAGACAATATCCAAAATTTATTCCTCAAAGAGGCTAGTGTTCGTTGAGAACCGGCATGCAATAATCTAATGTGTTCATGTCTAACGATTAAAGTGGTGAGCGGATGCGATGTAGGAAGAATCATTGGATGTTTCTGTTCGTACTCGATGTTAGCATGTTTTAGTCTCCCGCCCACCCTGATTAACCCACCTTCATCCAGAAAAGGATTCAGACTGGTTAATCGGCCTTGTGAACACGCAGGTTTATTTTTTATGAGAGACTCGAGTTCTATAGCGAAATGTCTACGTTGCACAATACCCACGAGGACCTTTTCTGCCTTGAGCAATTCTGTTGTCGTTATCAAATTATTGTTTCGATCGTCAGGGACTCTATTCGCATGAATCTTCCTTCGAAGATTTGTTATAAACCTAAGACAATATGCGGTCACGCGAAGTAATTTCGGATATGAGGAGTATCGCGAAACCAAGTCAAATGAATTAGCTGTGGAGAGGCTAGATGCGGCCACTAGTGCCGTCTTGGTTTGTCTTGCTTCAGGTACGAATTCCGCTACAGGTTCGGCAGAAGGCCATTTGTGCGATTCTTGTGAAAGCCATAAGGGCCCGTGCCACCACAAGGAGCTATCTTTAATTGAAGAGAGATTGACTCCTCGCGATATCAAATCCGCGGGATTGTCACCGGACAATACATGTTTCCAATGCTTAGACGACGTAAGCTGCTGAATTTCTGAGACTCGATTTGCAATAAAGGTTTTCCATCTACATGGTTCATTTCTAATCCACGCTAAAGTTATGGTAGAATCGGTCCAATAATGTTCGCGCAAGTTGGGGATGTTTAATGCCTTTTTAGCTTTATCTGCTAAGAGTGCTAATAAAAGAGCGCCGCACAATTCTAGACGGGGCAAACTAGTTGTCTTTAAAGGTGCAACACGTGATTTAGCACATAACAATTGGGTTTGCCAAGACCCTTCGTCCGTGCGGGTGCGCAGGTAGACTGCAGCCCCGTACGCCTTTTCGGAAGCGTCCGAGAACCCGTGTAACTCTATTCTTTGTTTAATATTGCCTACTACTCGACGCGGAATTGCTAATGACGCAAGATCACGCAATTCATTTCGAAAACTATCCCAGCGCGTATGAATGTCCTGCGGTAGACTTTCATCCCAGCTGACTTGAAGTTGCCAAAGTTCTTGCATTATTAATTTAGCTTTAACAATCACAGGACCAATAAGACCGAGGGGATCAAAAATTTGTGCTATTTCTGACAAAACACTGCGTTTTGTGATTTTGCCCGATCGAGAACCTACAAGTGAATATCGCAGTTCATCTAACTCAACTGACCACAATAAACCTAGAATTTTGGATTCTTTATCAACTGGCTTAATCTCAACATGGCAAATCGAACTATCCTGTTCACGACTAACTATTCTAGAATCATTACTAGCCCATTTTCGAAGGTGAAATCCAGCCTGCGCTAAAACTAATGTCAGTGATTGCCGCAATTCGATGGCTTCTTCAACACTATCGGATCCTGACAGCA
Source organism: Megachile ligniseca (assembly GCA_945859555.1). NCBI lineage: Eukaryota > Metazoa > Arthropoda > Insecta > Hymenoptera > Megachilidae > Megachile > Megachile ligniseca. The sequence continues at coordinate 275,696 of CAMAOC010000027.1, read as the reverse complement.
GGTCATCAACATAAAAATCACTCGAAATTACTTCACTCACAGACGGAAGTGATTGTGCGTGATCCTCTGCGATCTGTTTAAGAGCTCGCGTAGCCAAAAATGAAGAGGATGCGGTGCCATACGTGACAGTATTCAGTTCATAAATTTTGATGGGTTTGTCCTCGCTATCTCGCCATAATATACGCTGATATCGACGATCTTCTGCTCGCACTAGAACCTGCCTATACATTTTTTCAATGTCTGCAGAAATTACGACACAATGTTTTCTAAATCTAATCAAAATACTAATGAGGTCGCTCTGTACCGTTGGACCTACCAATTGCGCGTCATTTATTGAAATTCCAGATGAGGTTTTCGCGGAGCCGTCGAATACAACACGAATTTTGGTAGTTGTGCTAGACTCTTTGAAAACAGCGTGGTGAGGCAAATAGTAAGATGATTTGGATTCTATTGGATGTTTATTGCTAATTGACGACATATGATCTAAGGCCTCGTATTCATGCATGAATTCTACATATTGTTTTCTAAGTTCAGGGTTTCTTCTAAATTTTGCTTCTAAATTGAGAAACCGCCTTTCCGCCTGCGAGAATGACTCACCTAATTTACCTAACTGGTCATTAAAAGGTATAGCTACTATGAATCGACCATCATGATCGCGTACGGTCGTACTTGTAAAATGTTCTTCGCAGGTATCTTTATGAACTATTGGAACAGACGATTGAGGACGGGTAACCTCTTCTATTTCCCAGAAACTAGACAGCGACCTATGTAATTGGGAATTTGTAATCGCATGACACGTTACGCTGTTGCGTTTAGACTCGCTCGGCCAATTCAAAATTCCACCTAACACCCACCCAAGGCGCGTCTTTTGCCAAACTAAATCGCCTGATTCTGACTTATGTTGCCCTATGCATAATAGTTTCCAGAACAAACCGGCACCGATTAATAGATCAATTCGACCTGGCTGCTGGAAATTGGGATCTGCAAGAATGATGCCTGCAGGAATATCAATGTGGCTTCTATTTATCGGAATGTTAGGCATTTCCTCTGTTATGTTTTTAATGACAAGACATGACATTTGCGATCGAAAATTATTACACTGCGACATTAGTGATATGCAAGTTTTCGATCGGATGGGATTGGCCGTTCTACCTAGACCACCGACGGTCGTTTCAAGTTCAATCCGCGGAAGGTTTAATCGATTGCAAAATTCCTCTGTAACGAAATTTGCTTGTGATCCTACATCTAACAGGGCGCGACATTTATGATTATTTCCGTCAATATCTTGGACATAAACTATCGCAGTTGACAAAACGGTGTATTCTACATGAGGAACAGCAGAATTTGAGACACAAGATTGAACGATATGTGATTGGGGGGTTTCCTGACTAGAGTTCGCGAAGTTAACTACTACGTCCGTGCTATCTCTATGCAACAATGTGTGGTGCTTCTTTCCACACTTTCTACAGCCAGCGCGGGTACAGTTTTTTATGCTATGCCCTAATTGTAAGCAGTTGAAACAGCATTGCAAACGTTTAACTGTTTCATGCCGTTCAGGATGAGGCATGGCAGCTAGTTTATTGCAATACTGAAGGGCATGTTCAGCATGGCACAAAGGGCAAGGATATTTATTTGTCGCGACATATACTAATGGCATGTGCCGTTGTCGATTGTCCCCTTGCTTAGCCTGACTCACCGGTGACGCGCTACCTGACTGCGGCTTGTCTAATTGTTTTCGTGTAAGGTACTGTGCACGTTGTTCAATAAATTTTGAAAATTCACGAAACGTAGGTCTTCGAGACAATTCCATTGTACGTTTTTCCCAATCATCTAAGGTTGCGGAATCAATCCGCTTAGCTAAATGCAAAATAATGAAAGCATCCCATACTTCGGCTGAACTCGTGAGCGATTCTAAGGCGTTCACATGGTTGGTCGCAGTATCTATAAACCGACTAAGTGATTCGCCATTCTGTTTCTTAACTGGCGCGATCTCTAATAAGGCATTGGCGTGATGATGAGCTAACGCTTTAGGATCTTCATAACGTTCCTTTAGCCGAGACCACGCGATTTGATAATTGATTTCCGAAACACCCAATGATTCTATCATTCGCGCTGCGCTGCCTTTCAATGTCGAAGTTAAATAATTGAAGCGATCGATATCCGTTAACCTATCAGAATTGTGCACCAATGACATGAAAGTATCGCGAAAACGTATCCATTGACTAAAATCACCATCAAAGGTCGGTAAATTTATTACTGGAAGACGCGGCGCGGATTGTAAATCAGAAGGCGCGGGAGTCCCACTCATACTAGGCGAGGGTGCATGTTGCTGTGGCCCTTTAGCATTCGCTATGTGTTTTTCTGCGATCGACATGATATTGAAATATGCGCTTTCAAAGTTCTCACGTTCTTCTAGCTGTATTTGTTCTGTTTCCTCGTCTAAATCTAAAGCTTCTATTTGAGATTGAACCCTATCAAATTTCTTAAACAAATCCTCATGAGCCTGTAGGCGTTTCTCAAATGCTACAATATCGGTACTACTATCGAACGCGTTTACAAATTTCTTAAGGAGAGTTAGTTTGGTTTTGACTGCCCGACGTTCGGCAACAAAAGCCTTCAATTGAGGATCCATGATATACGAATTACGAAATTGAAACTAAGGAAGGACTTACGATTGGAAGATGGGACTAATCAGCGATGCTGGCTCCCAGGTTCGACTAAGGTCCTTGATGCTGCAGTCCGATGCTGGATGCTGCAATCTGATGCTGAATGCTGCAACTCCAATGTTGGATGCTGCAACTCCGATGTTCGATGCTGTGACTTCGACGGATGGCAGCACTTTCAAGTATACTAGGTTGTTGTGATGCGTTCTAACGACAGCCCACTGCAGATGTGGTTGAATTGTGGGACACTGGCCCACTTGTATCAACAATATCGCACACAACACTTGTTACTGCTACCCGATGATCTCACAGCCGCTAAAGATTTGGAAGGTGCCTTGCCGTCTGCTTCTATCACGTCCAGAGGGGTGATGTCCTATGATGTGACATGCACTGTCTCCTTCCTGGATGTCCAAACGGTGGGCCAAACTTCCGTACGAGATAAATTCCTTGATTGCCAAGATGCTGGTATCCGGCTCGAAGGACCAAATGTTAACGCTCGTGATTGAAATAGATTCGTTCGAGCCTTGTTGTATATTGCACGTGGTGTGCCGACTAAATTTGTTCTAAACTATGCTATTTATAACTATTCCTTGCCCGAAGGACCACTCCAAACTTGGAGACTATACGAAAACTAAAGTGCGAGCTGTTGAGAGTGTATACTAGATGGAAGACTGTTTGAGAGTAAGTGAATCCTGCAGGACTATTTCCTGAGGAAGAAAACTCGGAGGACGGGGTGTTTGTCCTGATTGGTGTCTTTTTGTACCAATCGTAACGTTTAAAAAAGGACATCATCCTACCCCGTGCGCCCTTAGCGCGATCCGTGCGGAGTACGATGTGTCGTGTGGAGGTGGAAAAGGAGAAAGTGCACGTAAGACAGAATTTCCGTTGGGTTGTCAACAAGGGGACCTGGTTTATGTCGCCTAGGCCCTGTCCTCGGACCCTCAGGAAATTCGCGTTCATGGCACTGGCAATTAGCTGTTGAGACCGTCGACAGAACTTGGACACAGAAATCGTAAATTGTAAAATACAAAGGACTCTCAAAAACGGCTCTGGTACTTGCATGCCATGAACGCGCTAGCAACGTGCAGGCCAAATGTTAGTCCCGTGTACAAATTGCTAGCTGCTCTCGTGAATCGAACCCCATCGTAAATTCCACATTTCTAAAGAACTTGTAAAAACTAGATTCTAAATTTATGCTGCGAAACACTAACAATTACAAAACTATATTCTAAAGCTAGGCCTAAACATAAGGATAATAATAACTGTTATAGCGATAATAATAATAGTTATAAGGATAAAGGCAAGAGTAATACGGATAGTAACATTAGAATAAGGATAATAATAACAGTTATAGTGATAATAATAATAATAATAAGGATAATAATAATAGTAATAAGTATAAGAATAGTAGTTATAGCGATAATAATAATAACAATAAGGATAATAATAATAGTTATAAGGATAAAGCCAAGAGGAATAGGGATAATAATAATAGTAATAAGAATAATAATAACAGTTATAGCGATAATAATAATAACAATAAGGATAATAATAATAGTTATAAGGATAAAGACAAGAGGAATAGGGATAATAATAATAGTAATAAGAATAATAATAACTGTTATAGCGATAATAATAATAGTTATAAGGATAAAGGCAAGAGTAATGCGGATAGTAACAATAGAATAAGGATAATAATAATAGTTATAAGGATAAAGCCAAGAGGAATAGGGATAATAATAATAGTAATAAGAATAATAATAACAGTTATAGCGATAATAATAATAATAATAAGGATAATAATAATGGTTATAAGGATAAAGCCAAGAGGAATAGGGATAATAATAATAGTAATAAGCATAAGAATAGTAGTTATAGCGATAATAATAATAATAATAAGGATAATAATAATAGTTATAAGGATAAAGCCAAGAGGAATAGGGATAATAATAATAGTAATAAGAATAATAATAACAGTTATAGCGATAATAATAATAATAATAAGGATAATAATAATAGTTATAAGGATAAAGCCAAGAGGAATAGGGATAATAATAATAGTAATAGGAGTAATAGTAACAGTTATAGCGATTATAATAATACTAATAAGGATAATAATAATAGTAATAAGGATAAAGGCAAGAGTAATACGGATAGTAACATTAGAATAAGGATAATAATAACAGTTATAGTGATAATAATAATAATAATAAGGATAATAATAATAGTAATAAGTATAAGAATAGTAGTTATAGCGATAATAATAATAATAATTAGGATAATAATAATAGTTATAAGGATAAAGACAAGAGGAATGGGGATAATAATAATAGTAATAAGAATAATAATAACAGTTATAGCGATAATACTAATAATAATAATTAGGATAATAATAATAGTTATAAGGATAAAGCCAAGAGGTATAGGGATAATAATAATAATAATAATAAGGATAATAATAATAGTAATAAGTATAAGAATAGTAGTTATAGCGATAATAATAATAATAATAAGGATAATAATAATAGTTACAAGGATAAGGACAAGAGGAATAGGGATAATAATAATAGTAATAAGAATAATAATAACAGTGATAGCGATAATAATAATAGTAACAAGGATAATAATAGTAGTTATATGGATAAAGGCAAGTGTAATGCGGATAGTAACAATAGAATAAGGATAATAATAATAGTTATAAGGATAAAGCCAAGAGGAATAGGGATAATAATAATAGTAATAGGAGTAATAGTAACAGTTATAGCGATTATAATAATACTAATAAGGATAATAATAATAGTAATAAGGATAAAGGCAAGAGTAATACGGATAGTAACATTAGAATAAGGTTAATAATAACAGTTATAGTGATAATAATAATAATAATAAGGATAATAATAATAGTAATAGGAGTAATAATAACAGTTATAGCGATAATAATAATAATAATTAGGATAATAATAATAGTTATAAGGATAAAGCCAAGAGGAATAGGGATAATATTAATAGTGATAAGTATAATAATAACAGTTATAGCGATTATAATAATACTAATAAGGATAATAATAATCGTTATAAGGATAAAGGCAAGAGTAATACGGATAGTAACAATAGCATAAGGATAATAATAACAGTTATAGCGATAATAATAATAATAATAATAAGGATAAAAATAATAGTAATAAGGATAAAGGCAAGAGTAATACGGATAGTAACATTAGAATAAGGATAATAATAACAGTTATAGCGATAATAATAACAACATACAATATCATATAATATCATAATATCATATATAATAATATAATAATAATAAGGATAATAATAATAGTTATAAGGATAAAGGCAAGAGTAATACGGATAGTAACAATAGAATACGGAGAGTAACAATAGAATACGGATAATAATAACAGTTATAAGGATAAAGCCAAGAGGAAAGAGGATAATAATAATAGTGATAAGTGTAATAATAACAGTTATAGCGATAATAATAATAGTAATAAGGATAATAATAATAGTTATAAGGATAAAGGCGAGCGTAATACGGATAGTAACAATAGAATAAGGATAATAATAACAGTTATAGCGATAATAATAATAATAACAATAAGGATAATAATAATAGTTATAAGGATAAAGACAAGAGGAATAGGGATAATAATAATAGTAATAAGAATAATAATAACAGTTATAGCGATAATAATAATAGTAATAAGGATAAAAAAATAGTTATAAGGATAAAGGCAAGAGTAATGCGGATAGTAACAATAGAATAAGGATAATAATAATAGTTATAAGGATAAAGCCAAGAGGAATAGGGATAATAATAATAGTAATAGGAGTAATAGTAACAGTTATAGCGATTATAATAATACTAATAAGGATAATAATAATAGTAATAAGGATAAAGGCAAGAGTAATGCGGATAGTAACAATAGAATAAGGATAATAATAATAGTTATAAGGATAAAGCCAAGAGGTATAGGGATAATAATAATAATAATAATAAGGATAATAATAATAGTAATAAGTATAAGAATAGTAGTTATAGCGATAATAATAATAATAATAAGGATAATAATAATAGTTATAAGGATAAAGACAAGAGGAATAGGGATAATAATAATAGTAATAAGAATAATAATAACAGTTATAGCGATATTAATAACAGTAATAAGAATAATGATAACAGTTATAGCGATATAATAATACTAATAAGGATAATAATAATAGTAATAAGGATAAAGGCATGAGTAACACGGACAGTAACATTAGAATAAGGATAATAATAACAGTTATAGCGATAATAATAACAACATACAATATCATATAATATCATAATATCATATATAATAATATAATAATAATAAGGATAATAATAATAGTTATAAGGATAAAGGCAAGAGTAATACAGATAGTAACAATAGAATAAGGATAATAATAACAGTTATAGCGATAAAAATAATAATAATAAGGATAATAATAATAGTTACAAGGATAAATACAAGAGGAATAGGGATAATAATAATAGTAATAAGGATAAAAAAATAGTTATAAGGATAAAGGCAAGAGTAATGCGGATAGTAACAATAGAATGAGGATAATAATAATAGTAATAAGAATAATAATAACAGTTATTGCGATAATAATAAAAGTAATAAGGATAAAAAAATAGTTATAAGGATAAAGACAAGAGTAATACGGATCGTAACAATAGAATAAGGATAAGAATAATAGTTATAGCGATAATATTAATAATCATAAGGATAATAATAATAGTTACAAGGATAAGGACAAGAGGAATAGGGATAATAATAATAGTAATAAGAATAATAATAACAGTGATAGCGATAATAATAATAGTAACAAGGATAATAATAGTAGTTATATGGATAAAGGCAAGTGTAATGCGGATAGTAACAATAGAATAAGGATAATAATAATAGTTATAAGGATAAAGCCAAGAGGAATAGGGATAATAATAATAGTAATAGGAGTAATAGTAACAGTTATAGCGATTATAATAATACTAATAAGGATAATAATAATAGTAATAAGGATAAAGGCAAGAGTAATACGGATAGTAACATTAGAATAAGGATAATAATAACAGTTATAGTGATAATAATAATAATAATAAGGATAATAATAATAGTAATAAGTATAAGAATAGTAGTTATAGCGATAATAATAATAATAGTTAGGATAATAATAATAGTTATAAGGATAAAGACAAGAGGAATGGGGATAATAATAATAGTAATAAGAATAATAATAACAGTTATAGCGATAATACTAATAATAATAATTAGGATAATAATAATAGTTATAAGGATAAAGCCAAGAGGTATAGGGATAATAATAATAATAATAATAAGGATAATAATAATAGTAATAAGTATAAGAATAGTAGTGATAGCGATAATAATAATAATAATAAGGATAATAATAATAGTTACAAGGATAAGGACAAGAGGAATAGGGATAATAATAATAGTAATAAGAATAATAATAACAGTGATAGCGATAATAATAATAGTAACAAGGATAATAATAGTAGTTATATGGATAAAGGCAAGTGTAATGCGGATAGTAACAATAGAATAAGGATAATAATAATAGTTATAAGGATAAAGCCAAGAGGAATAGGGATAATAATAATAGTAATAGGAGTAATAGTAACAGTTATAGCGATTATAATAATACTAATAAGGATAATAATAATAGTAATAAGGATAAAGGCAAGAGTAATACGGATAGTAACATTAGAATAAGGATAATAATAACAGTTATAGTGATAATAATAATAATAATAAGGATAATAATAATACTAATATGTATAAGAATAGTAGTTATAGCGATAATAATAATAATAATTAGGATAATAATAATAGTAATAAGAATAATAATAACAGTTATAGCGATAATACTAATAATAATAATTAGGATAATAATAATAGTCATAAGGATAAAGCCAAGAGGTATAGGGATAATAATAATAATAATAATAAGGATAATAATAATAGTAATAAGTATAAGAATAGTAGTTATAGCGATAATAATAATAATAATAAGGATAATAATAATAGTTATAAGGATAAAGACAAGAGGAATAGGGATAATAATAATAGTAATAAGAATAATAATAACAGTTATAGCGATAATAATAATAGTAATAAGAATAATGATAACAGTTATAGCGATTATAATAATACTAATAAGGATAATAATAATAGTTATAAGGATAAAGGCAAGAGTAATACAGATAGTAACAATAGAATAAGGATAATAATAACAGTTATAGCGATAAAAATAATAATAATAAGGATAATAATAATAGTTACAAGGATAAATACAAGAGGAATAGGGATAATAATAATAGTAATAAGGATAAAAAAATAGTTATAAGGATGAAGGCAAGAGTAATGCGGATAGTAACAATAGAATGAGGATAATAATAATAGTAATAAGAATAATAATAACAGTTATTGCGATAATAATAAAAGTAATAAGGATAAAAAAATAGTTATAAGGATAAAGACAAGAGTAATACGGATAGTAACAATAGAATAAGGATAAGAATAATAGTTATAGCGATAATATTAATAATCATAAGGATAATAATAATAGTTACAAGGATAAGGACAAGAGGAATAGGGATAATAATAATAGTAATAAGAATAATAATAACAGTGATAGCGATAATAATAATAGTAACAAGGATAATAATAGTAGTTATATGGATAAAGGCAAGTGTAATGCGGATAGTAACAATAGAATAAGGATAATAATAATAGTTATAAGGATAAAGCCAAGAGGAATAGGGATAATAATAATAGTAATAGGAGTAATAGTAACAGTTATAGCGATTATAATAATACTAATAAGGATAATAATAATAGTAATAAGGATAAAGGCAAGAGTAATACGGATAGTAACATTAGAATAAGGATAATAATAACAGTTATAGTGATAATAATAATAATAATAAGGATAATAATAATAGTAATAAGTATAAGAATAGTAGTTATAGCGATAATAATAATAATAATTAGGATAATAATAATAGTTATAAGGATAAAGACAAGAGGAATAGGGATAATAATAATAGTAATAAGAATAATAATAACAGTTATAGCGATAATACTAATAATAATAATTAGGATAATAATAATAGTTATAAGGATAAAGCCAAGAGGTATAGGGATAATAATAATAATAATAATAAGGATAATAATAATAGTAATAAGTATAAGAATAGTAGTTATAGCGATAATAATAATAATAATAAGGATAATAATAATAGTTATAAGGATAAAGACAAGAGGAATAGGGATAATAATAATAGTAATAAGAATAATAATAACAGTTATAGCGATAATAATAATAGTAATAATAAGGATAATAATAACAGTTATAAGGATAAAGCCAAGAGGAAAGAGGATAATAATAATAGTGATAAGTATAATAATAACAGTTATAGCGATTATAATAATAGTAATAAGGGTAATAATAATAGTTATAAGGATAAAGACAAGAGTAATACGGATAGTAACAATAGAATAAGGATAATAATAATATTTATAAGGATAAAGACAAGAGGAATAGGAATAATAATAATAGTAATAAGAATAATAATAACAGTTATAGCGATAATAATAATAATAATAAGGATAATAATAATGGTTATAAGGATAAAGCCAAGAGGAATAGGGATAATAATAATAGCAATAAGCATAAGAATAGTAGTTATAGCGATAATAATAATAATAATAAGGATAGTAATAATAGTTATAAGGATAAAGACAAGAGGAATAGGGATAATAATAATAGTAATAAGTATAAGAATAGTAGTTATAGCGATAATAATAATAATAATTAGGATAATAATAATAGTTATAAGGATGAAGACAAGAGGAATAGGGATAATAATAATAGTAATAAGAATAATAATAACAGTTATAGCGATAATAATAATGGTTATAAGGATAAAGCCAAGAGGAATAGGGATAATAATAATAGTAATAAGCATAGGAATAGTAGTTATAGCGATAATAATAATAATAATAAGGATAGTAATAATAGTTATAAGGATAAAGCCAAGATGAATAGGGATAATATTAATAGTGATAAGTATAATAATAACAGTTATAGCGATTATAATAATACTAATAAGGATAATAATAATCGTTATAACGATAAAGGCGAGCGTAATACGGATAGTAACAATAGAATAAGGATAAGAATAATAGTTATAGCGATAATAATAATAATAATTAGGATAATAATAATAGTTATAAGGATAAAGACAAGAGGAATAGGGATAATAATAATAGGAATAAGAATAATAATGACAGTTATAGCGATAATAATAATAATAATAATAAGGATAATAATAATGGTTATAAGGATAAAGCCAAGAGGAATAGGGATAATAATAATAGTAATAAGCATAAGAATAGTAGTTATAGCGATAATAATAATAATAATAAGGATAGTAATAATAGTTATAAGGATAAAGACAAGAGGAATAGGGATAATAATAATAGTAATAAGTATAAGAATAGTAGCTATAGCGATAATAATAATAACAATAAGGATAATAATAATAGTTATAAGGATAAAGACAAGAGGAATAGGGATAATAATAATAGTAATAAGAATAATAATAACAGTTATAGCGATAATAATAATAGTAATAAGGATAATAATAGTAGTTATATGGATAAAGGCAAGTGTAATGCGGATAGTAACAATAGAATAAGGATAATAATAATAGTTATAAGGATAAAGCCAAGAGGAATAGGGATAATAATAATAGTAATAGGAGTAATAGTAACAGTTATAGCGATTATAATAATACTAATAAGGATAATAATAATAGTAATAAGGATAAAGGCAAGAGTAATACGGATAGTAACATTAGAATAAGGATAATAATAACAGTTATAGTGATAATAATAATAATAATAAGGATAATAATAATAGTAATAAGTATAAGAATAGTAGTTATAGCGATAATAATAATAATAATTAGGATAATAATAATAGTTATAAGGATAAAGACAAGAGGAATAGGGATAATAATAATAGTAATAAGAATAATAATAACACTTATAGAGATAATACTAATAATAATAATTAGGATAATAATAATAGTTATAAGGATAAAGCCAAGAGGTATAGGGATAATAATAATAATAATAATAAGGATAATAATAATAGTAATAAGTATAAGAATAGTAGTTATAGCGATAATAATAATAATAATAAGGATAATAATAATAGTTATAAGGATAAAGACAAGAGGAATAGGGATAATAATAATAGTAATAAGAATAATAATAACAGTTATAGCGATAATAATAATAGTAATAATAAGGATAATAATAACAGTTATAAGGATAAAGCCAAGAGGAAAGAGGATAATAATAATAGTGATAAGTATAATAATAACAGTTATAGCGATTATAATAATAGTAATAAGGGTAATAATAATAGTTATAAGGATAAAGACAAGAGTAATACGGATAGTAACAATAGAATAAGGATAATAATAATATTTATAAGGATAAAGACAAGAGGAATAGGAATAATAATAATAGTAATAAGAATAATAATAACAGTTATAGCGATAATAATAATAATAATAAGGATAATAATAATGGTTATAAGGATAAAGCCAAGAGGAATAGGGATAATAATAATAGCAATAAGCATAAGAATAGTAGTTATAGCGATAATAATAATAATAATAAGGATAGTAATAATAGTTATAAGGATAAAGACAAGAGGAATAGGGATAATAATAATAGTAATAAGTATAAGAATAGTAGTTATAGCGATAATAATAATAATAATTAGGATAATAATAATAGTTATAAGGATGAAGACAAGAGGAATAGGGATAATAATAATAGTAATAAGAATAATAATAACAGTTATAGCGATAATAATAATGGTTATAAGGATAAAGCCAAGAGGAATAGGGATAATAATAATAGTAATAAGCATAGGAATAGTAGTTATAGCGATAATAATAATAATAATAAGGATAGTAATAATAGTTATAAGGATAAAGCCAAGATGAATAGGGATAATATTAATAGTGATAAGTATAATAATAACAGTTATAGCGATTATAATAATACTAATAAGGATAATAATAATCGTTATAACGATAAAGGCGAGCGTAATACGGATAGTAACAATAGAATAAGGATAAGAATAATAGTTATAGCGATAATAATAATAATAATTAGGATAATAATAATAGTTATAAGGATAAAGACAAGAGGAATAGGGATAATAATAATAGGAATAAGAATAATAATGACAGTTATAGCGATAATAATAATAATAATAATAAGGATAATAATAATGGTTATAAGGATAAAGCCAAGAGGAATAGGGATAATAATAATAGTAATAAGCATAAGAATAGTAGTTATAGCGATAATAATAATAATAATAAGGATAGTAATAATAGTTATAAGGATAAAGACAAGAGGAATAGGGATAATAATAATAGTAATAAGTATAAGAATAGTAGCTATAGCGATAATAATAATAACAATAAGGATAATAATAATAGTTATAAGGATAAAGACAAGAGGAATAGGGATAATAATAATAGTAATAGGAATAATAATAACAGTTATAGCGTAATACTAATAATAATAAGGATAATAATAATAGTTATAAGGATAAAGACAAGAGTAATGCGGATAGTAACAATAGAATAAGGATAATAATAACAGTTATAGCGATAATAATAATAATAATAAGGATAATAATAATAGTTATAAGGATAAAGACAAGAGGAATAGGGATAATAATATTAGTAATAAGAATAGTAATAACAGTAATAGTGATAATAATAATAGATATAAGTATAGGAATAACAGTTATAAGGATAAAGAGAAGAGTAATACGGATAGTAATAATAGACCAAGAATAATAATAACAGTTATAGCGATAATAATATTAGTAATAGGAATAATAATAACAGTTATAGCGATAATAATAATAGTATTCAGGATAATAATAACAGTTATAGCAATAAAAATAATAGTAATAAGGATAATAATAATAGTTATAAGGATAAAGACAAGAGGAATAGGGATAATAATAATAGTATTAGGAAAAATAATAACAGTTATAGCGATAATAATAATAATAATAATAAGGATTATAATAATAGTTATAAGGATAAAGACAAGAGTAATACGGATAGAAACAATAGAATAAGGATAATAATAACGGTTATAGAGATAATAATAATAGTAATAACAATAATAATAACAGTTATAGCGATAATAATAATAGTAATAGGAATAATAATAACAGTTATAGCGATAATAATAATAGTATTCAGGATAATAATAACAGTTATAGCAATAAAAATAATAGTAATAAGGATAATAATAATAGTTATAAGGATAAAGACAAGAGGAATAGGGATAATAATAATTGTAACAAGAATAATAATAACAGTTATAGCGATAATAAAAATAGTAATAAGGATAATAATAATAGTAATATGAATAAGAATAATAGTTATACTGATAAAGACAAGAGTAATACGGATAGTCACAGTAGAATAAGGATAATAATAACAGTTATAGCGATAATAATAATAATAATAATAAGGATTATAATAATAGTTATAAGGATAAAGACAAGAGTAATGCGGATAGTAACAATAGAATAAGGATAATAATAACAGTTATAGCGATACTAATAATAATAATAAGGATAATAATAATAGTTATAAGGATAAAGACAAGAGTAATACGGATAGAAACAATAGAATAAGGATAATAATAACGGTTATAGCGATAATAATAATAGTAATAAGGATAACAATAACAGTTATAGCGATAATAATAATAATGATAATAACGATAATAATAATAGTTATAAGGATAAAGGCAAGAGTAATACGGATAGTAATAATAGTAACAAGATTAATAATAACAGTTATAACGATAATAATAATAGTATTAAGGATAATAATAACAGTTATAGCGATAATAATAATAGTAATAAGGATGAATAATAACAGTTATAGCGATAATAAAAATAGTAATAAGGATAATAATAATAGTAATAACGATAATAATAATAGTAATATGAATAAGAATAATAGTTATAAGGATAAAGACAAGAGTAATACGGATAGTCACAATAGAATAAGGATAATAATAACAGTTATAGCGATAATAATAATAATAATAAGGATAATAATAATAGTTATAAGGATAAAGACAAGAGTAATGCGGATAGTAACAATAGAATAAGGATAACAATAACAGTTATAGCGATAATAATAATAGTAATAACAATAATAATAACAGTTATAGCGATAATAATAATAGTAATAGGAATAATAATAACAGTTATAGCGATAATAATAATAGTATTCAGGATAATAATAACAGTTATAGCAATAAAAATAATAGTAATAAGGATAATAATAGTAGTTATAAGGATAAAGACAAGAGGAATAGGGATAATAATAATAGTAACAAGAATAATAATAACAGTTATAGCGATAATAAAAATAGTAATAAGGATAATAATAATAGTAATATGAATAAGAATAATAGTTATAAGGATAAAGACAAGAGTAATACGGATAGTCACAGTAGAATAAGGATAATAATAACAGTTATAGCGATAATAATAATAATAATAAGGATAAAATAATAGTTATAAGGATAAAGACAAGAGTAATGCGGATAGTAACAATAGAATAAGGATAATAATAACAGTTATAGCGATAATAATAATAATAATAAGGATAATAATAATAGTTATAAGGATAAAGACAAGAGTAATACGGATAGAAACAATAGAATAAGTATAATAATAACGGTTATAGAGATAATAATAATAGTAATAAGGATAACAATAATAGTTATAAGGATAAAGACAAGAGTAATACGGATAGAAACAATAGAATAAGTATAATAATAACGGTTATAGAGATAATAATAATAGTAATAAGGATAACAATAACAGTCATAGCGATAATAATAATAATAATAACGATAATAATAATAGTTATAAGGATAAAGACCAGAGTAATACGGATAGAAACAATAGAATAAGGATAATAATAACGGTTATAGCGATAATAATAATAGTTATAAGGATAAAGACAAGAGGAATAGGGATAATAATAATAGTAATAGGAATAATAATAACAGTTATAGCGATAATAATAATAATAATAAGGATAATAATAATAGTTATAAGGATAAAGACAAGAGTAATGCGGATAGTAACAATAGAATAAGGATAATAATAACAGTTATAGCGATAATAATAATAATAATAAGGATAATAATAATAGTCATAAGGATAAAGACAAGAGGAATAGGGATAATAATATTAGTAATAAGAATAGTAATAACAGTAATAGTGATAATAATAATAGATATAAGTATAGGAATAACAGTTATAAGGATAAAGAGAAGAGTAATACGGATAGTAATAATAGACCAAGAATAATAATAACAGTTATAGCGATAATAATAATAGTAATAGGAATAATAATAAAAGTTATAGCGATAATAATAATAGTATTCAGGATAATAATAACAGTTATAGCAATAAAAATAATAGTAATAAGGATAATAATAATAGTTATAAGGATAAAGACAAGAGGAATAGGGATAATAATAATAGTATTAGGAAAAATAATAACAGTTATAGCGATAATAATAATAATAATAATAAGGATTATAATAATAGTTATAAGGATAAAGACAAGAGTAATACGGATAGAAACAATAGAATAAGGATAATAATAACGGTTATAGCGATAATAATAATAGTAATAAGGATAACAATAACAGTTATAGCGATAATAATAATAATAATAAGGATAATAATAATAGTCATAAGGATAAGGACAAGAGTAATACGGATAGAAACAATAGAATAAGGGTAATAATAACGGTTATACAGATAATAATAATAGTAATAAGGATAACAATAACAGTTATAGCGATAATAATAATAATGATAATAACGATAATAATAATAATTATAAGGATAAAGGCAAGAGTAATACGGATAGTAATAATAGTAACAAGATTAATAATAACAGTTATAACGATAATAATAATAGTATTAAGGATAATAATAACAGTTATAGCAATAATAATAATAGTAATAAGGATGAATAATAACAGTTATAAGGAGAAAGACAAGAGGAATAGGGATAATAATAATAGTAACAAGAATAATAATAACAGTTATAGCGATAATAAAAATAGTAATAAGGATAATAATAATAATAATACGGATAATAATAATAGTTATAAGGATAAAGACAAGAGTAATACCGATAGAAACAATAGAATAAGGATAATAATAACGGTTATAGAGATAATAATAATAGTAATAAGGATAACAATAACAGTTATAGCGATAATAATAATAATGATAATAACGATAATAATAATAATTATAAGGATAAAGGCAAGAGTAATACGGATAGTAATAATAGTAACAACATTAATAATAACAGTTATAACGATAATAATAATAGTATTAAGGATAATAATAACAGTTATAGCAATAATAATAATAGTAATAAGGATGAATAATAACAGTTATAAGGAGAAAGACAAGAGGAATAGGGATAATAATAATAGTAATAGGAAAAATAATAACAGTTATAGCGATAATAATAATAATAATAATAAGGACAATAATAACAGTTATAGCGATAATAATAATAGTAATAAGGATAATAATAATAGTTATAAGGACAAAGAAAAGAGGAATACGGATAATAGTAATAGTAATAACAATAATAATAACAGTTATAGCGATAATAAAAATAGTAATAAGGATAATAATAACAGTTATAGCGATACTAATAATAATAATAAGGATAATAATAATAGTTATAAGGATAAAGACAAGAGTAATACGGATAGAAACAATAGAATAAGGATAATAATAACGGTTATAGCGATAATAATAATAGTAATAAGGATAATAATAATACTTATATGCATAAAGACAAGAGGAATAGGGATAATAATAATAGTAATAGGAATAATAATAACAGTTATAGCGATAATAAAAATAGTAATAAGGATAATAATAATAGTAATAAGGATAATAATAATAGTAATATGAATAAGAATAATAGTTATAAGGATAAAGACAAGAGTAATACGGATAGTCATAATAGAATAAGGATAATAATAACAGTTATAGCGATAATAATAATAATAATAAGGATAATAATAATAGTTATAAGGATAAAGACAAGAGCAATGCAGATAGTAACAATAGAATAGGGATAATAATAACAGTTATAGCGATAATAATAATAATAATAAGGATAATAATAATAGTTATAAGGATAAAGACAAGAGGAATAGGGATAATAATATTAGTAATAAGGATAGTAATAACAGTAATAGTGATAATAATAATAGATATAAGTATAGGAATAACAGTTATAAGGATAAAGAGAAGAGTAATACGGATAGTAATAATAGACCAAGGACAATAATAACAGTTATAGCGATAATAATAATAGTATTCAGGATAATAATAACAGTTATAGCAATAAAAATAATAGTAATAAGGATAATAATAATAGTTATAAGGATAAAGAGAAAAGGAATAGCGATAATAATAATAATAATAATAAGGATTATAATAATAGTTATAAGGATAAAGACAAGAGTAATACGGATAGAAACAATAGAATAGGGATAATAATAACAGTTATAGCGATAATAATAATAGTAATAAGGATAATAATAATAGTTATACGGATAATAATAATAGTAATTAGGATAATAATAATAGTTATATGAATAAAGACAAGAGGATTAGGGATAGTAACAATAGTAATAAGGATAACAATAACAGTTATAGCGATAATAATAATAATGATAATAACGATAATAATAATAATTATAAGGATAAAGGCAAGAGTAATACGGATAGCAATAATAGTAACAAGATTAATAATAACAGTTATAACGATAATAATAATAGTATTAAGGATAATAATAACAGTTATAGCAATAATAATAATAGTAATAAGGATGAATAATAACAGTTATAAGGAGAAAGACAAGAGGAATAGAGATAATAATAATAGTAACAAGAATAATAATAACAGTTATAGCGATAATAATAATAGTAATAGCAATAATAATAACAGTTATAGCGATAATAATAATAGTAATAAGGATAATAATAATAGTTATATGCATAAAGACAAGAGGAATAGGGATAATAATAATAGTAATAGGAATAATAATAACAGTTATAGCGATAATAAAAATAGTAATAAGGATAATAATAATAGTAATAACGATAATAATAATAGTAATATGAATAAGAATAATAGTTATAAGGATAAAGACAAGAGCAATACGGATAGTCACAATAGAATAAGGATAATAATAACAGTTATAGCGATAATAATAATAATAATAAGGATAATAATAATAGTTATAAGGATAAAGACAAGAGTAATGCGGATAGTAACAATAGAATAAGGATAATAATAACAGTTATAGCGATAATAATAATAATAATAAGGATAATAATAATAGTTATAAGGATAAAGACAAGAGTAATACGGATAGAAACAATAGAATAAGGATAATAATAACAGTTATAGCGATAGTAATAATAGTAAAAAGGATAACAATAACAGTTATAGCGATAATAATAACAGTAATATGGATAAAGAGAAGAGTAATACGGATAGTAACAATAGAATAAGGATAATAATAACAGTTATAAGGAGAAAGACAATAGGAATAGGGATAATAATAGTAGTAATATGAACAATAATAACAGTTATAGCGATAATAATAATAATAATAACGATAAGAATAATAGTTATAAGGATAAAGGCAAGAGTAATACGGATAGTAACAATAGTAATAAGAATAATGACAACAGATATAGCGATAATAATAATAGTAACAAGAATAATAATAACAGTTATAGCGATAATAATAATAGTAATAAGGATAATAATAATAGTTATAAGGATAAAGACAAGAGGAATAGGGATAATAGTAATAGTAATAACAATAATAGCCACAGTTATAGCGATAATAATAATAGTAATATGGATAAAGAGAAGAGAAATACGGATAGTAACAATAGAATAAGGATAATAATAACAGTTATAAGGAGAAAGACAATAGAAATAGGGATAATAATAGTAGTAATATGAACAATAATAACAGTTATAGCGATAATAATAATAATAATAACGATAAGAATAATAGTTATAAGGATAAAGGCAAGAGTAATACGGATAGTAACAATAGTAATAAGAATAATGACAACAGATATAGCGATAATAATAATAGTAATAGGAATAATAAGAACAGTTATAGCGATAATAATAATAGCAATAAGGATAACAATAACAGTTATAGCGATAATAATAACAGTAACAAGAATAATAATAACAGTTATAGCGATAATAATAATAGTTATAAGGATAATAACAATAGTTGTAAGGATAAAGAAAAGAGTAAAAGGGATAATAATAATAGTAATATGAATAAGAATAATAGTTATAAGGATAAAGACAAGAGTAATACGGATAGTCACAATAGAATAAGGATAATAATAACAGTTATAGCGACAATAATAATAATAATAAGGATAATAATAATAGTTATAAGGATAATAATAATAATAATAAGGATAATATCAATAGTTATAAGGATAAAGACACGAGGAATTTGGATAATAATAATAGTAATAGGAAAAAAAATAACAGTTATAGCGATAATAATAATAATAGTAAGGATAATAATAATAGTTATAAGGATAAAGACAAGAGGAATAGGGATAATAATAATAGTAATAAGAATAACAATAACAGTTATAGCGATAATAATAATAGTTATAAGGATTAATAATAATAGTTATGAGGATAAAGACAAGAGAAATAGGGGTAGTAATAATAGAATAAGGATAATAATAACAGTTATAGCGATAATAATAATAGTAATCAGGATAATAATAATAGTTATAAGGATAAAGACAAGAGTAATACGGATAGTCACAATAGAATAAGGATAATAATAACAGTTATAGCAATAATAATAATAATAATAATAAGGATAATAATAATAGTTATAAGGATTAATAATAATATTTATAAGGATAAAGACAAGAGTAATACGAATTGTAACAATAGTAATAAGAATAATAATAACAGTTATATCGATAATAATAATAGTAATAAGGATAATAATAATAGTTATAGGGATAAAGACAAGAGGAATAGGGATAATAATAATAGTAATAAGAATAATAATAACAGTTATAGCGATAATAATAATAATAATAACTATAATATTAATAGTTATAAGGATAAAGACAAGGGGAATAGGGATAATAATAATAGCAATAAGAATAGTAATAACAGTAATAGTGATAATAATAACATTTATAGCGATAATAATAATAGATATAAGTATAGGAATAACAGTTATAAGGATAAAGAGAAGAGTAATACGGATAGTAATAATAGACCAAGGACTATAATAACAGTTATAGCGATAATAATAATAATAATAACGATAATAATAATAGTTATAAGGAGAAAGACAAGAAGAATGGGGATAATAATAATAGTAACAAGAATAATAATAACAGTTATAGCGATAATAATAATAGTAATAAGGATAATAATAATAGTTATAAGGATAAAGACAAGAGGAATAGGGATAATAGTAATAGTAATAACAATAATAGCCACAGTTATAGCGATAATAATAACAGTAATATGGATAAAGAGAAGAGTAATACGGATAGTAACAATAGAATAAGGATAATAATAACAGTTATAAGGAGAAAGACAATAGGAATAGGGATAATAATAGTAGTAATATGAACAATAATAACAGTTATAGCGATAATAATAATAATAATAACGATAAGAATAATAGTTATAAGGATAAAGGCAAGAGTAATACGGATAGTAACAATAGTAATAAGAATAATGACAACAGATATAGCGATAATAATAATAGTAACAAGAATAATAATAACAGTTATAGCGATAATAATAATAGTAATAAGGATAATAATAATAGTTATAAGGATAAAGACAAGAGGAATAGGGATAATAGTAATAGTAATAACAATAATAGCCACAGTTATAGCGATAATAATAATAGTAATATGGATAATAATAATTGTTGTAAGGATAAAGACAAGAGGAATAGGGATAATAATAATAGTAATAGGAAAAATAATAACAGTTATAGCGATAATAATAATAATAATAAGGATAATAATAATATTTATAAGGATAAAGACAAGGGGAATGGGTATAATAACAATAGTAATAAGATTATTAATAACAGTTACAGCTATAATAATAATAATAATAAGGATAATAATAACAGTTATAAGCATAAAGACAAGAGTAATACGGATAGTAACAATAGTAATAAGAATAATAATAACAGTTATAGCGATAATAATAATAATAATAACTATAATATTAATAGTTATAAGGATAAAGACAAGGGGAATAGGGATAATAATAATAGCAATAAGAATAGTAATAACAGTAATAGTGATAATAATAACATTTATAGCGATAATAATAATAGATATAAGTATAGGAATAACAGTTATAAGGATAAAGAGAAGAGTAATACGGATAGTAATAATAGACCAAGGACTATAATAACAGTTATAGCGATAATAATAATAATAATAACGATAATAATAATAGTTATAAGGAGAAAGACAAGAAGAATGGGGATAATAATAATAGTAACAAGAATAATAATAACAGTTATAGCGATAATAATAATAGTAATAAGGATAATAATAATAGTTATAAGGATAAAGACAAGAAGAATAGGGATAATAGTAATAGTAATAACAATAATAGCCACAGTTATAGCGATAATAATAACAGTAATATGGATAAAGAGAAGAGAAATACGGATAGTAACAATAGAATAAGGATAATAATAACAGTTATAAGGAGAAAGACAATAGGAATAGGGATAATAATAGTAGTAATACGAATAATAATAACAGTTATAGGTATAATAATAATAGTAATAAGGACAATAATAATAGTTATAAGGATAAAGACAAGAATAATACGGATAGTAACAATAGAATAAGGATAATAATAACAGTTATAGCGATAATAATAATAGCAACAAGAATAATAATAACAGGTATAGCGATAATAATAATAGTAATAAGGTTAATAATAATAGTAATATGAATAGTAATAACAGTAACAGTGATAATAATAACATTTATAGCAATAATAATAATAGCAATAAGAATAATAATAACAGTTATAGCGATAATAATAATAATAATAAAGACAATAATAATAGTTATAAGGATAAAGACAAGAGGAATTGGGATGATAATAATAGTAAGAAGAATAATAATAACAGTTACAGCTATAATAATAATAATAATAAGGACAATAATAACAGTTATAAAGATAAAGACAAGAGTAATACGGATAGTAACAATAGAATATTGATAAAAATGACAGTTATAGCGAATAATAATAATAGTATCAAGGATAATAATAACAGTTATAGCGATATTAAAAAAAGTAATAAGGATAATAATAACAGTTATAGCGATAATAAAAATAATAATAACGATAAGAATAATAGTTATAAGGATAAAGGCAAGAGTAATACGGATAGTAACAATAGTAATAAGAATAATGACAACAGATATAGCGATAATAATAATAGTAACAAGAATAATAATAACAGTTATAGCGATAATAATAATAGTAATAAGGATAATAATAATAGTTATAAGGATAAAGACAAGAGGAATAGGGATAATAGTAATAGTAATAACAATAATAGCCACAGTTATAGCGATAATAATAATAGTAATATGGATAAAGAGAAGAGAAATACGGATAGTAACAATAGAATAAGGATAATAATAACAGTTATAAGGAGAAAGACAATAGGAATAGGGATAATAATAGTAGTAATACGAATAATAATAACAGTTATAGGTATAATAATAATAGTAATAAGGACAATAATAATAGTTATAAGGATAAAGACAAGAATAATACGGATAGTAACAATAGAATAAGGATAATAATTACAGTTATAGCGATAATAATAATAGTAATACGGATAACAATAATAGTTATGAGGATAAAGACAAGAATAATACGGATAGAAACAATAGAATAAGGATAAATATAACAGTTAAAGCGATAATAATAATAGTAATAAGGATAACAATAACAGTTATAGCGATAATAATAATAATAATAACGATAAGAATAATAGTTATAAGGATAAAGGCAAGAGTAATACGGATAGTAATAATAGAACAAGGACAATAATAACAGTTATAGCGATAATAATAATAATAATAAGGGCAATAATAATAGTTATAAGGAGAAAGACAAGAGGAATAGGGATAATAATAATAGTAACAAGAATAATAATAACAGTTATAGCGATAATAATAATAGTATTCAGGATAATAATAACAGTTATAGCAATAATAATAATAATAGTAATAAGGATAATAATAATAGTTATAAGGATAAAGACAAGAGGAATAGGGATAATAATAATAGTAATAGGAAAAATAATAACAGTTATAGCGATAATAATAATAATAATAAGGATAATAATAATAGTTATAAGGATAAAGACAAGAGTAATGCGGATAGTAACAATAGAATAAGGATAATAACAACAGTTATAACGAAAATAATAATAATAATAAGGATAATAATAATAGTTATGAGGATAAAGACAAGAATAATACGGATAGAAACAATAGAATAAGGATAAATATACCAGTTAAAGCGATAATAATAATAGTAATAAGGATAACAATAACAGTTATAGCGATAATAATAATAATAATATGGATAAAGGGAAGAGTAATACGGATAGTAACAATAGAATAAGGATAATAATAACAGTTATAAGGAGAAAGACAATAGGAATAGGGATAATAATAGTAGTAATATGAATAATAATAACAGTTATAGCGATAATAATAATAATAATAATAATAAGGATAATAATAATAGTTATAAGGATAAAGGCAAGAGTAATACGGATAATAATAATAGTAATAAGAATAATAATAACAGTTATAGGTATAATAATAATTGTAATAAGGACAATAATAATAGTTATAAAGATAAAGACAAGAGTATTGCGGATAGTAACAATAGAATAAGGATAATAATAACAGTTATAGCGATAATAATAATAGTAATAAGGATAACAATAACAGTTATAGCGATAATAATAATAATAATAACGATAATAATAATAGTTATAAGGATGAAGGCAAGAGTAATACGGATAGTAACAATAGTAATAAGAATAATGACAACAGTTATAGCGATAATAATAATAGCTATAGGAATAATAATAACAGTTATAGCGATAATAATAATAATAATAAGGATAATGATAATAGTTATAAGGATAAAGACAAGAGTGATGCGGATAGTAACAATAGAATAAGGATAATAACAACAGTTATAACGAAAATAATAATAATAATAAGGATAATAATAATAGTTATGAGGATAAAGACAAGAATAATACGGATAGAAACAATAGAATAAGGATAAATATAACAGTTAAAGCGATAATAATAATAGTAATAAGGATAACAATAACAGTTATAGCGATAATACAAATAATAATAACGATAATAATAATAGTTATAAGGATAAAGGCAAGAGTAATACGGATAGTAATAATAGAACAAGGACAATAATAACAGTTATAGCGATAATAATAATAATAATAAGGGCAATAATAATAGTTATAAGGAGAAAGACAAGAGGAATAGGGATAATAATAATAGTAACAAGAATAGTAATAACAGTTATAGCGATAATAATAATAGTAATAGCAATAATAATAACAGTTATAGCGATAATAATAATAGTAATAAGGATAATAATAATAGTAAAGACAAGATAAAGTCAAGAATAATACGGATAGAAACAATAGCATAAGGATAAATATAACAGTTAAAGCGATAATAATAATAGTAATAAGGATAACAATAACAGTTATAGCGTTAATAATAATAATAATAACGATAATAATAATAGTTATAAGGATAAAGGCAAGAGTAATACGGATAGTAATAATAGAACAAGGACAATAATAACAGTTATAGCGATAATAATAATAATAATAAGGGCAATAATAATAGTTATAAGGAGAAAGACAAGAGGAATAGGGATAATAATAATAGTAACAAGAATAATAATAACAGTTATAGCGATAATAATAATAGTAATTGCAATAATAATAACAGTTATAGCGATAATAATAATAGTAATAAGGATAATAATAATAGTAAAGACAAGATAAAGACAAGAATAATACGGATAGAAACAATAGAATAAGGATAAATATAACAGTTAAAGCGATAATAATAATAGTAATAAGGATAACAATAACAGTTATAGCGATAATAATAATAATTATAACGATAATAATAATAGTTATAAGGATAAAGGCAAGAGTAATACGGATAGTAATAATAGAACAAGGACAATAATAACAGTTATAGCGATAATAATAATAATAATAAGGGCAATAATAATAGTTATAAGGAGAAAGACAAGAGGAATAGGGATAATAATAATAGTAACAAGAATAATAATAACAGTTATAGCGATAATAATAATAGTAATAGCAATAATAATAACAGTTATAGCGATAATAATAATAGTAATAAGGATAATAATAATAGTTATAAGGATAATAATAATAGTAATATGAATAAGAAAAATAGTTATAAGGATAAAGACAAGGGTAATACGGATAGAAACAATAGAATAAGTATAACAATAACAGTTATAGCGATAATAATAATAGTTATAAGAATAAAGGCAAGAGTAATACGGATAGTAATAATAGTAACAAGAATAATAATAGCAGTTATATCGATAATAATAATAGTAATAAGGATAACAATAACAGTTATAGCGATAATAATAATAATAATAACGATAATAATAATAGTTATAAGGATAAAGGCAAGAGTAATACGGATAGTAACTATAGTAATAAGAATAATGACAACAGTTATAGCGATAATAATAATAGCTATAGGAATAATAATAACAGTTATAGCGATAATAATAATAATAATAAGGATAATGATAATAGTTATAAGGATAAAGACAAGAGTAATGCGGATAGTAACAATAGAATAAGGATAATAACAACAGTTATAACGAAAATAATAATAATAATAAGGATAATAATAATAGTTATGAGGATAAAGACAAGAATAATACGGATAGAAACAATAGAATAAGGATAAATATAACAGTTAAAGCGATAATAATAATAGTAATAAGGATAACAATAACAGTTATAGCGATAATAATAATAATAATAACGATAATAATAATAGTTATAAGGATAAAGGCAAGAGTAATACGGATAGTAATAATAGAACAAGGACAATAATAACAGTTATAGCGATAATAATAATAATAATAAGGGCAATAATAATAGTTATAAGGAGAAAGACAAGAGGAATAGGGATAATAATAATAGTAACAAGAATAATAATAACAGTTATAGCGATAATAATAATAGTCATAGCAATAATAATAACAGTTATAGCGATAATAATAATAGTAATAAGGATAATAATAATAGTTATAAGGATAAAGACAAGAGGAATAGGGATAATAATAATAGTAATAGGAATAATAATAACAGTTATAGCGATAATAATAATAATAATAATAAGGATAATGATAATAGTTATACGGATAAAGAGAAGGGGAATGGGGATAATAATATTAGTAATAAGAATAGAAATACCAGTAATAGTGATAATAATAATATATATAAGTATAGGAATAACAGTTATAAGGATAAAGACAAGAGGAATAGGGATAATAATATTAGTAATAAGAATAGTAATAACACTAATAGTGATAATAATAATAGATATAAGTATAGGAATAACAGTTATAAGGATAAAGAGAAGAGTAATACGGATAGTTAATAGACCAAGGACAATTATAATAGTTATAGCGATAATAATAATAGTAACAAGAATAATAATAACAGTTATAGCGATAATAATAATAGTAACAAGAATAATAATAACAGGTATAGCGATAATAAAAATAGCAATAAGGATAATAATAACAGTTATAGCGATAACAATAAAAGTTATAAGGATAAAGACAAGAATAATACGGATAGTAACAATAGAATAAGGATAATAATCACAGTTATAGCGATAATAATAATAGTAACAAGAATAATAATAACAGGTATAGCGATAATAAAAATAGTAATAAGGATAATAATAACAGTTATAGCGATAATAATAATAGTAATAAGAACAATAATAACAGTTATACCGAAAATAAAAATAGTAATAAGGATAATAATAGCAGTTATAGCTTTAACAATAATAGTAATAATAATAATAATAACAGTTACTGCGATAATAATAATAATAGTAATAAGGATAATAATAATAGTTATAAGGATAAAGACAAGAGGAATAGGGATAATAATAATAGTAATAGGAATAATAATAACAGTTACAGCGATAATAATAATAATAATAAGGATAATGATAATAGTTATAAGGATAAAGACAAGGGTAATAGGGATAATAAGAATAGTAATAAGAATAGTAATAACAGTAATAGTGATAATAATAACATTTATAGCGATAATAATAATAGATATGAGTATAGGAATGACAGTTAAAAGGATAAAGAGAAGAGTAATACGGATACTAATAATAGCACAAGGACAATAATAACAGTTAGAGCGATAATAATACTAGTAATAAGAATAATATTAACAGTTATAGCGCTAATAATAATAGCAAAACGGATAATAATAATAGTTAAAAGGATAAAGGCAAGAGTAATACGGATAGTAACAATAGATAAAGGATAATAATAACAGTTATAGCGATAATAATAATAATAATAAAGACAATAATAATAGTTATAAGGATAAAGACAAGTGGAATTCGGATAATAATAATAGTAAGGAGAATAATAATAACAGTTACAGCTATAATAATAATAATAATAAGGATAATAATAACAGTTATAGCGATAATAATAATAGTAACAAGAATAATAATAACAGTTATAGCGATAATAATAATAGAAATAACAATAATAATAACAGTTATAGCAATAATAATAATAGTAATAGGAATAATAATAACAGTTATAGCGATAATAATAATAGTATTCAGGATAATAATAACAGTTATAGCAATAATAATAATAGTACTAAGGATAATAATAATAGTTATAAGGATAAAGACAAGAGGAATAGGGATAATAATAATAGTAATAGGAAAAATAATAACAGTTATAGCGATAACAATAATAATAATAAGGAAAGTAATAATAGTTATAAGGATAAAGACAAGAGTAACGCGGATAGTAACAATAGAATAAGGATAATAATAATAGTTATAACGATAAAGACAAGAGTAATACGGATAGTAACAATAGAATATGCATAATAATAACAGTTATAGCGATAATAATAATAATAATAAGGATAATGATAATAGTTATAAGGATAAAGACAAGGGGAATAGGGATAATAATAATAGTAATAAGAATAGTAATAACAGTAATAGTGATAATAATAACATTTATAGCGATAATAATAATAGTAATAACAATAATAATAACAGTTATAGCAATAATAATAAGAGTAATAGGAAAAATAATAACAGTAATAGTGATAATAATAACATTTATAGCGATAATAATAATAGATATAAGTATAGGAATAACAGTTATAAGGATAAAGAGAAGAGTAATACGGATAGTAATAATAGAACAAGGACAATAATAACAGTTATAGCGATAATAATAATAGTAATAATGATGAATAATAATAGTTATAAGGAGAAAGACAAGAGGAATAGGGATAATAGTAATAGTAACAAGAATAATAATAACAGTTACAGCTATAATAATAATAATAATAAGGATAATAATAACAGTTATAAGGATAAAGACAAGAGTAATACGGATAGTAACAATAGAATATGCATAATAATAACAGTTATAGCGATAATAATAATAATAATAAGGAGAATGATAATAGTTATAGCGATAATAATAATAGTAATAAGGACAACAATAATAGTAATAAGGTTAAAGAGAAGAGTAATACGGATAGTGACAACAGAATAAGGATAATAATAACATTTATAGAGATAATAATAATAGTAATAAGGATAATAATAACAGTTATAGCGATAATAATAATAGTAATAGCAATAATAATAACAGTTATAGCGATAATAATAATAGTAATAAGGATAATAATAATAGTTATAAGGATAAAAACAAGAGGAATAGGGATAATAATAATAGTAATAAGAAGACTAATAGCAGTTATAGCGATAATAATAATAGTTATAAGGATAAAGGCAAGAGTAATACGGATAGTAATAATAGTAATAAGAATAATAATAACAGTTATAGGTATAATAATAATAGTAATAAGGATAATAATAATAGTTATAGCGATAATAATCATTGTAATAAGAATAATAATAACAGTTATACCGAAAATAAAAATAGTAATAAGGATAATAATAGCAGTTATAGCTTTAACAATAATAGTAATAATAAGAATAATAACAGTTACTGCGATAATAATAATAGTAATAAGGATAATAATAATAGTTATAAGGATAAAGACAAGGGGAATAGGGATAATAATAATAGTAATAAGAATAGTAATAACAGTAATAGTGATAATAATAACATATATAGCGATAATAATAATAATAATAAGGATAATAATAACAGCTATAGTGATAATAATAATAATAATAATAAGGATAATAGAAACAGTAATAAGAATAATAAACAGTAATAAGAATACCAGTAATAAGAATAATTGCAGATATAGCGATAATAATAAAATTTATAAGGATAAAGACAAGAATAATACGGATAGTAACAATAGAATAAGGATAATAATAACAGTTATTGCGATAATAATAATAGTAACAAGAATAATAATAACAGGTATAGCGATAATAAAAATAGCAATAAGGATAATAATAACAGTTATAGCGATAATAATAAAAGTTATAAGGATAAAGACAAGAATAATACGGATAGTAACAATAGAATAAGGATAATAATAACAGTTATAGCGATAATAATAATAGTAACAAGAATAATAATAACAGGTATTGCGATAATAAAAATAGTAATAAGGATAATAATAACAGTTATAGCGATAATAATAATAGTAATAAGAATAATAATAACAGTTATACCGAAAATAAAAATAGTAATAAGGATAATAATAGCAGTTATAGCTTTAACAATAATAGTAATAATAATAATAATAACAGTTACTGCGATAATAATAATAGTAATAAGGATAATAATAATAGTTATAAGGATAAAGACAAGAGGAATAGGGATAATAATAATAGTAATAGGAATAATAATAACAGTTACAGCGATAATAATAATAATAATAAGGATAATGATAATAGTTATAAGGATAAAGACAAGGGTAATAGGGATAATAAGAATAGTAATAAGAATAGTAATAACAGTAATAGTGATAATAATAACATTTATAGCGATAATAATAATAGATATGAGTATAGGAATGACAGTTAAAAGGATAAAGAGAAGAGTAATACGGATACTAATAATAGCACAAGGACAATAATAACAGTTAGAGCGATAATAATACTAGTAATAAGAATAATATTAACAGTTATAGCGCTAATAATAATAGCAATACGGATAATAATAATAGTTAAAAGGATAAAGGCAAGAGTAATACGGATAGTAACAATAGATAAAGGATAATAATAACAGTTATAGCGATAATAATAATAATAATAAAGACAATAATAATAGTTATAAGGATAAAGACAAGAGGAATTCGGATAATAATAATAGTAAGGAGAATAATAATAACAGTTACAGCTATAATAATAATAATAATAAGGATAATAATAACAGATATAGCGATAATAATAATAATAATAATAAGGAGAATGATAATAGTTATAGCGATAATAATAATAGTAATAAGGACAACAATAATAGTTATAAGGATAAAGACAAGAGTAATAGGGATAGTAATAATGGAATGAGGATAATAATAACAGTTATAGCGATAATAATAATAGAAATAACAATAATAATAACAGTTATAGCAATAATAATAATAGTAATAGGAATAATAATAACAGTTATAGCGATAATAATAATAGTATTCAGGATAATAATAACAGTTATAGCAATAATAATAATAGTACTAAGGATAATAATAATAGTTATAAGGATAAAGACAAGAGGAATAGGGATAATAATAATAGTAATAGGAAAAATAATAACAGTTACAGCGATAACAATAATAATAATAAGGAAAATAATAACAGTTATAAGCATAAAGACAAGAGTAATACGGATAGTAACAATAGAATAAGGATAAAAATGACAGTTATAGCGATAATAATAATAGTAATAAGGATTAATAATAATAGTTATAAGGATAAAGACAAGAGTAATACGGATAGTAACAATAGTAATAAGAATAGTAATAACATTAATAGTGATAATAATAACATTTATAGCGATAATAATAATAGTAATAGGAATAATAATAACAGTTATAGCGATAATAATAATAGCATTCAGGATAACAATAATAGTAATAGCAATAATAATAATAGTAATAAGGATAATAATAATTGTTGTAAGGATAAAGACAAGAGGAATAGGGATAATAATAATAGTAATAGGAAAAATAATAACAGTTATAGCGATAATAATAATAATAATAAGGATAATGATAATAGTTATAAGGATAAGGACAAGGGGAATGGGGATAATAATAATAGTAATAAGAATAATAATAACAGTTATAGCGATAATAAAAATTGTAATAAGGATAATAATAACAGTTATAGCGATAATAATAA
The DNA here is from genome assembly GCA_945859555.1 of Megachile ligniseca. Lineage (NCBI taxonomy): Eukaryota > Metazoa > Arthropoda > Insecta > Hymenoptera > Megachilidae > Megachile > Megachile ligniseca. The sequence continues at coordinate 242,997 of CAMAOC010000027.1, read as the reverse complement.
TAGTAATAAGGATAATAATAATAGTTATAGGGATAAAGACAAGAGGAATAGGGATAATAATAATAGTAATAGGAATAATAATAGCAGTTACAGCGATAATAATAATAATTATAAGGATAATGATAATAGTTATAAGGATAAAGACAAGGGGAATAGGGATAATAATAATAGTAATAAGGATAATAATAATAGTTATAAGGATAAGGACAAGAGGAATAGGGATAGTAGTAATAGTAATAACAATAATAGCAACAGTTATAGCGATAATAATAATAGTAATAGGAATAATAATAACAGTTACAGCGATAATAATAATAATAATAAGGATAATAATAATAGTTATGAGGATAAAGACAAGAGTAATACGGATAGAAACAATAGAATAAGGATAATAATAACAGTTATAGCGATAATAATAATAGTATTATGGATAATAATAACAGTCATAGCGATAATAATAATAGTAATAAGGATGAATAATAATAGTTATAAGCAGAAAGACAAGTGGAATAGGGATAATAATAATAGTAACAAGAATAATAATAACAGTTATAGCGATAATAATAATAGTAATAGGAATAATAATAACAGTTATAGCGATAATAATAATAGTATTCAGAATAACAATAACAGTAATAGCAATAATAATAATAGTAATAAGGATAATAATAATAGTTGTAAGGATAAAGACAAGAGGAATAGGGATAATAATAATAGTAATAGGAAAAATAATAACAGTTATAGCGATAATAATAATAATAATAAGGATAATAATAATATTTTTAAGGATAAAGACTAGGGGAATGGGGATAATAATAATAGTAATAAGAATATTAATAACAGTTACAGCTATAATAATAATAATAATAAGGATAGTAATAACAGTTATAAGCATAAAGAAAAGAGTAATACGGATAGTAACAATAGAATAAGGATAAAAATGACAGATATAGCGATAATAATAATAGTAATAAGGATAATAATAATAGTTATAGGGATAAAGACAAGAGGAATAGGGTTAATAATAAGAGTAATAGGAATAATAATAACAGTTACAGCGATAATAACAATAATAATAAGGATAATGATAATAGTTATAAGGATAAAGACAAGGGGAATAGGGATAATAATAATAGTAATAAGAATAGTAATAACAGTAATAGTGATAATAATAACATTTATAGCGATAATAATAATAGATGTAAGTATAGGAATAACAGTTATAAGGATAAAGACAAGAGTAATACGGATAGTAACAATAGATAAAGGATAATAATAACAGTTATAGCGATAATAATAATAATAATAAGGATAATATTAATAGTTGTAAGGATAAAGACAAGGGGAATAGGGATAATAATAATAGCAATAAGAATAGTAATAACAGTAATAGTGATAATAATAATATTTATAGCGATAATAATAATAGATATAAGTATAGGAATAACAGTTATAAGGATAAAGAGAAGAGTAATACGGATAGTAATAATACACCAAGGACTATAATAACATTTATAGCGATAATAATAATAATAATAACGATAATAATAATATTTATAAGGAGAAAGACAAGAAGAATGGGGATAATAATAATAGTAACAAGAATAATAATAACAGTTATAGCGATAATAGTAATAGTAATAAGGATAATAATAATAGTTATAAGGATAAAGACAAGAGGAATAGGGATAATAATAATAGTAATAGGAATAATAATAACAGTTATAGCGATAATAATAATAATAATAAGGATAATGATAATAGTTATAAGGATAAGGACAAGGGGAATGGGGATAATAATAATAGTAATAAGAATAATAATAACAGGTATAGCGATAATAAAAATTGTAATAAGGATAATAATAACAGTTATAGCGATAATAATAATAGTAATAAGGATAATAATAATAGTTATAAGGATAAAGGCAAGAGTAATACGGATAGTAATAATAGTAATACGAATAATAATAACAGTTATAGGTATAATAATAATAGTAATAAGGATAATAATAATAGTTATAAGGATAAGGACAAGAGGAATAGGGATAGTAGTAATAGTAATAACAATAATAGCAACAGTTATAGCGATAATAATAATAGTAATAGGAATAATAATAACAGTTACAGCGATAATAATAATAATAATAAGGATAATGATAATAGTTATGAGGATAAAGACAAGAGTAATACGGTTAGAAACAATAGAATAAGGATAATAATAACAGTTATAGCGATAATAATAATAGTATTATGGATAATAATAACAGTTATTGCGATAATAATAATAATAATAAGGATAATATTAATAGTTATAAGGATAAAGACAAGGGGAATATTGATAATAATAATAGCAATAAGAATAGTAATAACAGTAATAGTGATAATAATAACAATTATAGCGATAATAATAATAGATATAAGTATAGGAATGGCAGTTATAAGGATAAAGAGAAGAGTAATACGGATAGTAATAATAGACCAAGGACTATAATAACAGTTATAGCGATAATAATAATAATAATAACGATAATAATAATAGTTATAAGGAGAAAGACAAGAAGAATGGGGATGATAATAATAGTAACAAGAATAATAATAACAGTTATAGCGATAATAAAAATTGTAATAAGGATAATAATAACAGTTATAGCGATAATAATAATAGTAATAAGGATAATAATAATAGTTATAGGGATAAAGACAAGAGGAATAGGGATAATAATAATAGTAATAGGAATAATAATAGCAGTTACAGCGATAATAATAATAATTATAAGGATAATGATAATAGTTATAAGGATAAAGACAAGGGGAATAGGGATAATAATAATAGTAATAAGAATAGTAATAACAGTAATAGTGATAATAATAACATTTATAGCGATAATAATAATAGATATAAGTATAGGAATGGCAGTTATAAGGATAAAGAGAAGAGTAATACGGATAGTAATAATAGACCAAGGACTATAATAACAGTTATAGCGATAATAATAATAATAATAACGATAATAATAATAGTTATAAGGAGAAAGACAAGAAGAATGGGGATGATAATAATAGTAACAAGAATAATAATAACAGTTATAGCGATAATAAAAATTGTAATAAGGATAATAATAACAGTTATAGCGATAATAATAATAGTAATAAGGATAATAATAACAGTCATAGCGATAATAATAATAGTAATAAGAATGATAATAACAGTTATACCGAAAATAAAAATAGTAATAAGGATAATAATAGCAGTTATAGCGTTAACAATAATAGTAATAGGAATAATAATAACAGTTACAGCGATAATAATAATAATAATAAGGATAATGATAATAGTTATGAGGATAAAGACAAGAGTAATACGGATAGAAACAATAGAATAAGGATAATAATAACAGTTATAGCGATAATAATAATAGTATTATGGATAATGATAACAGTCATAGCGATAATAATAATAGTAATAAGGATGAATAATAATAGTTATAAGCAGAAAGACAAGTGGAATAGGGATAATAATAATAGTAACAAGAATAATAATAACAGTTATAGCGATAATAATAATAGTAATAAGGATAATAATAATAGTTATAGCAATAATAATAATAGTAATAAGGACAATAATAATAGTTATATGGATAAAGACAAGAGGAATGGGGTTAATAATAAGAGTAATAGGAATAATAATAACAGTTACAGCGATAATAACAATAATAATAAGGATAATGATAATAGTTATAAGGATAAAGACAAGGGGAATAGGGATAATAATAATAGTAATAAGAATAGTAATAACAGTAATAGTGATAATAATAACATTTATAGCGATAATAATAATAGATGTAAGTATAGGAATAACAGTTATAAGGATAAAGACAAGAGTAATACGGATAGTAACAATAGATAAAGGATAATAATAACAGTTATAGCGATAATAATAATAATAATAAGGATAATATTAATAGTTGTAAGGATAAAGACAAGGGGAATAGGGATAATAATAATAGCAATAAGAATAGTAATAACAGTAATAGTGATAATAATAATATTTATAGCGATAATAATAATAGATATAAGTATAGGAATAACAGTTATAAGGATAAAGAGAAGAGTAATACGGATAGTAATAATACACCAAGGACTATAATAACATTTATAGCGATAATAATAATAATAATAACGATAATAATAATATTTATAAGGAGAAAGACAAGAAGAATGGGGATAATAATAATAGTAACAAGAATAATAATAACAGTTATAGCGATAATAGTAATAGTAATAAGGATAATAATAATAGTTATAAGGATAAAGACAAGAGGAATAGGGATAATAATAATAGTAATAGGAATAATAATAACAGTTATAGCGATAATAATAATAATAATAAGGATAATGATAATAGTTATAAGGATAAGGACAAGGGGAATGGGGATAATAATAATAGTAATAAGAATAATAATAACAGGTATAGCGATAATAAAAATTGTAATAAGGATAATAATAACAGTTATAGCGATAATAATAATAGTAATAAGGATAATAATAATAGTTATAAGGATAAAGGCAAGAGTAATACGGATAGTAATAATAGTAATACGAATAATAATAACAGTTATAGGTATAATAATAATAGTAATAAGGATAATAATAATAGTTATAAGGATAAGGACAAGAGGAATAGGGATAGTAGTAATAGTAATAACAATAATAGCAACAGTTATAGCGATAATAATAATAGTAATAGGAATAATAATAACAGTTACAGCGATAATAATAATAATAATAAGGATAATGATAATAGTTATGAGGATAAAGACAAGAGTAATACGGTTAGAAACAATAGAATAAGGATAATAATAACAGTTATAGCGATAATAATAATAGTATTATGGATAATAATAACAGTTATTGCGATAATAATAATAATAATAAGGATAATATTAATAGTTATAAGGATAAAGACAAGGGGAATATTGATAATAATAATAGCAATAAGAATAGTAATAACAGTAATAGTGATAATAATAACAATTATAGCGATAATAATAATAGATATAAGTATAGGAATGGCAGTTATAAGGATAAAGAGAAGAGTAATACGGATAGTAATAATAGACCAAGGACTATAATAACAGTTATAGCGATAATAATAATAATAATAACGATAATAATAATAGTTATAAGGAGAAAGACAAGAAGAATGGGGATGATAATAATAGTAACAAGAATAATAATAACAGTTATAGCGATAATAAAAATTGTAATAAGGATAATAATAACAGTTATAGCGATAATAATAATAGTAATAAGGATAATAATAATAGTTATAGGGATAAAGACAAGAGGAATAGGGATAATAATAATAGTAATAGGAATAATAATAGCAGTTACAGCGATAATAATAATAATTATAAGGATAATGATAATAGTTATAAGGATAAAGACAAGGGGAATAGGGATAATAATAATAGTAATAAGAATAGTAATAACAGTAATAGTGATAATAATAACATTTATAGCGATAATAATAATAGATATAAGTATAGGAATGGCAGTTATAAGGATAAAGAGAAGAGTAATACGGATAGTAATAATAGACCAAGGACTATAATAACAGTTATAGCGATAATAATAATAATAATAACGATAATAATAATAGTTATAAGGAGAAAGACAAGAAGAATGGGGATGATAATAATAGTAACAAGAATAATAATAACAGTTATAGCGATAATAAAAATTGTAATAAGGATAATAATAACAGTTATAGCGATAATAATAATAGTAATAAGGATAATAATAACAGTCATAGCGATAATAATAATAGTAATAAGAATGATAATAACAGTTATACCGAAAATAAAAATAGTAATAAGGATAATAATAGCAGTTATAGCGTTAACAATAATAGTAATAGGAATAATAATAACAGTTACAGCGATAATAATAATAATAATAAGGATAATGATAATAGTTATGAGGATAAAGACAAGAGTAATACGGATAGAAACAATAGAATAAGGATAATAATAACAGTTATAGCGATAATAATAATAGTATTATGGATAATGATAACAGTCATAGCGATAATAATAATAGTAATAAGGATGAATAATAATAGTTATAAGCAGAAAGACAAGTGGAATAGGGATAATAATAATAGTAACAAGAATAATAATAACAGTTATAGCGATAATAATAATAGTAATAAGGATAATAATAATAGTTATAGCAATAATAATAATAGTAATAAGGACAATAATAATAGTTATATGGATAAAGACAAGAGGAATGGGGATAATAATAATAGTAATAAGGATAATAATAACAGTTATAAGGATAAAGACAAGAGTAATACGGATAGTAACAATAGTAATAAGAATAATAATAACAGTTATAGCGATAATAATAATAATAATAAGGATAATATTAATAGTTATAAGGATAAAGACAAGGGGAATATTGATAATAATAATAGCAATAAGAATAGTAATAACAGTAATAGTGATAATAATAACATTTATAGCGATAATAATAATAGATATAAGTATAGGAATGGCAGTTATAAGGATAAAGAGAAGAGTAATACGGATAGTAATAATAGACCAAGGACTATAATAACAGTTATAGCGATAATAATAATAATAATAACGATAATAATAATAGTTATAAGGAGAAAGACAAGAAGAATGGGGATGATAATAATAGTAACAAGAATAATAATAACAGTTATAGCGATAATAATAATAGTTATAAGGATAAAAACAAGAGGAATAGGGATAATAATAATAGTAATAAGAATACTAATAGCAGTTATAGCGATAATAATAATAGTTATAAGGATAAGGACAAGAGGAATAGGGATAGTAGTAATAGTAATAACAATAATAGCAACAGTTATAGCGATAATAATAATAGTAATAAGGATAACAATAACAGTTATAGCGATAATAATAATAGTAATAAGGATAATAATAATAGTTATAGGGATAAAGACAAGAGGAATAGGGTTAATAATAAGAGTAATAGGAATAATAATAACAGTTACAGCGATAATAACAATAATAATAAGGATAATGATAATAGTTATAAGGATAAAGACAAGGGGAATAGGGATAATAATAATAGTAATAAGAATAGTAATAACAGTAATAGTGATAATAATAACATTTATAGCGATAATAATAATAGATGTAAGTATAGGAATAACAGTTATAAGGATAAAGACAAGAGTAATGCGGATAGTAACAATAGATAAAGGATAATAATAACAGTTATAGCGATAATAATAATAATAATAAGGATAATATTAATAGTTGTAAGGATAAAGACAAGGGGAATAGGGATAATAATAATAGCAATAAGAATAGTAATAACAGTAATAGTGATAATAATAATATTTATAGCGATAATAATAATAGATTAAGTATAGGAATAACAGTTATAAGGATAAAGAGAAGAGTAATACGGATAGTAATAATACACCAAGGACTATAATAACATTTATAGCGATAATAATAATAATAATAACGATAATAATAATATTTATAAGGAGAAAGACAAGAAGAATGGGGATAATAATAATAGTAACAAGAATAATAATAACAGTTATAGCGATAATAGTAATAGTAATAAGGATAATAATAATAGTTATAAGGATAAAGACAAGAGGAATAGGGATAATAATAATAGTAATAGGAATAATAATAACAGTTATAGCGATAATAATAATAATAATAAGGATAATGATAATAGTTATAAGGATAAGGACAAGGGGAATGGGGATAATAATAATAGTAATAAGAATAATAATAACAGTTATAGCGATAATAAAAATTGTAATAAGGATAATAATAACAGTTATAGCGATAATAATAATAGTAATAAGGATAATAATTAATAGTTATAAGGATAAAGGCAAGAGTAATACGGATAGTAATAATAGTAATACGAATAATAATAACAGTTATAGGTATAATAATAATAGTAATAAGGATAATAATAATAGTTATAAGGATAAGGACAAGAGGAATAGGGATAGTAGTAATAGTAATAACAATAATAGCAACAGTTATAGCGATAATAATAATAGTAATAGGAATAATAATAACAGTTACAGCGATAATAATAATAATAATAAGGATAATGATAATAGTTATGAGGATAAAGACAAGAGTAATACGGTTAGAAACAATAGAATAAGGATAATAATAACAGTTATAGCGATAATAATAATAGTATTATGGATAATAATAACAGTTATTGCGATAATATAATAATAATAAGGATAATATTAATAGTTATAAGGATAAAGACAAGGGGAATATTGATAATAATAATAGCAATAAGAATAGTAATAACAGTAATAGTGATAATAATAACAATTATAGCGATAATAATAATAGATATAAGTATAGGAATGGCAGTTATAAGGATAAAGAGAAGAGTAATACGGATAGTAATAATAGACCAAGGACTATAATAACAGTTATAGCGATAATAATAATAATAATAACGATAATAATAATAGTTATAAGGAGAAAGACAAGAAGAATGGGGATGATAATAATAGTAACAAGAATAATAATAACAGTTATAGCGATAATAAAAATTGTAATAAGGATAATAATAACAGTTATAGCGATAATAATAATAGTAATAAGGATAATAATAATAGTTATAGGGATAAAGACAAGAGGAATAGGGATAATAATAATAGTAATAGGAATAATAATAGCAGTTACAGCGATAATAATAATAATTATAAGGATAATGATAATAGTTATAAGGATAAAGACAAGGGGAATAGGGATAATAATAATAGTAATAAGAATAGTAATAACAGTAATAGTGATAATAATAACATTTATAGCGATAATAATAATAGTAATAAGAATACTAATAGCAGTTATAGCGATAATAATAATAGTTATAAGGATAAAGGCAAGAGTAATACGGATAGTAATAATAGTAATAAGAATAATAATAACAGTTATAGGTATAATAATAATAGTAATAAGGATAATAATAATAGTTATAAGGATAAGGACAAGAGGAATAGGGATAGTAGTAATAGTAATAACAATAATAGCAACAGTTATAGCGATAATAATAATAGTAATAAGAATAATAATAACAGTTACAGCGATAATAATAATAGTAATAAGGATAACAATAATAGTAATATGAATAGTAATAACAGTAACAGTGATAATAATAACATTTATAGCAATAATAATAACAATAATAAGAATAATAATAACAGTTATAGCGATAATAATAATAATAATAAGGATAATGCTAATAGTTATGAGGATAAAGACAAGAATAATGCGGATAGTAACAATAGAATAAGGATAATAATAACAGTTATAGCGATAATAATAATAGTAATAAGAATAATAATAACAGTTATACCGAAAATAAAAATAGTAATAAGGATAATAATAGCAGTTATAGCGTTAACAATAATAGTAATAAGGATAATATTAATAGTTGTAAGGATAAAGACAAGGGGAATAGGGATAATAATAATAGCAATAAGAATAGTAATAACAGTAATAGTGATAATAATAATATTTATAGCGATAATAATAATAGATATAAGTATAGGAATAACAGTTATAAGGATAAAGAGAAGAGTAATACGGATAGTAATAATACACCAAGGACTATAATAACATTTATAGCGATAATAATAATAATAATAACGATAATAATAATATTTATAAGGAGAAAGACAAGAAGAATGGGGATAATAATAATAGTAACAAGAATAATAATAACAGTTATAGCGATAATAGTAATAGTAATAAGGATAATAATAATAGTTATAAGGATAAAGACAAGAGGAATAGGGATAATAATAATAGTAATAGGAATAATAATAACAGTTATAGCGATAATAATAATAATAATAAGGATAATGATAATAGTTATAAGGATAAGGGACAAGGGGAATGGGGATAATAATAATAGTAATAAGAATAATAATAACAGTTATAGCGATAATAAAAATTGTAATAAGGATAATAATAACAGTTATAGCGATAATAATAATAGTAATAAGGATAATAATAATAGTTATAAGGATAAAGGCAAGAGTAATACGGATAGTAATAATAGTAATACGAATAATAATAACAGTTATAGGTATAATAATAATAGTAATAAGGATAATAATAATAGTTATAAGGATAAGGACAAGAGGAATAGGGATAGTAGTAATAGTAATAACAATAATAGCAACAGTTATAGCGATAATAATAATAGTAATAGGAATAATAATAACAGTTACAGCGATAATAATAATAATAATAAGGATAATGATAATAGTTATGAGGATAAAGACAAGAGTAATACGGTTAGAAACAATAGAATAAGGATAATAATAACAGTTATAGCGATAATAATAATAGTATTATGGATAATAATAACAGTTATTGCGATAATAATAATAATAATAAGGATAATATTAATAGTTATAAGGATAAAGACAAGGGGAATATTGATAATAATAATAGCAATAAGAATAGTAATAACAGTAATAGTGATAATAATAACAATTATAGCGATAATAATAATAATAATAACGATAATAATAATAGTTATAAGGAGAAAGACAAGAAGAATGGGGATGATAATAATAGTAACAGGAATAATAATAACAGTTATAGCGATAATAAAAATTGTAATAAGGATAATAATAACAGTTATAGCGATAATAATAATAGTAATAAGATAATAATAATAGTTATAGGGAAAAAGACAAGAGGAATAGGGATAATAATAATAGTAATAGGAATAATAATAGCAGTTACAGCGATAATAATAATAATTATAAGGATAATGATAATAGTTATAAGGATAAAGACAAGGGGAATAGGGATAATAATAATAGTAATAAGAATAGTAATAACAGTAATAGTGATAATAATAACATTTATAGCGATAATAATAATAGCAATAAGAATACTAATAGCAGTTATAGCGATAATAATAATAGTTATAAGGATAAAGGCAAGAGTAATACGGATAGTAATAATAGTAATAAGAATAATAATAACAGTTATAGGTATAAATAATAATAGTAATAAGGATAATAATAATAGTTATAAGGATAAGGACAAGAGGAATAGGGATAGTAGTAATAGTAATAACAATAATAGCAACAGTTATAGCGATAATAATAATAGTAATAAGAATAATAATAACAGTTACAGCGATAATAATAATAGTAATAAGGATAACAATAATAGTAATATGAATAGTAATAACAGTAACAGTGATAATAATAACATTTATAGCAATAATAATAACAATAATAAGAATAATAATAACAGTTATAGCGATAATAATAATAATAATAAGGATAATGCTAATAGTTATGAGGATAAAGACAAGAATAATGCGGATAGTAACAATAGAATAAGGATAATAATAACAGTTATAGCGATAATAATAATAGTAATAAGAATAATAATAACAGTTATACCGAAAATAAAAATAGTAATAAGGATAATAATAGCAGTTATAGCGTTAACAATAATAGTAATAATAATAATAATAACAGTTACTGCGATAATAATAATAGTAATAAGGATAATAATAATAGTAATAAGGATAAAGACAAGAGGAATAGGGATAATAATAATAGTAATAGGAATAATAATAACAGTTACAGCGATAATAATAATAATAATAAGGATAATGATAATAGTTATAAGGATAAAGACAAGGGTAATAGGGATAATAATAATAGTAATAAGAATAGTAATAACAGTAATAGTGATAATAATAACATTTATAGCGATAATAATAATAGATATAAGTATAGGAATGACAGTTAAAAGGATAAAGAGAAGAGTAATACGGATACTAATAATAGAACAAGGACAATAATAACAGTTAGAGCGATAATAATAATAGTAATAAGAATAATATTAACAGTCATAGCGCTAATAATAATAGCAATACGGATAATAATAATAGTTAAAAGGATAAAGGCAAGAGTAATACGGATAGTAACAATAGATAAAGGATAATAATAACAGTTATAGCGATAATAATAATAATAATAAAGACAATAATAATAGTTATAAGGATAAAGACAAGAGGTATTGGGATAATAATAATAGTAAGGAGAATAATAATAACAGTTACAGCTATAATAATAATAATAATAAGGATAATAATAACAGTTATAAGGATAAAGACAAGAGTAATACGGATAGTAACAATAGAATATGCATAATAATAACAGTTATAGCGATAATAATAATAATAATAAGGAGAATGATAATAGTTATAGCGATAATAATAATAGTAATAAGGACAACAATAATAGTAATAAGGTTAAAGAGAAGAGTAATACGGATAGTGACAACAGAATAACATTTATAGAGATAATAATAATAGTAATAAGGATAATAATAACAGTTATAGCGATAATAATAATAGTAATAGCAATAATAATAACAGTTATAGCGATAATAATAATAGTAATAAGGATAATAATAATAGTTATAAGGATAAAAACAAGAGGAATAGGGATAATAATAATAGTAATAAGAAGACTAATGGCAGTTATAGCGATAATAATAATAGTTATAAGGATAAAGGCAAGAGTAATACGGATAGTAATAATAGTAATAAGAATAATAATAACAGTTATAGGTATAATAATAATAGTAATAAGGATAACAATAATAGTAATATGAATAGTAATAACAGTAACAGTGATAATAATAACATTTATAGCAATAATAATAACAATAATAAGAATAATAATAACAGTTATAGCGATAATAATAATAATAATAAGGATAATGCTAATAGTTATAAGGATAAAGACAGGAATAATGCGGATAGTAACAATAGAATAAGGATAATAATAACAGTTATAGCGATAATAATAATAGTAATAAGAATAATAATAACAGTTATACCGAAAATAAAAATAGTAATAAGGATAATAATAGCAGTTATAGCTTTAACAATAATAGTAATAATAATAATAATAACAGTTACTGCGATAATAATAATAGTAATAAGGATAATAATAATAGTTATAAGGATAAAGACAAGAGGAATAGGGATAATAATAATAGTAATAGGAATAATAATAACAGTTACAGCGATAATAATAATAATAATAAGGATAATGATAATAGTTATAAGGATAAAGACAAGGGTAATAGGGATAATAAGAATAGTAATAAGAATAGTAATAACAGTAATAGTGATAATAATAACATTTATAGCGATAATAATAATAGATATGAGTATAGGAATGACAGTTAAAAGGATAAAGAGAAGAGTAATACGGATACTAATAATAGCACAAGGACAATAATAACAGTTAGAGCGATAATAATACTAGTAATAAGAATAATATTAACAGTTATAGCGCTAATAATAATAGCAATACGGATAATAATAATAGTTAAAAGGATAAAGGCAAGAGTAATACGGATAGTAACAATAGATAAAGGATAATAATAACAGTTATAGCGATAATAATAATAATAATAAAGACAAAAATAATAGTTATAAGGATAAAGACAAGAGGAATTCGGATAATAATAATAGTAAGGAGAATAATAATAACAGTTACAGCTATAATAATAATAATAATAAGGATAATAATAACAGTTATAGCGATAATAATAATAATAATAAGGAGAATGATAATAGTTATAGCGATAATAATAATAGTAATAAGGACAACAATAATAGTTATAAGGATAAAGACAAGAGTAATAGGGATAGTAATAATGGAATGAGGATAATAATAACAGTTATAGCGATAATAATAATAGTAACAAGAATAATAATAACAGTTATTGCGATAATAATAATAGAAATAACAATAATAATAACAGTTATAGCAATAATAATAATAGTAATAGGAATAATAATAACAGTTATAGCGATAATAATAATAGTATTCAGGATAATAATAACAGTTATAGCAATAATAATAATAGTACAAAGGATAATAATAATAGTTATAAGGATAAAGACAAGAGGAATAGGGATAATAATAATAGTAATAGGAAAAATAATAACAGTTATAGCGATAACAATAATAATAATAAGGAAAATAATAATAGTTATAAGGATAAAGACAAGAGTAATGCGGATAGTAACAATAGAATAAGGATAATAATAATAGTTATAACGATAAAGACAAGAGTAATACGGATAGTAACAATAGAATATGCATAATAATAACAGTTATAGCGATAATAATAATAAAAATAAGGATAATGATAATAGTTATAAGGATAAAGACAAGGGGAATAGGGATAATAATAATAGTAATAAGAATAGTAATAACAGTAATAGTGATAATAATAACATTTATAGCGATAATAATAATAGTAATAACAATAATAATAACAGTTATAGCAATAATAATAATAGTAATAGGAAAAATAATAACAGTAATAGCGATAATAATAACATTTATAGCGATAATAATAATAGATATAAGTATAGGAATAACAGTTATAAGGATAAAGAGAAGAGTAATACGGATAGTAACAATAGTAATAAGAATAATAATAACAGTTATAGCGATAATAATAATAGTAATAAGGATAATTATAATAGTTATAAGGAGAAAGACGAGAGGAATAGGGATAATAATAATAGTATTAAGCATAATAATAACAGTTATAGCGATAATAATAATGATAATAAGGATAATAATAATAGTTATAAGGATAAAGACAAGAGGAATAGGAACAGTCATAATAGAATAAAGATAATAATAACAGTTATAGCGATAATAATAACAGTAGGAATGATAATAAGAACAGTTATAGAGATAATAATAATAGTAAGAAGGATAATAATAATAGTTATAAGGAGAAAGACAAGAGGAATAGGGATAATAATAATAGTAACAAGAATAATAATAACAGTTATAGCGATAATAATAATAGTAATAAGGATAACAATAACAGTTATAGCGATAATAATAATAATAATAACGATAATAATAATAGTTGTAAGGATAAAGGCAAGAGTAAGACGGATAGTAACAATAGTAATAAGAATAATGACAACAGGTATAGCGATAATAATAATAGTAATAAGGATGAATAATAATAGTTATAAGCAGAAAGACAAGGGGAATAGGGATAATAATAATAGTAACAAGAATAATAATAACAGTTATTGCGATAATAATAATAGTAATAACGATAATAATAATAGTTATAAGGATAAAGACAAGAGGAATAGGGATAATAATAATAGTAATAGGAATAATAATAACAGTTATAGCGATAATAATAATAATAATAAGGATAATGATAATAGTTATAAGGATAAAGACAAGAGTAATACGGATAGTAACAATAGTAATAGGAATAATAATAACAGTTATAGCGATAATAATAATAATAATAACGATAATAATAATAGTTATAAGGATAAAGACAAGAGTAATACGGATAGTAACAATAGTAATAAGAATAATAATAACAGTTATAGCGATAATAATAATAGTAATAAGGATTAACAATAATAGTTATAAGGAGAAAGACAAGAGGAATAGGGATAATAATAATAATAGTAACAAGAATAATAATAACAGTCATAGCGATAATAGTAATAGTATTAAGGATAATAATCACAGTTATAGCGATTATAATAATAATAATAAGGATTATAATAACAATTATAGCGATTATAATAATAATAATAAGGATTATAATAACAATTATAGCGATAATAATAATAATAATAATAAGGATAATAGTACCAGTTAAAGCGATAATAATAATAATAATAAGGATAATAATAACAGTTATAGCGATAATAATAATAGTAATAAGGATAATAATAACAGTTAAAGCGGTAATAATAATAAAAATAATACGGATAATAATAACAGTTATACCGATTATAATCATAATAGTAATAAGGATTATAATAACAATTATAGCAATTATAATAATAATAATAATAAGGTTTATAATAACAATTAAAGCGATAATAATAATAATAATAATAAGGATAATAATAATAGTTATAAGGATAAAGACAAGAGTAATACGGATAGTAACAATAGAATAAGGATAATAATAACAGTTATAGCGATAATAATAATAATAATAAGGATAATAATAGTAGTTATAAGGATAAAGACAAGAGTAATACGGATAGTAACAATAGAATAAGGATAATAATAACAGTTATAGCGATAATAATAACAGTAATAAGGATAAAGACAAGAGTAATACGGATAGTAACAATAGTAATAAGAATAATAATAATAGTTATAGCGATAATAATAATAGTAATAAGGATTAATAATAATAGTTATAAGGAGAAAGACAAGAGGAATAGGGATAATAATAATAATAGTAACAAGAATAATAATAACAGTCATAGCGATAATAGTAATAGTATTAAGGATAATAATAACAGTTATAGCGATTATAATAATAATAATAAGGATTATAATAACAATTATAGCGATTATAATAATAATAATAAGGATTATAATAACAATTATAGCGATAATAATAATAATAATAATAATAAGGATAATAGTACCAGTTAAAGCGATAATAATAATAATAATAAGGATAATAATAACAGTTATAGCGATAATAATAATAATAATAAGGATAATAATAATAGTTATGAGGATAAAGACAAGAGTATTACGGATAGTAACAATAGAATAAGGATAATAATAACAGTTATAGCGATAATAATAATAGTAATAAGGATAATAATAATAGTTATTAGGATAAAGACAAGAGGAATAGGGATAATATATAATAGTAATAGGAATAATAATAACAGTTATAGCGATAATAATAATAATAATAAGGATAATAATAATAGTTATAAGGATAAAGACAAGAGTAATACGGATAGTAACAATAGTAATAAGAATAATAATAACAGTTATAGCGATAATAATAATAGTAATAAGGATTAACAATAATAGTTATAAGGAGAAAGACAAGAGGAATAGGGATAATAATAATAATAGTAACAAGAATAATAATAACAGTCATAGCGATAATAGTAATAGTATTAAGGATAATAATCACAGTTATAGCGATTATAATAATAATAATAAGGATTATAATAACAATTATAGCGATTATAATAATAATAATAAGGATTATAATAACAATTATAGCGATAATAATAATAATAATAATAAGGATAATAGTACCAGTTAAAGCGATAATAATAATAATAATAAGGATAATAATAACAGTTATAGCGATAATAATAATAGTAATAAGGATAATAATAACAGTTAAAGCGGTAATAATAATAAAAATAATACGGATAATAATAACAGTTCTACCGATTATAATCATAATAGTAATAAGGATTATAATAACAATTATAGCAATTATAATAATAATAATAAGGTTTATAATAACAATTAAAGCGATAATAATAATAATAATAATAAGGATAATAATAATAGTTATAAGGATAATGACACGAGGAATTTGGATAATAGTAACAGTAATAAGAATAATAATAACAGTTATAGCGATAATAATAACAGTAGGAATGATAATAAGAACAGTTATAGAGATAATAATAATAGTAAGAAGGATAATAATAATAGTTATAAGGAGAAAGACAAGAGGAATAGGGATAATAATAATAGTAACAAGAAAAATAATAACAGTTATAGCGATAATAATAATAGTATTCAGGATAATAATAACAGTTATAGCGATAATAATAATAATAATAAGGATAATAATAATAGTTATAAGGATAAAGACAAGAGGAATAGGAACAGTAATAATAGAATAAAGATAATAATAACAGTTATAGAGATAATAATAATGGTAATAAGGATAATAATAAAAGTTATAAGGAAAAAGGCAAGAGTAATACGGATAGTAACAATAGAATAAGGATAATAATAAGAGTTAAAGCGATAATAATAATAGTAATAAGGATAATAATAATAGTTATAAGGATAAAGGCAAGAGTAATACGGATAGTAACAATAGTAATAAGAATAATAATAACAGTTATAGCGATAATAATAACAGTAATAAGGATTAATAATAATAGTTATAAGGATAAAGACAAGGGTAATACTGATAGTAACAATAGAATAAGTATAATAATAACAGTTATAGCGGTAGTAATAATAATAATAAGGATAATAATAATAGTTATAAGGATAATGACACGAGGAATTTGGATAATAGTAACAGTAATAAGAATAATAATAACAGTTGTAGCGGTAATAATAATAGTAAGAAGGATAATAATAATAGTTACAAGGAGAAAGACAAGAGGAATAGGGATAATAATAATAGTAACAAGAAAAATAATAACAGTTATAGCGATAATAATAATAGTATTCAGGATAATAATAACAGTTATAGCGATAATAATAATAATAATAAGGATAATAATAATAGTTATAAGGATAAAGACAAGAGGAATAGGAACAGTAATAATAGAATAAAGATAATAATAACAGTTATAGAGATAATAATAATGGTAATAAGGATAATAATAAAAGTTATAAGGAAAAAGGCAAGAGTAATACGGATAGTAACAATAGAATAAGGATAATAATAACAGTTAAAGCGATAATAATAATAGTAATAAGGATAATAATAATAGTTATAAGGATAAAGGCAAGAGTAATACGGATAGTAACAATAGTAATAAGAATAATAATAACAGTTATAGCGATAATAATAACAGTAATAAGGATTAATAATAATAGTTATAAGGATAAAGACAAGAGTAATACTGATAGTAACAATAGAATAAGTATAATAATAACAGTTATAGCGGTAGTAATAATAATAATAAGGATAATAATAATAGTTATAAGGATAATGACACGAGGAATTTGAATAATAGAAACAGTAATAAGAATAATAATAACAGTTGTAGCGATAATAATAATAGTAAGAGGGATACTAATAATAGTTATAAGGAGAAAGACAAGAGAAATAGGGATAATAATAATAGTAACAAGAATAATAATAACAGTTATAGCGATAATAATAATAGTATTCAGCATAATAATAACAGTTATAGCGATAATAATAATAATAATAAGGATAATAATAATAGTTATAAGGATAATAATAATAGTTATAAGGATAATGACACGAGGAATTTGGATAATAGTAACAGTAATAAGAATAATAATAACAGTTGTAGCGGTAATAATAATAGTAAGAAGGATAATAATAATAGTTATAAGGAGAAAGACAAGAGGAATAGGGATAATAATAATAGTAACAAGAAAAATACTAACAGTTATAGCGATAATAATAATAGTATTCAGGATAATAATAACAGTTATAGCGATAATAATAATAATAATAAGGATAATAATAATACTTATAAGGATAAAGACAAGAGTATTACGGATAGTAACAATAGAATAAGGATAATAATAACAGTTGAGCGATAATAATAATAGTAATAAGGATAATAATAATAGTTATAAGGATAAAGGCAAGAGTAATACGGATAGAAACAATAGAATAAGGATAATAATAACAGTTATAGCGATAATAATAATAGTAATAAGGATAAAGACAAGAGTAATACGGATAGTAACAATAGTAATAAGAATAATAATAACAGTTATAGCGATAATAATAATAGTAATTAGGATTAATAATAATAGTTATTAGGATAAAGACAAGAGGAATAGGATAATATATAATAGTAATAGGAATAATAATAACAGTTATAGCGATAATAATAATAATAATAAGGATAATAATAATAGTTATAAGGATAAAGACAAGAGTAATACGGATAGTAACAATAGAATAAGGATAATAATAACAGTTATAGCGATAATAATAATAATAATAAGGATAATAATAGTAGTTATAAGGATAAAGACAAGAGTAATACGGATAGTAACAATAGAATAAGGATAATAATAATAGTTATAGCGATAATAATAACAGTAATAAGGATAAAGACAAGAGTAATACGGATAGTAACAATAGTAATAAGAATAACAATAACAGTTATAGCGATAATAATAATAGTAATTAGGATTAATAATAATAGTTATAAGGAGAAAGACAAGAGGAATAGGGATAATAATAATAATAGTAACAAGAATAATAATAACAGTCATAGCGATAATAGTAATAGCATTAAGGATAATAATAACAGTTATAGCGATTATAATAATAATAATAAGGATTATAATAACAATTATAGCGATAATAATAATAATAATAATAAGGATAATAGTAACAATTATAGCGATAATAATAATAATAATAATAAGGATAATAGTACCAGTTAAAGCGATAATAATAATAATAATAAGGATAATAATAACAGTTATAGCGATAATAATAATAGTAATAAGGATAATAATAACAGTTAAAGCGGTAATAATAATAAAAATAATACGGATAATAATAACAGTTATACCGATTATAATCATAATAGTAATAAGGATTATAATAACAATTATAGCAATTATAATAATAATAATAGGGTTTATAATAACAATTAAAGCGATAATAATAATAATAATAATAAGGATAATAATAATAGTTATAAGGATAAAGACAAGAGTAATACGGATAGTAACAATAGAATAAGGATAATAATAACAGTTATAGCGATAATAATAATAATAATAAGGATAATAATAGTAGTTATAAGGATAAAGACAAGAGTAATACGGATAGTAACAATAGAATAAGGATAATAATAACAGTTATAGCGATAATAATAACAGTAATAAGGATAAAGACAAGAGTAATACGGATAGTAACAATAGTAATAAGAATAATAATAATAGTTATAGCGATAATAATAATAGTAATAAGGATTAATAATAATAGTTATAAGGAGAAAGACAAGAGGAATAGGGATAATAATAATAATAGTAACAAGAATAATAATAACAGTCATAGCGATAATAGTAATAGTATTAAGGATAATAATAACAGTTATAGCGATTATAATAATAATAATAAGGATTATAATAACAATTATAGCGATTATAATAATAATAATAAGGATTATAATAACAATTATAGCGATAATAATAATAATAATAATAAGGATAATAGTACCAGTTAAAGCGATAATAATAATAATAATAAGGATAATAATAACAGTTATAGCGATAATAATAATAATAATAAGGATAATAATAATAGTTATGAGGATAAAGACAAGAGTATTACGGATAGTAACAATAGAATAAGGATAATAATAACAGTTATAGCGATAATAATAATAGTAATAAGGATAATAATAATAGTTATTAGGATAAAGACAAGAGGAATAGGGATAATATATAATAGTAATAGGAATAATAATAACAGTTATAGCGATAATAATAATAATAATAAGGATAATAATAATAGTTATAAGGATAAAGACAAGAGTAATACGGATAGTAACAATAGTAATAAGAATAATAATAACAGTTATAGCGATAATAATAATAGTAATAAGGATTAACAATAATAGTTATAAGGAGAAAGACAAGAGGAATAGGGATAATAATAATAATAGTAACAAGAATAATAATAACAGTCATAGCGATAATAGTAATAGTATTAAGGATAATAATCACAGTTATAGCGATTATAATAATAATAATAAGGATTATAATAACAATTATAGCGATTATAATAATAATAATAAGGATTATAATAACAATTATAGCGATAATAATAATAATAATAATAAGGATAATACTACCAGTTAAAGCGATAATAATAATAATAATAAGGATAATAATAACAGTTATAGCGATAATAATAATAGTAATAAGGATAATAATAACGGTTAAAGCGGTAATAATAATAAAAATAATACGGATAATAATAACAGTTATACCGATTATAATCATAATAGTAATAAGGATTATAATAACAATTATAGCAATTATAATAATAATAATAAGGTTTATAATAACAATTAAAGCGATAATAATAATAATAATAATAAGGATAATAATAATAGTTATAAGGATAATGACACGAGGAATTTGGATAATAGTAACAGTAATAAGAATAATAATAACAGTTAATGCGATAATAATAACAGTAGGAATGATAATAAGAACAGTTATAGAGATAATAATAATAGTAAGAAGGATAATAATAATAGTTATAAGGAGAAAGACAAGAGGAATAGGGATAATAATAATAGTAACAAGAATAATAATAACAGTTATAGCGATAATAATAATAGTATTCAGCATAATAATAACATTTATAGCGATAATAATAATAGTAATAAGGATTAATAATAATAGTTATAAGGATAAAGACAAGGGTAATACTGATAGTAACAATAGAATAAGTATAATAATAACAGTTATAGCGGTAGTAATAATAATAATAAGGATAATAATAATAGTTATAAGGATAATGACACGAGGAATTTGGATAATAGTAACAGTAATCAGAATAATAATAACAGTTGTAGCGGTAATAATAATAGTAAGAAGGATAATAATAATAGTTACAAGGAGAAAGACAAGAGGAATAGGGATAATAATAATAGTAACAAGAAAAATAATAACAGTTATAGCGATAATAATAATAGTAATCAGGATAATAATAACAGTTATAGCGATAATAATAATAATAATAAGGATAATAATAATAGTTATAAGGATAAAGACAAGAGGAATAGGAACAGTAATAATAGAATAAAGATAATAATAACAGTTATAGAGATAATAATAATGGTAATAAGGATAATAATAAAAGTTATAAGGAAAAAGGCAAGAGTAATACGGATAGTAACAATAGAATAAGGATAATAATAAGAGTTAAAGCGATAATAATAATAGTGGTAAGGATAATAATAATAGTTATAAGGATAAAGGCAAGAGTAATACGGATAGTAACAATAGTAATAAGAATAATAATAACAGTTATAGCGATAATAATAACAGTAATAAGGATTAATAATAATAGTTATAAGGGTAAAGACAAGAGTATTACGGATAGTAACAATAGAATAAGGATAATAATAACAGTTATAGCGATAATAATAATAGTAATAAGGATAATAATAATAGTTATTAGGATAAAGACAAGAGGAATAGGGATAATATATAATAGTAATAGGAATAATAATAACAGTTATAGCGATAATAATAATAATAATAAGGATAATAATAGTAGTTATAAGGATAAAGACAAGAGTAATACGGATAGTAACAATAGAATAAGGATAATAATAACAGTTATAGCGATATTAATAATAGTTATAAGGATAAAGACAAGAGTAATACGGATAGTAACAATAGAATAAGGATAATAATAACAGTTATAGCGATAATAATAATAGTAATAGCAATAATAATAACAGTTATAGCGATAATAATAATAGTAATAAGGATAATAATAATAGTTATAAGGATAAAGACAAGAGGAATAGGGATAATAATAATAGTAATAGGAATAATAATAACAGTTACAGCGATAATAATAATAATAATAAGGATAATGATAATAGTTATAAGGATAAAGACAAGGGGAATAGGGATAATAATAATAGTAATAAGAATAGTAATAACAGTAATAGTGATAATAATAACATTTATAGCGATAATAATAATAGATATAAGTATAGGAATGACAGTTAAAAGGATAAAGAGAAGAGTAATACGGATACTAATAATAGAACAAGGACAACAATAACAGTTATAGCGATAATAATAATAGTAATAAGAATAATATTAACAGTTATAGCGCTAATAATAATAGCAATAAGGATAATAATAATAGTTATAAGGATAAAGGCAAGAGTAATACGGATAGTAACAATAGATAAAGGATAATAATAACAGTTATAGCGATAATAATAATAATAATAAAGACAATAATAATAGTTATAAGGATAAAGACAAGAGGAATTGGGATAATAATAATAGTAAGAAGAATAATAATAACAGTTACAGCTATAATAATAATAATAATAAGGATAATAATAACAGTTATAAAGATAAAGACAAGAGTAATACGGATAGTAACAATAGAATAAGGATAAAAATGACAGTTATAGCGAATAATAATAATAGTATCAAGGATAATAATAACAGTTACAGCGATAATAATAATAGTAACAAGAATAATAATAACAGTTATAGCGATATTAAAAATAGTAATAAGGATAATAATAACAGTTATAGCGATAATAATAATAGTAATAAGGATAATAATAATAGTTATAAGGATAAAGACAAGAGGAATAGGGATAATAATAATAGTAATAGGAAAAATAATAACAGTTATAGCGACAATAATAATAATAATAAGGACAATAATAATAGTTATAAGGATAAAGACAAGAGTAATACAGATAGTAACAATAGTAATAAGAATAATAATAACAGTTATAGCGATAATAATAAAAGTAATAAGGATTAATAATAATAGTTATAAGGATAAAGACAAGAGTAATACGGATAGTAACAATAGAATAAGGATAATAATAACAGTTATAGCGATAATAATAATAGTTATAAGGATAATTATAACAGTTAAAGCGGTAATAATAATAAAAATAATACGGATAATAATAACAGTTATACCGATTATAATCATAATAGTAATAAGGATTATAATAACAATTATAGCAATTATAATAATAATAATAAGGTTTATAATAACAATTAAAGCGATAATAATAATAATAATAATAAGGATAATAATAATAGTTATAAGGATAATGACACGAGGAATTTGGATAATAGTAACAGTAATAAGAATAATAATAACAGTTATAGCGATAATAATAACAGTAGGAATGATAATAAGAACAGTTATAGAGATAATAATAATAGTAAGAAGGATAATAATAATAGTTATAAGGAGAAAGACAAGAGGAATAGGGATAATAATAATAGTAACAAGAATAATAATAACAGTTATAGCGATAATAATAATAGTATTCAGCATAATAATAACATTTATAGCGATAATAATAATAATAATAAGGATAATAATAATAGTTATAAGGATAAAGACAAGAGGAATAGGAACAATAATAATAGAATAAAGATAATAATAACAGTTATAGCGATAATAATAATAGTAATAAGGATTAATAATAATAGTTATAAGGATAAAGACAAGGGTAATACTGATAGTAACAATAGAATAAGTATAATAATAACAGTTATAGCGGTAGTAATAATAATAATAAGGATAATAATAATAGTTATAAGGATAATGACACGAGGAATTTGGATAATAGTAACAGTAATCAGAATAATAATAACAGTTGTAGCGGTAATAATAATAGTAAGAAGGATAATAATAATAGTTACAAGGAGAAAGACAAGAGGAATAGGGATAATAATAATAGTAACAAGAAAAATAATAACAGTTATAGCGATAATAATAATAGTAATCAGGATAATAATAACAGTTATAGCGATAATAATAATAATAATAAGGATAATAATAATAGTTATAAGGATAAAGACAAGAGGAATAGGAACAGTAATAATAGAATAAAGATAATAATAACAGTTATAGAGATAATAATAATGGTAATAAGGATAATAATAAAAGTTATAAGGAAAAAGGCAAGAGTAATACGGATAGTAACAATAGAATAAGGATAATAATAAGAGTTAAAGCGATAATAATAATAGTAATAAGGATAATAATAATAGTTATAAGGATAAAGGCAAGAGTAATACGGATAGTAACAATAGTAATAAGAATAATAAAAACAGTTATAGCGATAATAATAACAGTAATAAGGATTAATAATAATAGTTATAAGGATAAAGACAAGGGTAATACTGATAGTAACAATAGAATAAGTATAATAATAACAGTTATAGCGGTAGTAATAATAATAATAAGGATAATAATAATAGTTATAAGGATAATGACACGAGGAATTTGGATAATAGTAACAGTAATAAGAATAATAATAACAGTTGTAGCGGTAATAATAATAGTAAGAAGGATAATAATAATAGTTACAAGGAGAAAGACAAGAGGAATAGGGATAATAATAATAGTAACAAGAAAAATAATAACAGTTATAGCGATAATAATAATAGTATTCAGGATAATAATAACAGTTATAGCCATAATAATAATAATAATAAGGATAATAATAATAGTTATAAGGATAAAGACAAGAGGAATAGGAACAGTAATAATAGAATAAAGATAATAATAACAGTTATAGAGATAATAATAATGGTAATAAGGATAATAATAAAAGTTATAAGGAAAAAGGCAAGAGTAATACGGATAGTAACAATAGAATAAGGATAATAATAAGAGTTAAAGCGATAATAATAATAGTAATAAGGATAATAATAATAGTTATAAGGATAAAGGCAAGAGTAATACGGATAGTAACAATAGTAATAAGAATAATAATAACAGTTATAGCGATAATAATAATAGTAATTAGGATTAATAATAATAGTTATTAGGATAAAGACAAGAGGAATAGGGATAATATATAATAGTAATAGGAATAATAATAACAGTTATAGCGATAATAATAATAATAATAAGGATAATAATAATAGTTATAAGGATAAAGACAAGAGTAATACGGATAGTAACAATAGAATAAGGATAATAATAACAGTTATAGCGATAATAATAATAATAATAAGGATAATAATAGTAGTTATAAGGATAAAGACAAGAGTAATACTGATAGTAACAATAGAATAAGGATAATAATAACAGTTATAGCGGTAGTAATAATAATAATAAGGATAATAATAATAGTTATAAGGATAATGACACGAGGAATTTGAATAATAGAAACAGTAATAAGAATAATAATAACAGTTGTAGCGATAATAATAATAGTAAGAGGGATAATAATAATAGTTATAAGGAGAAAGACAAGAGAAATAGGGATAATAATAATAGTAACAAGAATAATAATAACAGTTATAGCGATAATAATAATAGTATTCAGCATAATAATAACAGTTATAGCGATAATAATAATAATAATAAGGATAATAATAATAGTTATAAGGATAATAATAATAGTTATAAGGATAATGACACGAGGAATTTGGATAATAGTAACAGTAATAACAATAATAATAACAGTTGTAGCGGTAATAATAATAGTAAGAAGGATAATAATAATAGTTATAAGGAGAAAGACAAGAGGAATAGGGATAATAATAATAGTAACAAGAAAAATAATAACAGTTATAGCGATAATAATAATAGTATTCAGGATAATAATAACAGTTATAGCGATAATAATAATAATAATAAGGATAATAATAATACTTATAAGGATAAAGACAAGAGTATTACGGATAGTAACAATAGAATAAGGATAATAATAACAGTTGAGCGATAATAATAATAGTAATAAGGATAATAATAATAGTTATAAGGATAAAGGCAAGAGTAATACGGATAGAAACAATAGAATAAGGATAATAATAACAGTTATAGCGATAATAATAATAGTAATAAGGATAAAGACAAGAGTAATACGGATAGTAACAATAGTAATAAGAATAATAATAACAGTTATAGCGATAATAATAATAGTAATTAGGATTAATAATAATAGTTATTAGGATAAAGACAAGAGGAATAGGGATAATATATAATAGTAATAGGAATAATAATAACAGTTATAGCGATAATAATAATAATAATAAGGATAATAATAATAGTTATAAGGATAAAGACAAGAGTAATACGGATAGTAACAATAGAATAAGGATAATAATAACAGTTATAGCGATAATAATAATAATAATAAGGATAATAATAGTAGTTATAAGGATAAAGACAAGAGTAATACGGATAGTAACAATAGAATAAGGATAATAATAACAGTTATAGCGATAATAATAACAGTAATAAGGATAAAGACAAGAGTAATACGGATAGTAACAATAGTAATAAGAATAATAATAACAGTTATAGCGATAATAATAATAGTAATTAGGATTAATAATAATAGTTATAAGGAGAAAGACAAGAGGAATAGGGATAATAATAATAATAGTAACAAGAATAATAATAACAGTCATAGCGATAATAGTAATAGCATTAAGGATAATAATAACAGTTATAGCGATTATAATAATAATAATAAGGATTATAATAATAATAATAATAATAAGGATAATAGTAACAGTTATAGCGATAATAATAATAGTATTCAGGATAATAATAACAGTTATAGCGATAGTATTAATAATAATAAGGATAATAATAATAGTTAGAAGGATAAAGACAAGAGGAATAGAAACAGTAACAATAGAATAAAGGTAATAATAACAGTTATAGCGATAATAATAACAGTAGGAATGATAATAAGAACAGTTATAGAGATAATAATAATGGTAATAAGGATAATAATAAAAGTTATAAGGAAAAAGGCAAGTGCAATACGGATAGTAACAATAGAATAAGGATAATAATAACAGTTATAGCAATAATAATAATAATAATAAGGATAATAATAATAGTTATAAGGATAAAGACAAGAGTATTACGGATAGTAACAATAGAATAAGGATAATAATAACAGTTATAGCGATAATAATAATAGTAATAAGGATAATAATAATAGTTATTAGGATAAAGACAAGAGGAATAGGGATAATATATAATAGTAATAGGAATAATAATAACAGTTATAGCGATAATAATAATAATAATAAGGATAATAATAATAGTTATAAGGAGAAAGACAAGAGGTATAGGGATAATAATAATAGTAATAGGAATAATAATAACAGTTATAGCTATAATAATAATAATAATAAGGATAATAATAATAGTTATAAGGAGAAAGACAAGAGGTATAGGGATAATAATAATAGTAATAGGAAAAATAATAACAGTTATAGCGCTAATAATAATAGCAATAAGGATAATAATAATAGTTATAAGGATAAAGACCAGAGGAATAGGGATAATAGTAATAGTAATAAGAATAATAATAACAGTTAAAGCGATAATAATAATAGTAATAAGGATAAAGGCAAGAGTAGAACGGATAGTAACAATAGAATAAGGATAATAATAACAGTTGTAGCGATAATAATAATAATAAGAAGGATAATGATAATAGTTATAAGGATAAAGACAAGAGGAATAGGGATAGAAATAATTGTAATAAGAATAACAATAACAGTTATAGCGACAATAATAATAGTTATAAGGATAAAGGCAAGAGTAATACGGATAGTAATAATAGTAACAAGAATAATAACAGTTATAGCGATAATAATAATAGTATTTAGGATAATAATAACAGTTATAGCGATAATAATAACAGTAATAAGTATTAATAATAATTGTTATAAGGATAAAGACAAGAGGAATACGGATAGTAACAATAGTAATAAGAATAATAATAACAGTTACAGCGATAATAATAATAGTAATAAGGATTAATAATAATAGTTATAAGGATAAAGACAAGAGTAATACTGATAGTAACAATAGAATAAGGATAATAATAACAGTTATAGCGAATAATAATAATAGTATCAAGGAAAATAATAACAGTTATAGCAATAATAATAATAGTAATAAGGATAATACTAATAGTTATAAGCATAAAGACAAGAGGAATAGGGATAATAATAATAGTAATAGGAAAAATAATAACAGTTATAGCGCTAACAATAATAATAATAAGGATAATAATAATAGTTATAAGGATAAAGACAAGAGTAATGCGGATAGTAACAATAGAATAAGGATAATAATAATAGTTATAAGCATAAAGACAATAGTAATACGGATAGTCACAATAGAATAAGGATAATAATAACAGTTATAGCGATAATAATAATAGTAATAGCAATAATAATAACAGTTATAGCGATAATAATAATAGTAATAAGGATAATAATAATAATTATAAGGATAAAGACAAGAGTAATAGGGATAATAATAATAGTAATAGGAAAAATAATAACAGTTATAGCGACAATAATAATAATAATAAGGACAATAATAATAGTTATAAGGATAAAGACAAGAGTAATACGGATAGTAACAATAGTAATAAGAATAATAATAACAGTTATAGCGATAATAATAAAAGTAATAAGGATTAATAATAATAGTTATAAGGATAAAGACAAGAGTAATACGGATAGTAACAATAGTAATAAGAATAATAATAACAGTTATAGCGATAATAATAATAGTTATAAGGATAATTATAATAGCTATACGGAGAAAGACAAGAGCAATAGGAACAGTTATAATAGAATAAAGATAATAATAACAGTTATAGCGATAATAATAACAGTAATAAGGATTAATAATAATAGTTATAAGGATAAAGACAAGAGGAATTGGGATAATAATAACAGTAATAGGAATAATAATAACAGTTATAGCGATAATAATAATAATAATAAGGATTAATAATAATAGTTATAAGGATAAAGACAACAGTAATACGGATAGTAACAATAGTAATAAGAATAATAATAACAGTTATAGCGATAATAATAATAGTAATAAGGATTAATAATAATAGTTATAAGGATAAAGACAAGAGTAATACTGATAGTAACAATAGAATAAGGATAATAATAACAGTTATAGCGATAGTAATAATAGTAATAAGGATAATAATATCAGTTATAGCGATAATAATAATAGTAATTAGGATTAATAATAATACTTATAAGGATAAAGACAAGATTATTAGGGATAATAATAATAGTAATAGTAATAATAATAACAGTTATAGCGATAATAATAATAATAACATGGATAATAATATTAGTTATTAGGATAAAGACAAGAGGAATAGGGATAATAATAATAGTAATAGGAATAATAATAACAGTTATAGCTATAATAATAATAATAATAAGGATGATAATAATAATAGTTATAAGGAGAAAAACAAGAGGTATAGGGATAATAATAATAGTAATAGGAATAATAATAACAGTTATAGCGATAATAATAATAGTATTCAGGATAATAATAACAGTTATAGCAATAATAATAACAGTTATAGCGATAATAATAATAGTAATAAGGATAATAATAATAGTTATAAGGATAAAGACAAGAGGAATAGGGATAATAATAATAGTAATAGGAATAATAATAACAGTTACAGCGATAATAATAATAATAATAAGGATAATGATAATAGTTATAAGGATAAAGACAAGGGGAATAGGGATAATAATAATAGTAATAAGAATAGTAATAACAGTAATAGTGATAATAATAACATTTATAGCGATAATAATAATAGATATAAGTATAGGAATGACAGTTAAAAGGATAAAGAGAAGAGTAATACGGATACTAATAATAGAACAAGGACAATAATAACAGTTATAGCGATAATAATAATAGTAATAAGAATAATATTAACAGTTATAGCGCTAATAATAATAGCAATAAGGATAATAATAATAGTTATAAGGATAAAGGCAAGAGTAATACGGATAGTAACAATAGAATAAGGATAGAAATGACAGTTATAGCGAATAATAATAATAGTATCAAGGATAATAATAAGAGTTATAGCGATAATAATAATAGTAACAAGAATAATAATAACAGTTATAGCGATATTAAAAATAGTAATAAGGATAATAATAACAGTTATACCGATAATAATAATAGTAACAAGAATAATAATAACAGTTATAGCGATAATAATAATAGTAATAACAATAATAATAACAGTTATAGCAATAATAATAATAGTAATAGGAATAATAATAACAGTTATAGCGATAATAATAATAGTATTCAGGATAATAATAACAGTTATAGCAATAATAATAATAGTAATAAGGATAATAATAATAGTTATAAGGATAAAGACAAGAGGAATAGGGATAATAATAATAGTAATAAGGATGAATAATAATAGTTATAAGCAGAAAGACAAGTGGAATAGGGATAATAATAATAGTAACAAGAATAATAATAACAGCTATAGCGATAATAATAATAGTAATAGCAATAACAATAACAGTTATAGCGATAATAATAATAGTAATAAGGATTAATAATAATAGTTATAAGGATAAAGAGAAGAGTAATACTGATAGTAACAATAGAATAAGTATAATAATAACAGTTATAGCGGTAGTAATAATAATAATAAGGATAATAATAATAGTTATAAGGATAATGACACGAGGAATTTGGATAATAGTAACAGTAATAAGAATAATAATAACAGTTGTAGCGAAAATAATAATAGTAAGAAGGATAATAATAATAGTTATAAGGAGAAAGACAAGAGGAATAGGGATAATAATAATAGTAACAAGAATAATAGTAACAGTTATAGCGATAATAATAATAGTATTCAGGATGATAATAACAGTTATAGCGATAATAATTATAATAATAAAGATAATAAGAATAGTTATAAGGATAAAGACAAGAGTAATAGGGATAATAATAATAGTAATAAGAATAATAATAACAGTAATAATGAGAATAATAACATTTATACCGATAATAATGATAGTATGAAGTATACAAATAATAGTTATAAGGATAAAGAGAAGAGTAATACGGATAGTAATAATAGAATAAGGATAGTAATAACAGTTATAGCGATAATAATAATAGTAATAAGGATTAATAGTAATAGTTATAAGGATAAAGACAAGAGTAATACGGATAGTAACAATAGTAATAAGAATCATAATAACAGTTGTAGCGATAATAATAATAGTAATAAGGATAATAATAATAGTTATAAGGATAAAGACAAGAGGAATTTGGATAATAGTAACAGTAATAAGAATAATAATAACAGTTGTAGCGATAATAATAATAGTAAGAAGGATAATAATAATAGTTATAAGGAGAAAGACAAGAGGAATAGGGATAATAATAATAGTAACAAGAATAATAGTAACAGTTATAGCGATAATAATAATAGTATTCAGGATGATAATAACAGTTATAGCGATAATAATTATAATAATAAAGATAATAAAAATAGTTATAAGGATAAAGGCAAGAGTAATAGGGATAATAATAATAGTAATAAGAATAATAATAACAGTAATAATGAGAATAATAACATTTATACCGATAATAATGATAGTATGAAGTATACGAATAATAGTTATAAGGATAAAGAGAAGAGGAATAGGGATAATAATAATAGTATTAAGGATAATAATAACAGTTATAGCGATAATAATAATAGTAAGAAGGATAATAATAATAGTTATAAGGAGAAAGACAAGAGGAATAGGGATAATAATAATAGTAACAAGAAAAATAATAACAGTTATAGCGATAATAATAATAGTAAGAGGGATAATAATAATAGTTATAAGGATAAAGACAAGAGCAATTTGGATAATAGTAACAGTAATATGAATAATAATAACAGTTGCAGCGATAATAATAATAGTAATAAGGATTAATAATAATAGTAACATGAATAAGAATAATGGTTATAAGGATAAAGACAAGACTAATACGGATAGTAACAATAGAATAAGGATAATAATAACAGTAATAAGGATAAAGACAAGAGTAATACGGATAGTAACAATAGTAATAAGAATAATAATAACAGTTATAGCGATTATAATAATAATAATAAGGATTATAATAACAATTATAGCGATTATAATAATAATAAGAAGGATTATAATAACAATTATAGCGATAATGATAATAATAATAATAAGGATTATAATAACAATTATAGCGATAATAATAATAATAATAATAAGGATAATAGTAACAGTTAAAGCGATAATAATAATAATAATAAGGATAATAATAACAGTTATAGCGATAATAATAATAATAATAAGGATAATAATAACAGTTATAGCGATAATAATAATAGTATTCAGGATAATAATAACAGTTATAGCAATAATAATAATAATAAGAAGGATAATAAAAATAGTTATAAGGATAAAGGCAAGAGTAATACGGATAGAAACAATAGAATAAGGATAATAATTACAGTTATAGCGATATTAATAATAGTTATAAGGATAAAGGCAAGAGTAATACGGATAGTAACAATAGAATAAGGATAATAATAATAGTTATAAGGATAAAGACAATAGTAATACGGATAGTCACAATAGAATAAGGATAATAATAACAGTTATAGCGATAATAATAATAGTAATAGCAATAATAATAACAGTTATAGCGATAATAATAATAGTAATAAGGATAATAATAATAGTTATAAGGATAAAGACAAGAGGAATAGGGATAATAATAATAGTAATAGGAAAAATAATAACAGTTATAGCGCTAACAATAATAATAATAAGGATAATAATAATAGTTATAAGGATAAAGACAAGAGTAATGCGGATAGTAACAATAGAATAAGGATAATAATAATAGTTATAAGGATAAAGACAATAGTAATACGGATAGTCACAATAGAATAAGGATAATAATAACAGTTATAGCGATAATAATAATAGTAATAGCAATAATAATAACAGTTATAGCGATAATAATAATAGTAAGAAGGATAATAATAATAGTAAGAAGGATAATAATACTAGTTATAAGGATAAAGACAAGAGTAATACGGATAGTAACAATAGAATAAGGATAATAATAACAGTTATAGCGATAATAATAAAAGTTATAAGGATAAAGACAAGAGTAATACGGATAGTAACAATAGAATAAGGATAATAATAACAGTTATAGCGATAATAATAGTAATAATAAGGATACTAATAATGGTTATAAGGATAAAGACAAGAGGAATAGGGATAATAGTAATAGTGATAAGAATAATAATAACAGTCATAGCGATAATAATAATAGTATTAAGGATAATATTAACAGTTATAAGGATAAAGACAAGAGTAATACGGATAGTAACAATAGAATAAGGATAAAAATGACAGGTATAGCAATAATAATAATAATAATAAGCATAATAATAATAGTATCAAGGATAATAATAACAGTTATAGCGATAATAATAATAGTAATAAGGATAACAATAACAGTTATAGCGATAATAATAATAATAATAACGATGATAATAATAGTTATAAGGATAAAGGCAAGAGTAATAGGGATAATAATAATAGTAATAGGAAAAATAATAACAGTTATAGCGATAATAAAAATAGTAATAAAGATAATAATAATAGTAATAAGGATAATAATAATAGTAATATGAATAAAAATAATAGTAATATGAATAAAAATAATAGTTGTAAGGATAAAGACAAGAGTAATACGGATAGTCACAATAGAATAAGGATAATAATAACAGATATAGCGATAATAATAATAATAAAGACAATAATAATAGTTATAAGGATAAAGACAAGAGGAATTGGGATAATAATAATAGTAAGAATAATAATAATAACAGTTACAGCTATAATAATAATAATAATAAGGATAATAATAACAGTTATAAGGATAAAGACAAGAGTAATACGGATAAAAATAACAGTTATAGCGATAATAATAATAGTAATAAGAATACTAATAACAGTTATAGCGATAATAATAATAGTAATAACAATAATAATAACAGTTATAGCAATAATAATAATAGTAATAGGAATAATAATAACAGTTATAGCGATAATAATAATAGTATTCAGGATAATAATAACAGTTATAGCAATAATAATAATAGTAATAAGGATAATAATAATAGTTATAGCGTTAATAATAATAGTAATATGGATAATAATAACGGTTATAGCGATACTAATAATAGTAATAAGAATAATAATAACAGTTATAGGGATAATAATAATAATAATAAGGATAATGATAATAGTTATAAGGATAAAGACAAGAGTAATACGGATAGTAACAATAGAATATGGATAATAATAACGGTTATAGCGATACTAATAATAGTAATAAGAATAATAATAACAGTTATAGCGATAATAATAATAATAATAAGGATAATGATAATAGTTATAAGGATAAAGACAAGAGTAATACGGATAGTAACAATAGAATAGGGATAATAATAACAGTTATAGCGATAATAATAACAGTAATAAGGATTAATAATAATAGTTATAAGGATAAAGACAAGAGGAATTGGGATAATAATAACAGTAATAGGAATAATAATAACAGTTATAGCGATAATAATAATAATAATAAGGATAATAATAATAGTTATAAGGATAAAGACAAGAGTAATACGGATAGTAACAATAGAATAAGGATAATAATAACAGTTATAGCGATAATAATAACAGTAACAAGGATAAATAATAATAGTTATAAGGATAAAGACAAGAGTAATACGGATAGTAACAATAGTAATAAGAATAATAATAACAGTTATAGCGATAATAATAATAGTAATTAGGATTAATAATAATAGTTATAAGGATAAAGACAAGAGTAATACGGATAGTAACAATAGAATAAGGATAATAATAACAGTTATAGCGATAATAATAGTAATAATAAGGATAATAATAATGGTTATAAGGATAAAGACAAGAGGAATAGGGATAATAGTAATAGTAATAAGAATAATAATAACAGGCATAGCGATAATAATAATAGTATTAAGGATAAAAATAACAGTTATAGCGATAATAATAATAGTAATAAGGATAATAATAATAGTTTTTACGTTAATAATAATAGTAATATGGATAATAATAACGGTTATAGCGATACTAATAATAGTAATAAGAATAATAATCACAGTTATAGCGATAATAATAATAATAATAAGGATAATGATAATAGTTATAAGGATAAAGACACGAGTAATACGGATAGTAACAATAGAATAAGGATAATAATAACAGTTATAGCGATAATAATAAAAGTTATAAGGAAAAAGGCAAGAGTAATACGGATGCTAACAATAGAATAAGGATAATAATAACAGTTATAGCGATAATAATAATAATAATAAGGATAATAATAATAGTTATAAGGATAAAGACAAGAGTAATACGGATAGTAACAATAGAATAAGGATAATAATAACAGTTATAGCGATAATAATAACAGTAACAAGGATAAATAATAATAGTTATAAGGATAAAGACAAGAGTCATACGGATAGTAACAATAGTAATAAGAATAATAATAACAGTTATAGCGATAATAATAATAGTAATTAGGATTAATAATAATAGTTATAAGGATAAAGACAAGAGTAATACGGATAGAAACAATAGAATAAGGATAATAATAACAGTTATAGCGATTATAATAATAATAATAAGGATAATTATAATTGTTATAAGGATAAAGACAAGAGGAATAGGGATAATAGTAATAGTAATAAGAATAATAATAACAGGCATAGCGATAATAATAATAGTATTAAGGATAAAAATAACAGTTATAGCGATAATAATAATAGTTTTTACGTTAATAATAATAGTAATATGGATAATAATAACGGTTATAGCGATACTAATAATAGTAATAAGAATAATAATCACAGTTATAGCGATAATAATAATAATAATAAGGATAATGATAATAGTTATAAGGATAAAGACAAGAGTAATACGGATAGTAACAATAGAATAAGGATAATAATAACAGTTATAGCGATAATAATAAAAGTTATAAAGAAAAAGGCAAGAGTAATACGGATGCTAACAATAGAATAAGGATAATAATAACAGTTATAGCGATAATAATAATAATAATAAGGATAATAATAATAGTTATAAGGATAAAGACAAGAGTAATACGGACAGTAACAATAGAATAAGGATAATAATAACAGTTATAGCGATAATAATAACAGTAACAAGGATAAATAATAATAGTTATAAGGATAAAGACAAGAGTAATACGGATAGTAACAATAGTAATAAGAATAATAATAACAGTTATAGCGATAATAATAATAGTAATTAGGATTAATAATAATAGTTATAAGGATAAAGACAAGAGTAATACGGATAGAAACAATAGAATAAGGATAATAATAACAGTTATAGCGATTATAATAATAATAATAAGGATTATAATAACAATTATAGCGATTATAATAATAATAATAAGGATTATAATAACAATTATAGCGATAATAATAATAATAATAATAATAAGGATAATAATAATAGTTATAAATATAATGACACGAGGAATTCGGATAATAGTAACAGTAATAAGAATAATAATAACAGTTGTAGCGATAATAATAATAGTAAGAAGGATAATAATAATAGTACGAAGGATAATAATACTAGTTATAAGGATAAAAACAAGAGTAATATTGATAGTAACAATAGAATATGAATAATAATAACAGTTATAGCGATAATAATAATAGCAATAAGGATAATAATAAAAGTTATAAGGACAAAGACAAGAGGAATAGGAACAGTAATAATAGAAAAAAGATAATAATAACAGTTATAGCGATAATAATAACAATACAAATGATAATAAGAACAGTTATAGAGACAATAATAATGGTAATAAGGATAATAATAAAAGTTATAAGGAAAAAGGCAAGAGTAATACGGATAGTAACAATCGAATAAGGATAATAATAACAGTTATAGCGATAATAATAATAATAATAAGGATAATAAAAATAGTTATAAGGATAAAGACAAGAGTAATACGGATAGTAACAATAGAATAAGGATAATAATAACAGTTATAGCGATAATAATAAAAGTTATAAGGAAAAAGGCAAGAGTAATACGGATAGTAACAATAGAATAAGGATAATAATAACAGTTATAGCGATAATAATAATAATAATAAGGATAATAATAATAGTTATAAGGATAAAGACAAGAGTAATGCGGATAGTAACAATAGAATAAGGATAATAATAACAGTTATAGCGATAATAATAATAATAATAAGGATAATAATAATAGTTATAAGGATAAAGACAAGAGTAATACGGATAGAAACAATAGAATACGGATAATAATAACGGTTATAGAGATAATAATAATAGTTATAAGGATAAAGGCAAGAGTAATACGGATTGTAATAATAGTAACAAGATTAATAATAACAGTTATAACGATAATAATAATAGTATTAAGGATAATAATAACAGTTATAGCAATAATAATAATAGTAATAAGGATGAATAATAACAGTTATAAGGAGAAAGACAAGAGGAATAGGGATAATAATAATAGTAACAAGAATAATAATAACAGTTGTAGCGATAATAAAAATAGTAATAAGGATAATAATAATAGTAATATGAATAAGAATAATAGTTATAAGGATAAAGACAAGAGTAATACGGATAGTCACAGTAGAATAAGGATAATAATAACAGTTATAGCGATAATAATAATAATAATAAGGATAAAATAATAGTTATAAGGATAAAGACAAGAGTAATGAAGATAGTAACAATAGAATAAGGATAATAATAACAGTTATAGCGATAATAATAATAATAATAAGGATAATAATAATAGTTATAAGGATAAAGACAAGAGTAATACGGATAGAAACAATAGAATAAGTATAATAATAAAGGTTATAGAGATAATAATAATAGTAATAAGGATAACAATAATAGTTATAAGGATAAAGACAAGAGTAATACGGATAGAAACAATAGAATAAGTATAATAATAACGGTTATAGAGATAATAATAATGGTAATAAGGATAACAATAACAGTCATAGCGATAATAATAATAATAATAACGATAATAATAATAGTTATAAGGATAAAGACAAGAGTAATACGGATAGAAACAATAGAATAAGGATAATAATAACGGTTATAGAGATAATAATAATAGTAATAAGGATAACAATAACAGTTATAGCGATAATAATAATAATGATAATAACGATAATAATAATAGTATTAAGGATAATAATAACAGTTATAGCGATAATAATAATAGTAATAAGGATGAATAATAACAGTTATAAGGAGAAAGACAAGAGGAATAGAGATAATAATAATAGTAACAAGAATAATAATAACAGTTATAGCGATAATAATAATAGTAATAGCAATAATAATAACAGTTATAGCGATAATAATAATAGTAATAAGGATAATAATAATAGTTATATGCATAAAGACAAGAGGAATAGGGATAATAATAACAGTAATAGGAATAATAATAACAGTTATAGCGATAATAAAAATAGTAATAAGGATAATAATAATAGTAATAACGATAATAATAATAGTAATATGAATAAGAATAATAGTTATAAGGATAAAGACAAGAGTAATACGGACAGTCACAATAGAATAAGGATAATAATAACAGTTATAGCGATAATAATAATAATAATAAGGATAATAATAATAGTTATAAGGTTAAAGACAAGAGTAATACGGATAGAAACAATAGAATAAGGATAATAATAACGGTTATAGAGATAATAATAATAGTTATAAGGATAAAGGCAAGAGTAATGCGGATAGTAATAATAGTAACAAGAATAATAATAACAGTTACAACGATAATAATAATAGTATTAAGGATAATAATAACAGTTATAGCGATAATAATAATAGTTATAAGGATAAAGACAAGAGGAATAGGGATAATAATAATAGTAATAGGAATAATAATAACAGTTATAGCGATAATAATAATAATAATAATAAGGATAATAATAATAGTTATAAGGATAAAGACAAGAGTAATGCGGATAGTAACAATAGAATAAGGATAATAATAACAGTTATAGCGATAATAATAATAATAATAAGGATAATAATAATAGTTATAAGGATAAAGACAAGAGGAATAGGGATAATAATATTAGTAATAAGAATAGTAATAACAGTAATAGTGATAATAATAATAGATATAAGTATAGGAATAACAGTTATAAGGATACAGAGAAGAGTAATACGGATAGTAATAATAGACCAAGAATAATAATAACAGTTATAGCGATAATAATATTAGTAATAGGAATAATAATAACAGTTATAGCGATAATAATAATAGTATTCAGGATAATAATAACAGTTATAGCAATAAAAATAATAGTAATAAGGATAATAATAATAGTTATAAGGATAAAGACAAGAGGAATAGGGATAATAATAATAGTATTAGGAAAAATAATAACAGTTATAGCGATAATAATAATAATAATAATAAGGATTATAATAATAGTTATAAGGATAAAGACAAGAGTAATGCGGATAGTAACAATAGAATAAGGATAATAATAACAGTTATAGCGATACTAATAATAATAATAAGGATAATAATAATAGTTATAAGGATAAAGACAAGAGTAATACGGATAGAAACAATAGAATAAGGATAATAATAACGGTTATAGCGATAATAATAATAGTAATAAGGATAACAATAACAGTTATAGCGATAATAATAATAATGATAATAACGATAATAATAATAGTTATAAGGATAAAGGCAAGAGTAATACGGATAGTAATAATAGTAACAAGATTAATAATAACAGTTATAACGATAATAATAATAGTATTAAGGATAATAATAACAGTTATAGCGATAATAATAATAGTAATAAGGATGAATAATAACAGTTATAGCGATAATAAAAATA
The DNA here is from genome assembly GCA_945859555.1 of Megachile ligniseca. Classification (NCBI taxonomy): domain Eukaryota; kingdom Metazoa; phylum Arthropoda; class Insecta; order Hymenoptera; family Megachilidae; genus Megachile; species Megachile ligniseca. The sequence goes on along the minus strand of CAMAOC010000027.1, from coordinate 201,469 downwards.
GTAATAAGGATAATAATAATAGTAATAACGATAATAATAATAGTAATATGAATAAGAATAATAGTTATAAGGATAAAGACAAGAGTAATACGGATAGTCACAATAGAATAAGGATAATAATAACAGTTATAGCGATAATAATAATAATAATAATAAGGATAATAATAATAGTTATAAGGATAAAGACAAGAGTAATGCGGATAGTAACAATAGAATAAGGATAACAATAACAGTTATAGCAATAAAAATAATAGTAATAAGGATAATAATAATAGTTATAAGGATAAAGACAAGAGGAATAGGGATAATAATAATAGTATTAGGAAAAATAATAACAGTTATAGCGATAATAATAATAATAATAATAAGGATTATAATAATAGTTATAAGGATAAAGACAAGAGTAATGCGGATAGTAACAATAGAATAAGGATAATAATAACAGTTATAGCGATACTAATAATAATAATAAGGATAATAATAATAGTTATAAGGATAAAGACAAGAGTAATACGGATAGAAACAATAGAATAAGGATAATAATAACGGTTATAGCGATAATAATAATAGTAATAAGGATAACAATAACAGTTATAGCGATAATAATAATAATGATAATAACGATAATAATAATAGTTATAAGGATAAAGGCAAGAGTAATACGGATAGTAATAATAGTAACAAGATTAATAATAACAGTTATAACGATAATAATAATAGTATTAAGGATAATAATAACAGTTATAGCGATAATAATAATAGTAATAAGGATGAATAATAACAGTTATAGCGATAATAAAAATAGTAATAAGGATAATAATAATAGTAATAACGATAATAATAATAGTAATATGAATAAGAATAATAGTTATAAGGATAAAGACAAGAGTAATACGGATAGTCACAATAGAATAAGGATAATAATAACAGTTATAGCGATAATAATAATAATAATAAGGATAATAATAATAGTTATAAGGATAAAGACAAGAGTAATGCGGATAGTAACAATAGAATAAGGATAACAATAACAGTTATAGCGATAATAATAATAGTAATAACAATAATAATAACAGTTATAGCGATAATAATAATAGTAATAGGAATAATAATAACAGTTATAGTGATAATAATAATAGTATTCAGGATAATAATAACAGTTATAGCAATAAAAATAATAGTAATAAGGATAATAATAATAGTTATAAGGATAAAGACAAGAGGAATAGGGATAATAATAATAGTAACAAGAATAATAATAACAGTTATAGCGATAATAAAAATAGTAATAAGGATAATAATAATAGTAATATGAATAAGAATAATAGTTATAAGGATAAAGACAAGAGTAATACGGATAGTCACAGTAGAATAAGGATAATAATAACAGTTATAGCGATAATAATAATAATAATAAGGATAAAATAATAGTTATAAGGATAAAGACAAGAGTAATGCGGATAGTAACAATAGAATAAGGATAATAATAACAGTTATAGCGATAATAATAATAGTAATAAGGATGAATAATAACAGTTATAAGGAGAAAGACAAGAGGAATAGAGATAATAATAACAGTAACAAGAATAATAATAACAGTTATAGCGATAATAATAATAGTAATAACAATAATAATAACAGTTATAGCGATAATAATAATAGTAATAGGAATAATAATAACAGTTATAGTGATAATAATAATAGTATTCAGGATAATAATAACAGTTATAGCAATAAAAATAATAGTAATAAGGATAATAATAATAGTTATAAGGATAAAGACAAGAGGAATAGGGATAATAATAATAGTAACAAGAATAATAATAACAGTTATAGCGATAATAAAAATAGTAATAAGGATAATAATAATAGTAATATGAATAAGAATAATAGTTATAAGGATAAAGACAAGAGTAATACGGATAGTCACAGTAGAATAAGGATAATAATAACAGTTATAGCGATAATAATAATAATAATAAGGATAAAATAATAGTTATAAGGATAAAGACAAGAGTAATGCGGATAGTAACAATAGAATAAGGATAATAATAACAGTTATAGCGATAATAATAATAGTAATAAGGATGAATAATAACAGTTATAAGGAGAAAGACAAGAGGAATAGAGATAATAATAACAGTAACAAGAATAATAATAACAGTTATAGCGATAATAATAATAGTAATAGCAATAATAATAACAGTTATAGCGATAATAATAATAGTAATAAGGATAATAATAATAGTTATAAGGATAAAGACAAGAGTAATACGGATAGAAACAATACAATAAGGATAATAATAACGGTTATAGAGATAATAATAATAGTTATAAGGATAAAGGCAAGAGTAATGCGGATAGTAACAATAGAATAAGTATAATAATAACGGTTATAGAGATAATAATAATAGTAATAAGGATAACAATAACAGTCATAGCGATAATAATAATAATAATAACGATAATAATAATAGTTATAAGGATAAAGACAAGAGTAATACGGATAGAAACAATAGAATAAGGATAATAATGACGGTTATAGAGATAATAATAATAGTAATAAGGATAACAATAACAGTTATAGCGATAATAATAATAATGATAATAACGATAATAATAATAGTATTAAGGATAATAATAACAGTTATAGCGATAATAATAATAGTAATAAGGATGAATAATAACAGTTATAAGGAGAAAGACAAGAGGAATAGAGATAATAATAATAGTAACAAGAATAATAATAACAGTTATAGCGATAATAAAAATAGTAATAAGGATAATAATAATAGTAATAACGATAATAATAATAGTAATATGAATAAGAATAATAGTTATAAGGATAAAGACAAGAGTAATACGGACAGTCACAATAGAATAAGGATAATAATAACAGTTATAGCGATAATAATAATAATAATAAGGATAATAATAATAGTAATAACGATAATAATAATAGTAATATGAATAAGAATAATAGTTATAAGGATAAAGACAAGAGTAATACGGACAGTCACAATAGAATAAGGATAATAATAACAGTTATAGCGATAATAATAATAATAATAAGGATAATAATAATAGTTATAAGGTTAAAGACAAGAGTAATACGGATAGAAACAATAGAATAAGGATAATAATAACGGTTATAGAGATAATAATAATAGTTATAAGGATAAAGGCAAGAGTAATGCGGATAGTAATAATAGTAACAAGAATAATAATAACAGTTACAACGATAATAATAATAGTATTAAGGATAATAATAACAGTTATAGCGATAATAATAATAGTTATAAGGATAAAGACAAGAGGAATAGGGATAATAATAATAGTAATAGGAATAATAATAACAGTTATAGCGATAATAATAATAATAATAAGGATAATAATAATAGTTATAAGGATAAAGACAAGAGTAATGCGGATAGTAACAATAGAATAAGGATAATAATAACAGTTATAGCGATAATAATAATAATAATAAGGATAATAATAATAGTTATAAGGATAAAGACAAGAGGAATAGGGATAATAATATTAGTAATAAGAATAGTAATAACAGTAATAGTGATAATAATAATAGATATAAGTATAGGAATAACAGTTATAAGGATAAAGAGAAGAGTAATACGGATAGTAATAATAGACCAAGAATAATAATAACAGTTATAGCGATAATAATATTAGTAATAGGAATAATAATAACAGTTATAGCGATAATAATAATAGTATTCAGGATAATAATAACAGTTATAGCAATAAAAATAATAGTAATAAGGATAATAATAATAGTTATAAGGATAAAGACAAGAGGAATAGGGATAATAATAATAGTATTAGGAAAAATAATAACAGTTATAGCGATAATAATAATAATAATAATAAGGATTATAATAATAGTTATAAGGATAAAGACAAGAGTAATGCGGATAGTAACAATAGAATAAGGATAATAATAACAGTTATAGCGATACTAATAATAATAATAAGGATAATAATAATAGTTATAAGGATAAAGACAAGAGTAATACGGATAGAAACAATAGAATAAGGATAATAATAACGGTTATAGCGATAATAATAATAGTAATAAGGATAACAATAACAGTTATAGCGATAATAATAATAATGATAATAACGATAATAATAATAGTTATAAGGATAAAGGCAAGAGTAATACGGATAGTAATAATAGTAACAAGATTAATAATAACAGTTATAACGATAATAATAATAGTATTAAGGATAATAATAACAGTTATAGCGATAATAATAATAGTAATAAGGATGAATAATAACAGTTATAGCGATAATAAAAATAGTAATAAGGATAATAATAATAGTAATAACGATAATAATAATAGTAATATGAATAAGAATAATAGTTATAAGGATAAAGACAAGAGTAATACGGATAGTCACAATAGAATAAGGATAATAATAACAGTTATAGCGATAATAATAATAATAATAATAAGGATAATAATAATAGTTATAAGGATAAAGACAAGAGTAATGCGGATAGTAACAATAGAATAAGGATAACAATAACAGTTATAGCAATAAAAATAATAGTAATAAGGATAATAATAATAGTTATAAGGATAAAGACAAGAGGAATAGGGATAATAATAATAGTATTAGGAAAAATAATAACAGTTATAGCGATAATAATAATAATAATAATAAGGATTATAATAATAGTTATAAGGATAAAGACAAGAGTAATGCGGATAGTAACAATAGAATAAGGATAATAATAACAGTTATAGCGATACTAATAATAATAATAAGGATAATAATAATAGTTATAAGGATAAAGACAAGAGTAATACGGATAGAAACAATAGAATAAGGATAATAATAACGGTTATAGCGATAATAATAATAGTAATAAGGATAACAATAACAGTTATAGCGATAATAATAATAATGATAATAACGATAATAATAATAGTTATAAGGATAAAGGCAAGAGTAATACGGATAGTAATAATAGTAACAAGATTAATAATAACAGTTATAACGATAATAATAATAGTATTAAGGATAATAATAACAGTTATAGCGATAATAATAATAGTAATAAGGATGAATAATAACAGTTATAGCGATAATAAAAATAGTAATAAGGATAATAATAATAGTAATAACGATAATAATAATAGTAATATGAATAAGAATAATAGTTATAAGGATAAAGACAAGAGTAATACGGATAGTCACAATAGAATAAGGATAATAATAACAGTTATAGCGATAATAATAATAATAATAAGGATAATAATAATAGTTATAAGGATAAAGACAAGAGTAATGCGGATAGTAACAATAGAATAAGGATAACAATAACAGTTATAGCGATAATAATAATAGTAATAACAATAATAATAACAGTTATAGCGATAATAATAATAGTAATAGGAATAATAATAACAGTTATAGTGATAATAATAATAGTATTCAGGATAATAATAACAGTTATAGCAATAAAAATAATAGTAATAAGGATAATAATAATAGTTATAAGGATAAAGACAAGAGGAATAGGGATAATAATAATAGTAACAAGAATAATAATAACAGTTATAGCGATAATAAAAATAGTAATAAGGATAATAATAATAGTAATATGAATAAGAATAATAGTTATAAGGATAAAGACAAGAGTAATACGGATAGTCACAGTAGAATAAGGATAATAATAACAGTTATAGCGATAATAATAATAATAATAAGGATAAAATAATAGTTATAAGGATAAAGACAAGAGTAATGCGGATAGTAACAATAGAATAAGGATAATAATAACAGTTAAAGCGATAATAATAATAGTAATAAGGATGAATAATAACAGTTATAAGGAGAAAGACAAGAGGAATAGAGATAATAATAACAGTAACAAGAATAATAATAACAGTTATAGCGATAATAATAATAGTAATAACAATAATAATAACAGTTATAGCGATAATAATAATAGTAATAGGAATAATAATAACAGTTATAGTGATAATAATAATAGTATTCAGGATAATAATAACAGTTATAGCAATAAAAATAATAGTAATAAGGATAATAATAATAGTTATAAGGATAAAGACAAGAGGAATAGGGATAATAATAATAGTAACAAGAATAATAATAACAGTTATAGCGATAATAAAAATAGTAATAAGGATAATAATAATAGTAATATGAATAAGAATAATAGTTATAAGGATAAAGACAAGAGTAATACGGATAGTCACAGTAGAATAAGGATAATAATAACAGTTATAGCGATAATAATAATAATAATAAGGATAAAATAATAGTTATAAGGATAAAGACAAGAGTAATGCGGATAGTAACAATAGAATAAGGATAATAATAACAGTTATAGCGATAATAATAATAGTAATAAGGATGAATAATAACAGTTATAAGGAGAAAGACAAGAGGAATAGAGATAATAATAACAGTAACAAGAATAATAATAACAGTTATAGCGATAATAATAATAGTAATAGCAATAATAATAACAGTTATAGCGATAATAATAATAGTAATAAGGATAATAATAATAGTTATAAGGATAAAGACAAGAGTAATACGGATAGAAACAATACAATAAGGATAATAATAACGGTTATAGAGATAATAATAATAGTTATAAGGATAAAGGCAAGAGTAATGCGGATAGTAACAATAGAATAAGTATAATAATAACGGTTATAGAGATAATAATAATAGTAATAAGGATAACAATAACAGTCATAGCGATAATAATAATAATAATAACGATAATAATAATAGTTATAAGGATAAAGACAAGAGTAATACGGATAGAAACAATAGAATAAGGATAATAATGACGGTTATAGAGATAATAATAATAGTAATAAGGATAACAATAACAGTTATAGCGATAATAATAATAATGATAATAACGATAATAATAATAGTATTAAGGATAATAATAACAGTTATAGCGATAATAATAATAGTAATAAGGATGAATAATAACAGTTATAAGGAGAAAGACAAGAGGAATAGAGATAATAATAATAGTAACAAGAATAATAATAACAGTTATAGCGATAATAAAAATAGTAATAAGGATAATAATAATAGTAATAACGATAATAATAATAGTAATATGAATAAGAATAATAGTTATAAGGATAAAGACAAGAGTAATACGGACAGTCACAATAGAATAAGGATAATAATAACAGTTATAGCGATAATAATAATAATAATAAGGATAATAATAATAGTAATAACGATAATAATAATAGTAATATGAATAAGAATAATAGTTATAAGGATAAAGACAAGAGTAATACGGACAGTCACAATAGAATAAGGATAATAATAACAGTTATAGCGATAATAATAATAATAATAAGGATAATAATAATAGTTATAAGGTTAAAGACAAGAGTAATACGGATAGAAACAATAGAATAAGGATAATAATAACGGTTATAGAGATAATAATAATAGTTATAAGGATAAAGGCAAGAGTAATGCGGATAGTAATAATAGTAACAAGAATAATAATAACAGTTACAACGATAATAATAATAGTATTAAGGATAATAATAACAGTTATAGCGATAATAATAATAGTTATAAGGATAAAGACAAGAGGAATAGGGATAATAATAATAGTAATAGGAATAATAATAACAGTTATAGCGATAATAATAATAATAATAAGGATAATAATAATAGTTATAAGGATAAAGACAAGAGTAATGCGGATAGTAACAATAGAATAAGGATAATAATAACAGTTATAGCGATAATAATAATAATAATAAGGATAATAATAATAGTTATAAGGATAAAGACAAGAGGAATAGGGATAATAATATTAGTAATAAGAATAGTAATAACAGTAATAGTGATAATAATAATAGATATAAGTATAGGAATAACAGTTATAAGGATAAAGAGAAGAGTAATACGGATAGTAATAATAGACCAAGAATAATAATAACAGTTATAGCGATAATAATATTAGTAATAGGAATAATAATAACAGTTATAGCGATAATAATAATAGTATTCAGGATAATAATAACAGTTATAGCAATAAAAATAATAGTAATAAGGATAATAATAATAGTTATAAGGATAAAGACAAGAGGAATAGGGATAATAATAATAGTATTAGGAAAAATAATAACAGTTATAGCGATAATAATAATAATAATAATAAGGATTATAATAATAGTTATAAGGATAAAGACAAGAGTAATGCGGATAGTAACAATAGAATAAGGATAATAATAACAGTTATAGCGATACTAATAATAATAATAAGGATAATAATAATAGTTATAAGGATAAAGACAAGAGTAATACGGATAGAAACAATAGAATAAGGATAATAATAACGGTTATAGCGATAATAATAATAGTAATAAGGATAACAATAACAGTTATAGCGATAATAATAATAATGATAATAACGATAATAATAATAGTTATAAGGATAAAGGCAAGAGTAATACGGATAGTAATAATAGTAACAAGATTAATAATAACAGTTATAACGATAATAATAATAGTATTAAGGATAATAATAACAGTTATAGCGATAATAATAATAGTAATAAGGATGAATAATAACAGTTATAGCGATAATAAAAATAGTAATAAGGATAATAATAATAGTAATAACGATAATAATAATAGTAATATGAATAAGAATAATAGTTATAAGGATAAAGACAAGAGTAATACGGATAGTCACAATAGAATAAGGATAATAATAACAGTTATAGCGATAATAATAATAATAATAAGGATAATAATAATAGTTATAAGGATAAAGACAAGAGTAATACGGATAGAAACAATAGAATAAGGATAATAATAACGGTTATAGAGATAATAATAATAGTAATAAGGATAACAATAACAGTTATAGCGATAATAATAATAATGATAATAACGATAATAATAATAGTATTAAGGATAATAATAACAGTTATAGCGATAATAATAATAGTAATAAGGATGAATAATAACAGTTATAAGGAGAAAGACAAGAGGAATAGAGATAATAATAATAGTAACAAGAATAATAATAACAGTTATAGCGATAATAATAATAGTAATAGCAATAATAATAACAGTTATAGCGATAATAATAATAGTAATAAGGATAATAATAATAGTTATAAGGATAAAGACAAGAGTAATACGGATAGAAACAATAGAATAAGGATAATAATAACGGTTATAGAGATAATAATAATAGTTATAAGGATAAAGGCAAGAGTAATGCGGATAGTAACAATAGAATAAGGATAATAATAACAGTTATAGCGATAATAATAATAATAATAAGGATAATAATAATAGTTATAAGGATAGAAACAATAGAATAAGTATAATAATAACGGTTATAGAGATAATAATAATAGTAATAAGGATAACAATAACAGTCATAGCGATAATAATAATAATAATAACGATAATAATAATAGTTATAAGGATAAAGACAAGAGTAATACGGATAGAAACAATAGAATAAGGATAATAATAACGGTTATAGAGATAATAATAATAGTAATAAGGATAACAATAACAGTTATAGCGATAATAATAATAATGATAATAACGATAATAATAATAGTATTAAGGATAATAATAACAGTTATAGCGATAATAATAATAGTAATAAGGATGAATAATAACAGTTATAAGGAGAAAGACAAGAGGAATAGAGATAATAATAATAGTAACAAGAATAATAATAACAGTTATAGCGATAATAATAATAGTAATAGCAATAATAATAACAGTTATAGCGATAATAATAATAGTAATAAGGATAATAATAATAGTTATATGCATAAAGACAAGAGGAATAGGGATAATAATAATAGTATTAGGAAAAATAATAACAGTTATAGCGATAATAATAATAATAATAATAAGGATTATAATAATAGTTATAAGGATAAAGACAAGAGTAATGCGGATAGTAACAATAGAATAAGGATAATAATAACAGTTATAGCGATACTAATAATAATAATAAGGATAATAATAATAGTTATAAGGATAAAGACAAGAGTAATACGGATAGAAACAATAGAATAAGGATAATAATAACGGTTATAGCGATAATAATAATAGTAATAAGGATAACAATAACAGTTATAGCGATAATAATAATAATGATAATAACGATAATAATAATAGTTATAAGGATAAAGGCAAGAGTAATACGGATAGTAATAATAGTAACAAGATTAATAATAACAGTTATAACGATAATAATAATAGTATTAAGGATAATAATAACAGTTATAGCGATAATAATAATAGTAATAAGGATGAATAATAACAGTTATAGCGATAATAAAAATAGTAATAAGGATAATAATAATAGTAATAACGATAATAATAATAGTAATATGAATAAGAATAATAGTTATAAGGATAAAGACAAGAGTAATACGGATAGTCACAATAGAATAAGGATAATAATAACAGTTATAGCGATAATAATAATAATAATAAGGATAATAATAATAGTTATAAGGATAAAGACAAGAGTAATGCGGATAGTAACAATAGAATAAGGATAACAATAACAGTTATAGCGATAATAATAATAGTAATAACAATAATAATAACAGTTATAGCGATAATAATAATAGTAATAGGAATAATAATAACAGTTATAGCGATAATAATAATAGTATTCAGGATAATAATAACAGTTATAGCAATAAAAATAATAGTAATAAGGATAATAATAATAGTTATAACGATAAAGACAAGAGGAATAGGGATAATAATAATAGTAACAAGAATAATAATAACAGTTATAGCGATAATAAAAATAGTAATAAGGATAATAATAATAGTAATATGAATAAGAATAATAGTTATAAGGATAAAGACAAGAGTAATACGGATAGAAACAATAGAATAAGTATAATAATAACGGTTATAGGGATAATAATAATAGTAATAAGGATAACAATAATAGTTATAAGGATAAAGACAAGAGTAATACGGATAGAAACAATAGAATAAGTATAATAATAACGGTTATAGAGATAATAATAATAGTAATAAGGATAACAATAACAGTCATAGCGATAATAATAATAATAATAACGATAATAATAATACTTATAAGGATAAAGACAAGAGTAATACGGATAGAAACAACAGAATAAGGATAATAATAACGGTTATAGAGATAATAATAATAGTAATAAGGATAACAATAACAGTTATAGCGATAATAATAATAATGATAATAACGATAATAGTAATAGTATTAAGGATAATAATAACAGTTATAGCGATAATAATAATAGTAATAAGGATGAATAATAACAGTTATAAGGAGAAAGACAAGAGGAATAGAGATAATAATAACAGTAACAAGAATAATAATAACAGTTATAGCGATAATAATAATAGTAATAGCAATAATAATAACAGTTATAGCGATAATAATAATAGTAATAAGGATAATAATAATAGTTGTAAGGATAAAGACAAGAGTAATACGGATAGAAACAATAGAATAAGGATAATAATAACGGTTATAGAGATAATAATAATAGTTATAAGGATAAAGGGAAGAGTAATGCGGATAGTAACAATAGAATAAGGATAATAATAACAGTTATAGCGATAATAATAATAATAATAAGGATAATAATAATAGTTATAAGGATAAAGACAAGAGTAATGCGGATAGAAACAATAGAATAAGTATAATAATAACGGTTATAGAGATAATAATAATAGTAATAAGGATAACAATAATAGTTATAAGGATAAAGACAAGAGTAATACGGATAGAAACAATAGAATAAGTATAATAATAACGGTTATAGAGATAATAATAATAGTAATAAGGATAACAATAACAGTCATAGCGATAATAATAATAATAATAACGATAATAATAATAGTTATAAGGATAAAGACAAGAGTAATACGGATAGAAACAATAGAATAAGTATAATAATAACGGTTATAGGGATAATAATAATAGTAATAACGATAATAATAATAGTAATATGAATAAGAATAATAGTTATAAGGATAAAGACAAGAGTAATACGGACAGTCACAATAGAATAAGGATAATAATAACAGTTATAGCGATAATAATAATAATAATAAGGATAATAATAATAGTTATAAGGATAAAGACAAGAGTAATACGGATAGAAACAATAGAATAAGGATAATAATAACGGTTATAGAGATAATAATAATAGTTATAAGGATAAAGGCAAGAGTAATGCGGATAGTAACAATAGAATAAGGATAATAATAACAGTTATAGCGATAATAATAATAATAATAAGGATAATAATAATAGTTATAAGGATAAAGACAAGAGTAATACGGATAGAAACAATAGAATAAGTATAATAATAACGGTTATAGAGATAATAATAATAGTAATAAGGATAACAATAACAGTCATAGCGATAATAATAATAATAATAATAACGATAATAATAATAGTTATCAGGATAAAGGCAAGAGTAATACGGATAGTAATAATAGTGACAAGAATAATAATAACAGTTACAACGATAATAATAATAGTATTAAGGATAATAATAACAGTTATAGCGATAATAATAATAGTTATAAGGATAAAGACAAGAGGAATAGGGATAATAATAATAGTAATAGGAATAATAATAACAGTTATAGCGATAATAATAATAATAATAAGGATAATAATAATAGTTATAAGGATAAAGACAAGAGTAATACGGATAGAAACAATAGAATAAGGATAATAATAACGGTTATAGCGATAATAATAATAGTAATAAGGATAACAATAACAGTTATAGCGATAATAATAATAATAATAAGGATAATAATAATAGTTATAAGGATAAAGACAAGAGTAATACGGATAGAAACAATAGAATAAGGATAATAATAACGATTATAGCGATAATAATAATAGTAATAAGGATAACAATAACAGTTATAGCGATAATAATAATAATGATAATAACGATAATAATAATAGTTATAAGGATAAAGGCAAGAGTAATACGGATAGTAATAATAGTAACAAGATTAATAATAACAGTTATAACGATAATACTAATAGTATTAAGGATAATAATAACAGTTATAGCGATAATAATAATAGTAATAAGGATGAATAATAACAGTTATAAGGAGAAAGACAAGAGGAATAGGGATAATAAAAATAGTAACAAGAATAATAATAACAGTTATAGCGATAATAAAAATAGTAATAAGGATAATAATAATAATAATAAGGATAATAATAATAGTTATAAGGATAAGGACAAGAGTAATACGGATAGAAACAATAGAATAAGGGTAATAATAACGGTTATAGAGATAATAATAATAGTAATAAGGATAACAATAACAGTTATAGCGATAATAACAATAATGATAATAACGATAATAATAATAGTATTAAGGATAATAATAACAGTTATAGCGATAATAATAATAGTAATAAGGATGAATAATAACAGTTATAAGGAGAAAGACAAGAGGAATAGAGATAATAATAATAGTAACAAGAATAATAATAACAGTTATAGCGATAATAATAATAGTAATAGCAATAATAATAACAGTTATAGCGATAATAATAATAGTAATAAGGATAATAATAATAGTTATATGCATAAAGACAAGAGGAATAGGGATAATAATAATAGTATTAGGAAAAATAATAACAGTTATAGCGATAATAATAATAATAATAATAAGGATTATAATAATAGTTATAAGGATAAAGACAAGAGTAATGCGGATAGTAACAATAGAATAAGGATAATAATAACAGTTATAGCGATACTAATAATAATAATAAGGATAATAATAATAGTTATAAGGATAAAGACAAGAGTAATACGGATAGAAACAATAGAATAAGGATAATAATAACGGTTATAGCGATAATAATAATAGTAATAAGGATAACAATAACAGTTATAGCGATAATAATAATAATGATAATAACGATAATAATAATAGTTATAAGGATAAAGGCAAGAGTAATACGGATAGTAATAATAGTAACAAGATTAATAATAACAGTTATAACGATAATAATAATAGTATTAAGGATAATAATAACAGTTATAGCGATAATAATAATAGTAATAAGGATGAATAATAACAGTTATAGCGATAATAAAAATAGTAATAAGGATAATAATAATAGTAATAACGATAATAATAATAGTAATATGAATAAGAATAATAGTTATAAGGATAAAGACAAGAGTAATACGGATAGTCACAATAGAATAAGGATAATAATAACAGTTATAGCGATAATAATAATAATAATAAGGATAATAATAATAGTTATAAGGATAAAGACAAGAGTAATGCGGATAGTAACAATAGAATAAGGATAACAATAACAGTTATAGCGATAATAATAATAGTAATAACAATAATAATAACAGTTATAGCGATAATAATAATAGTAATAGGAATAATAATAACAGTTATAGCGATAATAATAATAGTATTCAGGATAATAATAACAGTTATAGCAATAAAAATAATAGTAATAAGGATAATAATAATAGTTATAACGATAAAGACAAGAGGAATAGGGATAATAATAATAGTAACAAGAATAATAATAACAGTTATAGCGATAATAAAAATAGTAATAAGGATAATAATAATAGTAATATGAATAAGAATAATAGTTATAAGGATAAAGACAAGAGTAATACGGATAGAAACAATAGAATAAGTATAATAATAACGGTTATAGGGATAATAATAATAGTAATAAGGATAACAATAATAGTTATAAGGATAAAGACAAGAGTAATACGGATAGAAACAATAGAATAAGTATAATAATAACGGTTATAGAGATAATAATAATAGTAATAAGGATAACAATAACAGTCATAGCGATAATAATAATAATAATAACGATAATAATAATACTTATAAGGATAAAGACAAGAGTAATACGGATAGAAACAACAGAATAAGGATAATAATAACGGTTATAGAGATAATAATAATAGTAATAAGGATAACAATAACAGTTATAGCGATAATAATAATAATGATAATAACGATAATAGTAATAGTATTAAGGATAATAATAACAGTTATAGCGATAATAATAATAATAATAATAAGGATTATAATAATAGTTATAAGGATAAAGACAAGAGTAATGCGGATAGTAACAATAGAATAAGGATAATAATAACAGTTATAGCGATACTAATAATAATAATAAGGATAATAATAATAGTTATAAGGATAAAGACAAGAGTAATACGGATAGAAACAATAGAATAAGGATAATAATAACGGTTATAGAGATAATAATAATAGTTATAAGGATAAAGGCAAGAGTAATGCGGATAGTAACAATAGAATAAGGATAATAATAACAGTTATAGCGATAATAATAATAATAATAAGGATAATAATAATAGTTATAAGGATAAAGACAAGAGTAATACGGATAGAAACAATAGAATAAGTATAATAATAACGGTTATAGAGATAATAATAATAGTAATAAGGATAACAATAACAGTCATAGCGATAATAATAATAATAATAATAACGATAATAATAATAGTTATCAGGATAAAGACAAGAGGAATAGGGATAATAATAATAGTAATAGGAATAATAATAACAGTTATAGCGATAATAATAATAATAATAAGGATAATAATAATAGTTATAAGGATAAAGACAAGAGTAATACGGATAGAAACAATAGAATAAGGATAATAATAACGGTTATAGCGATAATAATAATAGTAATAAGGATAACAATAACAGTTATAGCGATAATAATAATAATAATAAGGATAATAATAATAGTTATAAGGATAAAGACAAGAGTAATACGGATAGAAACAATAGAATAAGGATAATAATAACGATTATAGCGATAATAATAATAGTAATAAGGATAACAATAACAGTTATAGCGATAATAATAATAATGATAATAACGATAATAATAATAGTTATAAGGATAAAGGCAAGAGTAATACGGATAGTAATAATAGTAACAAGATTAATAATAACAGTTATAACGATAATACTAATAGTATTAAGGATAATAATAACAGTTATAGCGATAATAATAATAGTAATAAGGATGAATAATAACAGTTATAAGGAGAAAGACAAGAGGAATAGGGATAATAAAAATAGTAACAAGAATAATAATAACAGTTATAGCGATAATAAAAATAGTAATAAGGATAATAATAATAATAATAAGGATAATAATAATAGTTATAAGGATAAGGACAAGAGTAATACGGATAGAAACAATAGAATAAGGGTAATAATAACGGTTATACAGATAATAATAATAGTAATAAGGATAACAATAACAGTTATAGCGATAATAATAATAATGATAATAACGATAATAATAATAATTATAAGGATAAAGGCAAGAGTAATACGGATAGTAATAATAGTAACAAGATTAATAATAACAGTTATAACGATAATAATAATAGTATTAAGGATAATAATAACAGTTATAGCAATAATAATAATAGTAATAAGGATGAATAATAACAGTTATAAGGAGAAAGACAAGAGGAATAGGGATAATAATAATAGTAACAAGAATAATAATAACAGTTATAGCGATAATAAAAATAGTAATAAGGATAATAATAATAATAATAAGGATAATAATAATAGTTATAAGGATAAAGACAAGAGTAATACGGATAGAAACAATAGAATAAGGATAATAATAACGGTTATAGAGATAATAATAATAGTAATAAGGATAACAATAACAGTTATAGCGATAATAATAATAATGATAATAACGATAATAATAATAATTATAAGGATAAAGGCAAGAGTAATACGGATAGTAATAATAGTAACAACATTAATAATAACAGTTATAACGATAATAATAATAGTATTAAGGATAATAATAACAGTTATAGCAATAATAATAATAGTAATAAGGATGAATAATAACAGTTATAAGGAGAAAGACAAGAGGAATAGGGATAATAATAATAGTAATAGGAAAAATAATAACAGTTATAGCGATAATAATAATAATAATAATAAGGATAATAATAACAGTTATAGCGATAATAATAATAGTAATAAGGATAATAATAATAGTTATAAGGACAAAGAAAAGAGGAATACGGATAATAGTAATAGTAATAACAATAATAATAACAGTTATAGCGATACTAATAATAGTAGTAAGAATAATAATAACTGTTAAAGCGTTAATAATAATAATAATAAGGATAATAATAATAGTTATAAGGATAAAGACAAGAGTAATGCGGATAGTAACAATAGAATAAGGATAATAATAACAGTTATAGCGATAATAATAATAATAATAAGGATAATAATATTTGTTATAAGGATAAAGACAAGAGTAATATGGATAGAAACAATAGAATAAGGATAATAATAACGGTTATAGAGATAATAATAATAGTTATAAGGATAAAGGCAAGAGTAATGCGGATAGTAACAATAGAATAAGGATAATAATAATAATTATAAGGATAAAGGCAAGAGTAATACGGATAGTAATAATAGTAACAAGATTAATAATAACAGTTATAACGATAATAATAATAGTATTATGGATAATAATAACAGTTATAGCAATAATAATAATAGTAATAAGGATGAATAATAACAGTTATAAGGAGAAAGACAAGAGGAATAGGGATAATAATAATAGTAACAAGAATAATAATAACAGTTATAGCGATAATAAAAATAGTAATAAGGATAATAATAATAATAATAAGGATAATAATAATAGTTATAAGGATAAGGACAAGAGTAATGCAGATAGTAACAATAGAATAGGGATAATAATAACAGTTATAGCGATAATAATAATAATAATAAGGATAATAATAATAGTTATAAGGATAAAGACAAGAGGAATAGGGATAATAATATTAGTAATAAGGATAGTAATAACAGTAATAGTGATAATAATAATAGATATAAGTATAGGAATAACAGTTATAAGGATAAAGAGAAGAGTAATACGGATAGTAATAATAGACCAAGGACAATAATAACAGTTATAGCGATAATAATAATAGTAACAAGAATAATAATAACAGTTATAGCGATAATAATAATAGTAATAACAATAATAATAACAGTTATAGCGATAATAATAATAGTAATAGGAATAATAATAACAGTTATAGCGATAATAATAATAGTATTCAGGATAATAATAACAGTTATAGCAATAAAAATAATAGTAATAAGGATAATAATAATAGTTATAAGGATAAAGAGAAAAGGAATAGGGATAATAATAATAGTATTAGGAAAAATAATAACAGTTATAGCGATAATAATAATAATAATAATAAGGATTATAATAATAGTTATAAGGATAAAGACAAGAGTAATACGGATAGAAACAATAGAATAGGGATAATAATAACAGTTATAGCGATAATAATAATAGTAATAAGGATAATAATAATAGTTATAAGGACAAAGAAAAGAGGAATACGGATAATAGTACTAGTAATAACAATAATAATAACAGTTATAGCGATACTAATAATAGTAGTAAGAATAATAATAACTGTTAAAGCGTTAATAATAATAATAATAAGGATAATGATAATAGTTATAAGCATAAAGGCAAGGGGAATAGGGATCATGATAATAGCAATAAGAATAGTAATAACAGTAATAGTGATAATAATAATAGTATTAAGGATAATAGTTACAGTTATAGCAATAATAATAATAGTAATAAGGATAAAGACAAGAGTAATACGGATAGTAACAATAGAATAAGGATAATAATAACAGTTATAGCGATAATAATAATAGTAATAAGGATAATAATAATAGTTATACGGATAATAATAATAGTAATTAGGATAATAATAATAGTTATATGAATAAAGACAAGAGGATTAGGGATAGTAACAATAGTAATAAGGATAACAATAACAGTTATAGCGATAATAATAATAATGATAATAACGATAATAATAATAATTACAAGGATAAAGGCAAGAGTAATACGGATAGCAATAATAGTAACAAGATTAATAATAACAGTTATAACGATAATAATAATAGTATTAAGGATAATAATAACAGTTATAGCAATAATAATAATAGTAATAAGGATGAATAATAACAGTTATAAGGAGAAAGACAAGAGGAATAGGGATAATAATGATAGTAACAAGAATAATAATAACAGTTATAGCGATAATAAAAATAGTAATAGCAATAATAATAACAGTTATAGCGATAATAATAATAGTAATAAGGATAATAATAATAGTTATATGCATAAAGACAAGAGGAATAGGGATAATAATAATAGTAATAGGAATATTAATAACAGTTATAGCGATAATAAAAATAGTAATAAGGATAATAATAATAGTAATAACGATAATAATAATAGTAATATGAATAAGAATAATAGTTATAAGGATAAAGACAAGAGTAATACGGACAGTCACAATAGAATAAGGATAATAATAACAGTTATAGCGATAATAATAATAATAATAAGGATAATAATAATAGTTATAAGGATAAAGACAAGAGTAATGCGGATAGTAACAATAGAATAAGGATAATAATAACAGTTATAGCGATAATAATAATAATAATAAGGATAATAATAATTGTTATAAGGATAAAGACAAGAGTAATACGGATAGAAACAATAGAATAAGGATAATAATAACGGTTATAGCGATAATAATAATAGTAATAAGGATAACAATAACAGTTATAGCGATAATAATAATAATGATAATAACGATATTAATAATAGTTATAAGGATAAAGGCAAGAGTAATACGGATAGTAATAATAGTAACAAGATTAATAATAACAGTTATAACGATAATAATAATAGTATTAAGGATAATAATAATAGTAATAAGGATGAATAATAACAGTTATAAGGAGAAAGACAAGAGGAATAGAGATAATAATAATAGTAACAAGAATAATAATAACAGTTATAGCGATAATAATAATAGTAATAGCAATAATAATAACAGTTATAGCGATAATAATAATAGTAATAAGGATAATAATAATAGTTATATGCATAAAGACAAGAGGAATAGGGATAATAATAATAGTAATAGGAATAATAATAACAGTTATAGCGATAATAAAAATAGTAATAAGGATAATAATAATAGTAATAACGATAATAATAATAGTAATATGAATAAGAATAATAGTTATAAGGATAAAGACAAGAGTAATACGGATAGTCACAATAGAATAAGGATAATAATACCAGTTATAGCGATAATAATAATAATAATAAGGATAATAATAATAGTTATAAGGATAAAGACAAGAGTAATGCGGATAGTAACAATAGAATAAGGATAATAATAACAGTTATAGCGATAATAATAATAATAATAAGGATAATAATAATAGTTATAAGGATAAAGACAAGAGTAATACGGATAAAAACAATAGAATAAGGATAATAATAACGGTTATAGAGATAATAATAATAGTTATAAGGATAAAGGCAAGAGTAATACGGATAGTAATAATAGTAACAAGATTAATAATAACAGTTATAACGATAATAATAATAGTATTAAGGATAATAATAACAGTTATAGCGATAATAATAATAGTAATAAGGATAATAATAATAGTTATAAGGATAAAGACAAGAGGAATAGGGATAATAATAATAGTAATAGGAATAATAATAACAGTTATAGCGATAATAACAATAATAATAAGGATAATAATAATAGTTATGAGGATAAAGACAAGAGTAATACGGATAGAAACAATAGAATAAGGATAATAATAACAGTTATAGCGATAGTAATAATAGTAAAAAGGATAACAATAACAGTTATAGCGATAATAATAATAATAATAACGATAATAATAATAGTTATAAGGATAAAGGCAAGATTAATACGTATAGTAATAATAATAACAAGAATAATAATAACAGTTATAACGATAATAATAATAGTATTAAGGATAATAATAACAGTCATAGCGATAATAATAATAGTTATAAGGATAAAGACAAGAGGAATAGGGATAATAATAATAGTAATAGGAATAATAATAACAGTTATAGCGATAATAATAATAATAACAAGGATAATAATAATAGTTATA